>CM038142.1:516742674-517190238 GCA_021437245.1 Aegilops speltoides | reverse complement strand
TTGGGGTTCGATATCTTGGCGGTGCATTAAGGACATAAGCTTTCTCTGTCCGCATAATCGCTCTTGTCAACTTTCAACTATATTTTCTCTAGGAACATATCTAAATAGTGGAACTAAAGCGCGAGATTACGACATAATTTGCAAAGATCTTTTGACTATGTTCAGGATAATTAAGTTCATCTTATGAACTCCCACTCAGATAGACATCCCTCTAGTCATCTAAGTGATTACATGATCTGAGTCAACTAGGCCGTGTCCGATCATCACGTGAGACGGACTAGTCATCATCGATGAACATCTTCATGTTGATCGTATCTACTATCGACTCATGCTCGACCTTTCGGTCTCGTGTTCGAGGCCATATGCGTACATGCTAGGCTCGTCAAGTTAACCCTAAGTGTTTTGCGTGTAAAGCTGTCTTACACCCGTTGTATGTGAGCGTAAGGATCTATCACACCCGATCATCACGTGGTGCTTGAAGCGACGAACTTTAGCAACGGTGCACGCAGTTAGGGAGAACACTTCTTGAAATTGTTGTAAGGATCATCTTATTTACTACCGTCGTTCTAAGTAAACAAGATGCATAAACATGATAAACATCACATGCAATCAAATAGTGACATGATATGGCCAATATCATTTTGCTCCTTTGATCTCCATCTTGAGGGCTCCATGATCATCATCGTCACGGCATGACACCATGATCTCCATCATCGTGTCTCCATGAAGTTGTCTCGCCAACTTATTACTTCTACTACTATGGCTACCGGTTAGCAATAAAGTAAAGTACTTACATGGCGTTGTTCAATAAATAAAGACAACTCCTATGGCTCCTGCCGGTTGTCATACTCATCGACATGCAAGTCGTGATTCCTATTACAAGAACATGATCAATCTCAAACATCACATATCATTCATCACATTCTTCTTGGCCATATCACATCACATAGCATACCCTGCAAAAACAAGTTAGACGTCCTCTAATTGTTGTTTGCATGTTTTATGTGGCTGCTATGGGTTTCTAGCAAACGTTTCTTACCTCGCAAAACCACAGCGTGATATGCCAATTTCTATTTACCCTTCATAAGGACCCTTTTCATCGAATCCGTTCCGACTAAAGTGGGAGGCGGCACCCGCTAGCCACCTTATGCACCAAGTGCATGTCGGTCAGTGGAACTGTCTCACGTAAGTGTATGTGTAAGGTCGGTCCGGGCGCTTCATCCCACAATACCATCGAAACAAGATTGGACTAGTAACGGTAAGCATATTGAACAAAATCAACGCCCACAACTACTTTGTGTTCTACTCGTGCAAAGAATCTACGCAATAGACCTAGCTCATGATGCCACTATTGGGGAGCGTGGCGAAATTCAAAATTTTCCTCGTGTCACCAAGATCTATCTATGGAGAAACTAGCAGCGAGGGAAGGAGAGTGCATCGACATACCCTTGTAGATTGCTAAGCGAGCGTTAAAGAAACGGGGTTGAAGGAGTCGTACTCGTCATGATCCAAATCACGGAGATCCTAGTGCGAGCGGACGGCACCTCCGCGTTCAACACACGTACAGCCGGTGGCGTCTCCCATGCCTTGATCCGAGAAAGGATAGAGGAGAGGTTGAGAAGACTCCATCCAGCAGTAGCACAATGGCGTGGTGGTGGTGGAGGCGTGGCAATCTGCGGGGCCGCCAAGCACCACGGGAGAGGAGAAGGTGTTGGGGAGGAGAGGGCTGCGCCGAGGCTGTGGTGAAGCTCCCATGCGCCTCCCACTATATATAGGGGTGGAGGGGCTGGTTTCTTGCCCTCCAAGTCCATTGGGGCGTTGGCAAAGGTGGGAGGAAAGAAATCCCATCATTTCCTTCCCCCCGATTGTTATCCCCTTTTAGGGATCTTGATCTTATCCTTGGGATATGATCTTATTCCTTCTAAGGGGGGATCTTGGTGTTCCTTGACCAGGGGTGTGGGGCCTTGCCCCCACTACCCACGTTCATGTGGGTCCCCCCATGCAGGTGGGCCCCATTCTGGAACCTTCTAGAACCTTCCCGGTACAATACCGAAAAATCCCGAAACTTTTCCGGTGACCAAAACATGACTTCCTATATATAAATCTTTACCTCCGGACCATTCCGAAACTCCTCGTGACGTCCGGGATCTCATCCGGTACTCCGAACAACATTCAGTAACCACATACAAACTTCCTTTATAACCCTAGCGTCATCGAACCTTAAGTGTGTAGACCCTACGGGTTCGGGAGACATGTAGACATGACCGAGACGTTCTCTGGTCAATAACCAACAGCGGGATCTGGATACCCATGTTGGCTCCCACATGTTCCACGATGATCTCATCGAATGAACCACGATGTCAAGGACTCAATCGATCCCGTATACAATTCCCTTTGTCTAACGGTATTGTACTTGCGAGATTCGATCGTCGGTATACCGATACCTTGTTCAATCTCGTTACGGCAAGTCTCTTTACTCGTTCATAACACATCATCCGTGATCAACCCCTTGGTCACATTCGCACATTATGATGATGTCCTACCGAGTGGGCCAGAGATACCTCTCCGTTTACGGAGTGACAAATCCGATCTCGATTCGTGCCAACCCAAGACACATTCGGAGATACCAGTAGTGCACCTTTATAGCCACCAAGTTATGTTGTGATGTTTGGTACACCCAAAGCATTCCTACGGTATCCGGAGTTGCACAATCTCATGGTCTAAGGAAAAGATACTTGACATTAGAAAAGCTTTAGCATACTGAACTACGATCTCGTGCTAGGCTTAGGATTGGGTCTTGTCCATCACATCATTCTCCTAATGATGTGATCCCGTTATCAACGACATCCAATGTTCATGGTCAGGAAACCGTAACCATCTATTGATCAACGAGCTAGTCAACTAGAGGCTTACTAGGGACATGGTGTTGTCTATGTATCCACACATGTATCTGAGTTTCCTATCAATACAATTATAGCATGGATAATAAACGATTATCACGAAGAAGGAAATATAATAATAACCAATTTATTATTGCCTCTAGGGCATATTTACAACATTACTTGCCCGAGATTTGATCGTCAGTATCCAATACCTAGTTCAATCTCGTTACCGGCAAGTCTCTTTACTCGTTCTGTAATACATCATCTCATAACTAACTCATTAGTTATAATGCTTGCAAGGCTTAGGTGATGAGTATTACCGAGAGGGCCCAGAGATACCTCTCCGACAATCGGAGTGACAAAACCTAACCTTGAATTATGCCAACCCAACATGTACCTTGAAACACACTGAGAGCACCTTTATAATCACCCGATTCACGTTGTGACGTTTGGTAGCACACAAAGTGTTCTTCCGGTAAACGGAGTTGCACAATCTCATAGTTGCAGGAACTTTGTATAAGTCATGAAGAAAGCAATAGCAGTATACTAAACGATCAAGTGCTAGGCTAACAGAATGGGTCATGTCAATCACATCATTCTCCTAATGATGTGATCCCACTAATCAAATGAAAACACATGTATATGGTTAGGAAACATAACCATCTTTGATTAATGAGCTAGTCAAGTAGAGGCATGCTAGTGACTATAGTTTTGTCTATGTATTCACACATGTATCATGTTTCCGGTTAATACAATTCTAGCATGAATAATAAACATTTATCATGAAATAAGGAAATAAATAATAACTTTATTATTGCCTCTAGGGCATATTTCCTTCAGTCTCCCACTTGCACTGGAGTCAATAATCTAGTTCACATCGCCATGTGATTTAATACCAATATTCATATCTGTATATGATTAACACCCATAGTTCACATTGTCATGTGACCAACACCCAAAGGGTTTACTAGAGTGTGATCATGTTTTTCTCGTGAGAGAAGCTTAGTCAACGGGTCTGTCACTTTCAGAGCCGTATGTATTTTGCAAATATTCTATGTCCACAATGCTCTGCACGGAGCTACTCTAGCTAATTGCTCCCACTTTCAATATGTATCCAGATTGAGACTTAGAGTCATCTGGATTGGTGAAAAAGCTTGCATCGTTGTAACTTTTTACGACAGGCTCTTTTATCACCTCCATAATCGAGAAACATCTCCTTAGTCCTCACTAAGGATATTCTTGACCGATGTCCAGTGATCTGCTCTTAGATCAAAATTGTATTTCCTTTGTCAAACTCGAGCAAGGTATACAATAGGTGCGGTTTCTGACATAGCATACTTTATAGAACCTATGGTGAGGCATAGGGAATGATTTTCATTCTCTTTCTATTTTCGCCCATGGTCGGGTCTTGAGTCTTACTCAACTTCACACCTTTGCATCACAGGCAAGAACTCCTTCTTTGACTGTTCTATTTTGAACTATTTCAAAACTTATCTAGGTATGTACTCATTGAAAAATCTTATCAAGCGTCTTGATCTATCTATATAGATCTTGATGCTCAATGTGTAAGCAGCTTCACCGAGGTCTTTCATTGAAAAACTCATGTCAAACACTCCTTTATGCTTTGCAGAATAATTCTACATTATTTCCGATCAACAATATGTCATTCACATATACTTATCAGAAATGTTGTAGTGCTCCCACTCACTTTCTTGTAAATACAGGCCTTTCCAAAAGTCTGTATAAAACCATATGCTTTGATCAACTCATCAAAGCGTATATTCCAACTCCGAGATGCTTGCACCAGTCCATTGATGGATTGCTGGAGCTTGCACACTTTGTTAGCATCTTTAGGATTGACAAAACCTTCTGGTTGCATCATATACAACTGTTCTTTAATAAATCCATTAAGGAATGCAGTTTTGACATCCATTTGCCAAATTCATAAAATGTGGCAATTGCTAACATGATTCGGACAGACTTAAGCATCGATACGAGTGAGAAAATCTCATTGTATTCAACATCTTGAACTTGTCAAAAACCTTTTTGTGACAAGTCGAGCTTTGTAGATAGCAACACTACTATCAACGTCCGTCTTCCTCTTGAAGATCCATTTATTTTCTATGGTTTGCCAATCTTTGGGCAAGTCCACCAAAGTCTACACTTTGTTCTCATACATGGATCATATCTCAGATTTCATAGCCTCAAACCATTTTTCGGAATCTGGGCTCATCATCGCTTCCTCATAGTTCGTAGGTTCGTCATGGTCAAGTAACATGACCTCCAGAATGGGAATACCGTACCACTCTGGTGCGGATCTCACTGTGGTTGACCTACGAGGTTCGGTAGTAACTTGATCTGAAGTTACATGATCATCATCATTAGCTTCCTCACTAATTGGTGTAGTAGTCACAGGAACAGATTTACGTGATGAACTACTTTCAATAAGGGAGAAGGTACAATTACCTTATCAAGTTCTACTTTCCTCCCACTCACTTCTTTCGAGAGAAACTCCTTCTCTAGAAAGGATCCATTGTTAGCAACAAATGATTTGCCTTTGGATCTGTGATAGAAGGTGTACCCAATAGTTACCTTTGGGTATTATATGAAACGCACTTCTCGATTTGGGTTTGAGCTTATCGGGATGAAACTTTTTCACATAAGCATCGTAGCCCCAAACTTTAAGAAAGCGACAACTTGGGTTTCTTGCTAAACCACAGTTCATATGGTGTCGTCTCAGCAGTTTAGATGGTGCCCTATTAAGCGTGAATGCAGCTGTCTCTAATGCATAACCCCAAAACAATAATGGTAAATCAATAAGAGACATCATAGATCGCACCATATCCAATAAAGTCTTGATTCTGACGTTCGGACACACCATAATGTTGTGGTGTTCTAGGTGGCGTGAGCTGTGAAACTATTTCACATTGTTTCATTTGAAGACCAAACTCGTAACTCAAATATTCGTCTCCGCGATCAGAAACTTTATTTTCTTGTTACGATGATTTTTCCACTTCACTCTGAAATTCTTTGAACCTTTCAACTATTTCAGACTTATGTTTCATCAAGTAGATATACCCATATCTGCTCAAATCATCTTGTGAAGGTCAGAAAATAACGATACTTGCCACGAGCATCAATACTCATTGGTCTGCATACATCAGTATGTATTATTTCCAACAAGTTTGTTGCTCGTTCCATTGTTCCGAAGAACGGAGTTTTAGTCATCTTGCCCAAAAGACACGGTTCGCAAGCATCAAATGATTCATAACCAAGTGATTCCGAAAATCCATCTTTATGGAGTTTCTTCATCGCTTTACACCGATATAACCCAAGCGGCGAGTGCCACAAATAAGTTGCACTATCATTATTAACTTTGCATCTTTTGGCATCAATATTATGAATATGTGTATCACTACGATCGAGATCCAATAAACTATTTTCATTGGGTGTATGACCATTGAAGGTTTTATTCATGTAAACAGAACAACAATTATTCTCTGACTTTAAATGAATAACCGTATTGCAATAAACATGATCAAATCATATTCATGCTCAACGCAAATGCTAAATAACATTTATTTAGGTTTAACACTAATCCCGAAAGTATAGGGAGTGTGCGATGATGATCATATCAATCTTGGAACTAGTTCCAACACTCATCGTCACTTCCTTTTCAACTAGTCTTTGTTTATTCTGTAACTCCTGTTTCGAGTTACTAATCTTAGCAACCGAACAATATCAAATACTCAGGGGCTACTATAAACACTAGTAAAGCACATATCAATAACCTGTATATCAAATATACCCTTGTTCACTTTGCCATCCTTCTTATCCACCAAATATTCAGGGTATTTCCGCTTCCAGTGACCATTTCCTTTGCAGTGTAAGCACTCAGTTTCAGGCTTTGGTCCAGCTTTGGGCTTCTTCGCGGGAATGACAACTTGCTTGTCATTCTACTTGAAGTTCCCTTTCTTTCCCTTTTCCCTTTTCTTGAAACTAGTAGTCTTGTCAATCATCAACACTTGACGCTCTTTCTTGATTTCTACCTTCGTTGATTTCAACATCACGAAGAGCTCGGGAATCGTTTTCGTCATCCCTTGCATACTATAGTTCATCTCGAAGTTCTAGTAACTTAGTGATGGTGACTAGAGAATTCTGTCAATCACTATCTTATCTGGAAGATTAACTCCCACTTGATTCAAGCGATTGAAGTATCCAGACAATCTAAGTACATGCTCACTAGTTGAGCGATTCTCCTCCATCTTTTATCTATAGAACTTGTTGGAGACTTCATATCTCTCAACTCGGGTATTTGCTTGAAATATTAACTTCAATTCCTGGAACATCTCATATGGTCCATGATGTTCAAAAACATCTTTGAAGTCCCGATTCTAAGCCATAAAGCATGGTGCACAAAACTATCAAGTAGTCATCATATTGAGCTAGCCAAGCGTTCATAACGCCGCATACGCTCCTGCAATAGGTCATCACCTAGCGGTGCATTAAGGACATAATTCTTCTGTGCAGCAATGAGGATAAACCTCAGATCGCAGATCCAATCCACATCATTGCTACTAACATTTTTCAACACAATTTTCTCTAGGAACATATCAATGAAACCATATGAAAGCAACAACGCGAGCTATTGATCTACAACATAATTTGCAAAATACTACCAGGACTAAGTTCATGATAAATTTAAGTTCAATTAATCATATTACTAAAGAACTCCCACTTAGACAGACATCCCTCTAGTCATCTAAGTGATTACGTGATCCATATCAACTACACCATAACCGATCATCACATGAGATGGAGTAGTTTTCAATGGTGAACATCAATATGTTGATCATATCTACTATATGATTCACGCTCGACCTTTCGGTCTCCGTGTTCCGAGGCCATATCTGCATATGCTAGGCTCGTCAAGTTTAACCCGAGTATTCCGCGTGTGCAAAACTGGCTTGCACCCGTTGTAGATGGACGTAGAGCTTATCACACCCGATCATCACGTGGTGTCTGGGCACGACGAACTTTGGCAACGGTGCATACTCAGGGAGAACACTTCTTGATAATTTAGTGACAGATCATCTTAAAATGCTACCGTCAATCAAAGCAAGAATAAGATGTATAATAGATAAACATCATATGCAATCAAAATATGTGACATATGATATGGCCATGATCATCTTGCGCCTTTGATCTCCATCTCCAAAGTACTGTCATGATCTCTATCGTCACCGGCACGACACCATGATCTTCATCATCTTGATCTATATCAATGTGTCATCACATGGTTGTCTCATCAACTATTGCTCTTGCAACTATTGCTATCGTATAGCGATAAAGTAAAGAAATTATTTGGCACTTGCATCTTATGCAACAAAGAGACATCCATAGGGCTACGCGATTGCGATAACTTCAACAAAACATGATCATCTCATACAACAACTTATATCTTATCACGTCTTGACCATATCACATTACAACATGCCCTGCAAAAACAAGTTAGGCGTCCTCTACTTTGTTGTTGCAAGTTTTACGTGGCTGCTACGGGCTGAGCAAGAACCGTTCTTACCTCGCATCAAAACCACAGCGATAGTTTGTCAAGTTGGTGCTGTTTTAACCTTCGCAAGGACCGGGCGTAGCACACTCGGTTCAACTAAAGTTGGAGAAACCGACACCGCTAGCCACTGTGTGCAAAGCACGGCGGTAGAACCAGTCTCGCGTAAGCGTCTGGCGTAATGTCGGTCGGGCCGCTTCATCCAACAATACCGCCGAACCAAAGTATGACATCTTTGGTAAGCGGTATGACTTATATCGCCCACAACTCACTTGTGTTCTACTCATGCATATAACATGAAACCATAAAACCTAGGCTCGGATGCCTTTGTTGGGGAGCGTAGTAATTTCAAAAAATTCTACGCACACGCAAGATCATGGTGATGACATAGCAACGAGAGGGGAGAGTGTTAGCCCGTACCCTCGTGAGACCGTGAAGCGAAGCGTTAGCACGACGCGGTTGATGTAGTCGTCGTCTTCACGATCCGACCGATCCAAGCACCGAACGTCACGGGCCTCCGAGTTCAGACACGTTCAGCTCGATGGCGATCTCCGGCCTCCGATCCAGCCGAGCTCGGAGATGAGTTCCGTCAAGCCGACGGCGTGGTAGCGATGATGATGTTCTACCGGCGCAGGGCTTCGCCTAAACTCGCGACGATATGACCGAGGTGGAATATGGTGGAAGGGGGCACCGCACACGACTAAGGAACGATCCGTAGATCAACTTGTGTGTCTATGGGGTGCCCCGCCCGTATATAAAGGAGCAGGGGAGGAGGCGGCCGGCCAAGGAGGCGCGCCAAGGGGGGAGTCCTACTCCCACCGGGAGTAGGACTCCCTTCTTTCCAAGTAGGAGTAGGAGAAGGGGGGAAAGAGGAGGAAGAGGGGAAGGAAAGGGGGGCGCCGCCCCCCTTCCCTTGTCCTATTCGGACTAGGAGGGGGAGGGGCGCGCGGCTCCTCCTGGCTCCTTCCCACTTCTCCCTCGTGGCCCATGTAGGCCCATTAACCCCTCGGGGGGGTTCCGGTAACCTCCCGGTACTCCGGTAAAATGCCGATTTCACCCGGAATGATTCCGATGTCCAAATATAGGCTTCCAATATATCAATCTTTATGTCTCGACCATTTCGAGACTCCTCGTCATGTCCGAGATCACATCCGGGACTCCGAACAAACTTCGGTACATCAAAACTTATAAACTCATAATAAAACTGTCATCGTAACGTTAAGCGTGCGGACCCTACGGGTTCGAGAACTATGTAGACATGACCTAGAACCATTCTTGGTCAATAACCAATAGCGGGACCTGGATGCCCATATTGGTTCCTACATATTCTACAAAGATCTTTATCGATCAAACCGCATAACAACATACGTTGTTCCCTTTGTCATCGGTATGTTACTTGCCCGAGATTTGATCGTCGGTATCCCACACCTAGTTCAATCTCGTTACCGGCAAGTCTCTTTACTCGTTCTGTAATACATCATCTCATAACTAACTCATTAGTTATAATGCTTGCAAGGCTTAGGTGATGAGTATTACCGAGAGGGCCCATAGATACCTCTCCGACAATCGGAGTGACAAAACCTAATCCTGAATTATGCCAACCCAACATGTACCTTCGGAAACACCTGTAGAGCACCTTTATAATCACCCAGTTATGTTGTGACGTTTGGTAGCACACAAAGTGTTCTTCCGGTAAACGGGAGTTGCACAATCTCATAGTTGCAGGAACTTTGTATAAGTCATGAAGAAAGCAATAGCAGTATACTAAACGATCAAGTGCTAGGCTAACGGAATGGTGTTAGGGAACGTAGTAATTTCAAAAAAATTCCTACGCACACGCAAGATCATGGTGATGCATAGCAACGAGAGGAGAGTGTTGTCTATGTACCCTCGTGAACCCGGCGAAGCGATCACAGCGTAGAGGAAGTAGTCGTCACGATCTCCTCGCGATCCGACCGATCGGCGCCGTTACTCGGCGCCCCGAGTTCTTGACACACGTACAGCTCGATGGCGCTCCTCGGGCTCCAATCCGGTGAGAGCTTCGGGGAGGGAGAGTTTCACAAGACGGCGTGGTGGCGATCTTGATGTTCTACGGTAGCGAGGCTTCGCCTAAGCTTTATGACGATATGATGAGGTGGAATATGGTGGAGGGGCACCGCACACGGCTAAGGCGATCCGTAGATCAAACTTGTGTGTTCTAGGGTGCCCCATGCCCCGTATATAAAGGAGCAAGGGGGTGCGGCGGCCCTAGAGGAGGCGCTGCGGAGGAGTCCTACTCCCACCGAGTAGGACTCCCCCTTCCTAGTTAGAGTAGGATTGGGGGAGGAAAGAAGAGGAAAGGCGCGCCGCCTCTCCTTGTCCTATTCGGACTAGGGGGGGAGGCGCGGCCAGCCTGGCCGCCCTTCCTCTTCTCCCTCATGGCCCACTAAGGCCCAATAACCCCGGGAGGTTCAGTAACCCGGTTCCCAATAAAATCGATTTCACGGAACCATTCGAACTCAAATATAAGCTTCCAATATATCAATCTTTATGTCTCGACCATTTGAGACTCCTCGTCATGTCCGTGATCACATCCGGGACTCGAACTTCTTGGTACATCAAAATACATAAACTCATAATATAACCGTCATCGAAACCTTAAGCGTGCGGACCCTACGGTTCGAGAACAATGTAGACATGACCGAGACCGTCTCGGTCAATAACCAATAGCGGGACCTGGATGCCCATATTGGCTCCTACATATTCTCGAAGATCTTTATCGGTCGGACCGCATAACAACATACGTTGTTCCTTTGTCATCGGTATGTTACTTGCCCGAGATTAGATCGTCGGTATCAATACCTAGTTCAATCTCGTTACGGCAAGTCTCTTTACTCGTTCCGTAATACATCATCTCACAGCTAACTCATTAGTTGTAATGCTTGCAAGGCTTGATGATGTGTATTACGAGAGGGCCCAGAGATACCTCTCCAGAGCAATCGGAGTGACAAAACCTAATCTCGAAATCGCCAACCCAACATCTACCTTTGGAGACACTGTAGTACTCCTTTATAATCACCCGATTCACGTTGTGACGTTTGGTAGCACCAAAGTGTTCCTCCGTAAGCGGAGTTGCATAATCTCATAGTTATAGGAACATGTATATGTCATGGATAAAAGCAGTAGCAACATACTCAACGATCGTGTGCTAAGCTAATGGAATGGGTCATGTCAATCAGATCATTCTACTAATGATGTGACCTTGTTAATCAAATAACAACTCTTTGTTCATGGTTAGGAAACATAACCATCTTTGATTAACAAGCTAGTCTAGTAGAGGCATACTAGTGACATATTGTTTGTCTATGCATTCACACATGTATCATGTTTCCAGTTAATACAATTCTAGCATGAATGATAAACATTTATCATGAAATAAGGAAATAAATAATAACTTTATTATTGCCTCTAGGGCATATTTCCTTCAAATGGGTCATGTCAATCACATCATTCTCCTAACGATGTGATCCCACTAATCAAATGACAACACATGTCTATGGTTATGAAACATAACCATCTTTGATTAATGAGCTAGTCAAATAGAGGCATACTAGTGACTATAGTTTTGTCTATGTATTCACACATGTATCATGTTTCTGGTTAATACAATTCTAGCATGAATAATAAACATTTATCATGAAATAAGGAAATAAATAATAACTTTATTATTGCCTCTAGGGCATATTTCCTTCACTAAGCCCGTAGCAGCCACGTAAAATTTGCAACAACAAAGTAGAGGACGTCTAACTTGTTTTTGCAGTGCATGTTGTGATGTGATATGGTCAAGACGTGATGCTATATTTTCTTGTATGAGATGATCATGTTTTGTAACGAAGTTATCGGCAATTGGCAGGAGCCATATGGTTGTCGCTTTATTGTATGAAATGCAAGCATACGTAATTGCTTTACTTTATCGCTAAGCGGTAGCGATAGTCGTAGAAGCAATAGATGGCGTAACGACAACGATGCTACGATGGAGATCAAGGTGTCGCGTCGGTGACGATGGTGATCACGACGGTGCTTCGAAGATGGAGATCACAAGCACAAGATGATGATGGCCATATCATATCACTTATATTGATTGCATGTGATGTTTATCCTTTATGCATCTTATCTTGCTTTGATTGACGGTAGCATTTTAAGATGATCTCTCACCAAATTATCAAGAAGTGTTCTCCCTGAGTATGCACCGTTGTGAAAGTTCTTCGTGCTGAGACACCACGTGATGATCGGGTGTGATAGGCTCTACGTTCAAATACAACGGGTGCAAAACAGTTGCACACGCGGAGTACTCAGGTTAAACTTGACGAGCCTAGCACATACAGATATGGCCTCGGAACACGGAGACCAAAAGGTCGAACGTGAATCATATAGTAGATATGATCAACATTGTGATGTTCACCATTGAAACTACTCCATCTCACGTGATGATCGGACATGGTTTAGTTGATTTGGATCACGTGATCACTTAGATGACTAGAGAGATGTCTGTCTAGGTGGGAGTTCTTAAGTAATATGATTAATTGAACTTAAATTTATCATGAACTTAGTATCTGATAGTATTTTGCTTGTCTATGTTTGTTGTAGATAGATGGCTCGTGCTGTTGTTCCATTGAATTTTAATGTGTTCCTTGAGAAAGCAAAGTTGAAAGATGATGGTAGCAATTACACGATCGGGTCCGTAACTCGAGGATTATCCTCATTGATGCACGGAAGAATTACGTCCTGGAAGCACCGCTGGGTGCGAACCTCTTGCTGATTCAAGCGACAACGTTAAGAATGTTTGGCGAGCAAAGCTGATGACTACTCGATAGTTCGATGTGCCATGCTTTGCGGCTTAGAACCGGGTCTTCAACGATGTTTTGAGCGTCATGGAGCATATGAGATGTTCCAGAGTTGAAGTTAATATTTCAAGCAAATGCCGGATTGAGAGATATGAAGTCTCCAATAAGTTCTATAGCTGCAAGATGGAGGAGAATAGTTACATCGGTGAACACATACTCAAAATGTCAGGTATAATAATCACTTGATTCAACTGGGAGTTAATCTTCACGATGATAGTGTCATTGATGAATTCTTCAATCACGCCACCAAGCTGCAAGAGCTTCGTGATGAACTATAATATGCAAGGGATGGACAAGACTATTCCGAGCTCTTCGCAATGCTAAAGGCCGCAGAGGTAGAAATCAAGAAGGAGCATCAAGTGTTGATGGTTAACAAGACCACCAGTTTCAAGAAAAGGGCAAAGGGAAGAAGAAGGAACTTCAAGAAGAACAGCAAACAAGTTGCTGCTCAAGAGAAGAAACCCAAGTCGGACCTAAGCCTAAAACTTAGTGCTTCTCTTGCAAGCGATGGACCTTTGGAAGTGGAACTGCCCCAAGTATTTGGCGGATAAGAAGGATGGCAAAGTGAACAAAGGTATATGTGATATACATGTTATTGATGTGTACCTTACTAATGCTCACAGTAGCACTGGTATTTGATCTGGTTACATTGCTAATATTTGCAACTCGAAGCAGGGACTACGGATTAGCGAAGATTGGCTAAGGATGAGGTGACGATCGCGTGGGAAATGGTTCCAAAGTCGATGTGATCGCGGTTGCACGCTACCTCTACATCTACCATCGGATTAGTTTTAGATCTAAATAATTGTTATTTGGTGCGGCGTTGAGCATGAACATTATATCTGGATCTTGTTTGATGCGAGGCGGTTATTCATTTAAATCGAGAGAATAATGGTTGTTCTATTTATATGAGTAATATCTTTTATGGTCATGCACCCTTGAAGAGTGGTCTATTTTTATTAAATCTCGATAGTAGTGATACACATATTCATAGTGTCGAAATCAAAAGATGCAGAGTTGATAATGATAGTGCAACTTATTTGTGGCACTTCCGTTTAGGTCATATCGGTGTAAACTGCATGAAGAAACTCCATACTGATGGGCTTTTGGAATCACTTGATTATGAATCACTTGGTACTTGCAAACCGTGCCTCATAGGCAAGATGACTAAAATGCCGTTCTCCGGAACTATGGAGCGAGCAACTGATTTGTTGGAAATCATACATACTGATGTTTGTGGTCCAATGAATGTTGAGGCTCGCGGCGGGTATCGTTATTTTCTCACCTTCACAGATGATTTGAGAAGATATGGGTATATCTACTTAATGAAACACAAGTCTGAAACATTTGAAAAGTTCAAAGAATTTCAAAGTGAAGTGGAAAATCATCGTAACAAGAAAATAAAGTTTCTACGATCTGATCGTGGAGGATAATATTTGAGTTACAAGTTTGGTTTACATTTGAAACAAAGCGGAATAGTTTCGCAACTCACGCCACCCGGAACACCACAACGAAATGGTGTGTCCGAACGTCGTAATCGTACTTTACTAGATATGGTGCGATCTATGATGTCTCTTACTGATTTACCGCTATCGTTATGGAGTTATGCTTTAGAGATGGCCGCATTCACATTAAATAGGACACCATCAAAATCCGTTGAGACGACGCCTTATGAACTATGGTTTGGCAAGAAACCAAAGTTGTCGTTTCTTAAAGTTTGGGGCTGTGATGCTTATGTGAAGAAACTTCAACCAGATAAGCTCGAACCTAAATCGGAGAAATGTGTCTTCATAGGATACCCAAAAGAGACTATTGGGTACACCTTCTATCACAGATCTGAGGGCAAGAATTTCGTTGCTAAAATCGGATCCTTTCTAGAGAAGGAGTTTCTCTCGAAAGAAGTGAGTGGGAGAAAAGTGGAACTTGAGGTAACTGTACCTGCTCCTTTATTGGAAAGTAGTTCATCACAAGAACCGGTTCCTGTGACAACTACACCAATTAGTGAGGAAGCTAATGATATTGATCATGAAACTTTAGATCAAGTTTCTCTTGAACCTCGTGAGGTCTACGAGTAAGATCCGCACGAGAATGGTACGGTAATCCTGTTCGGAAGTCTTGTTACTTGACCATGATGAACCTACGAACTATGAGGAAGCGATGATGAGCCCAGATTCCGCAAAATGGCTAGAAGCCATGAAATCTGAGATGGGATCCATGTATGAAAACAAAGTATGGACTTTGGTTGACTTGCCCGATGATCGGCAAGCCATTGAGAATAAATGGATCTTTAAGAAGAAGACTAACGCTGATGGTAATGTAACTGTCTATAAAGCTCGACTTGTTGTGAAAGGTTTTCGACAAGTTCAAGGGGTTGACTACGATGAGACTTTCTCACCCGTAGCAATGCTTAAGTCTGTCCGAATCATGTTAGTTATTGCTGCATTTCATGATTATGAAATTTGGCAAATGGATGTCAAAACTGCATTCTTGAATGGATTTCTGGAAGAAGAGTTGTATATGATGCAGCCAGAAGGTTTTGTTGATCCAAAAGGTGCTAACAAAGTGTGCAAGCTCCAGCGATCCATTTATGGACTGGTGCAAGCATCTCGGAGTTGGAATAAGCGCTTTGATAGTGTGATCAAAGCATATGGTTTTATCTGAGACTTTTGGAGAAGCCTGTATTTACAAGAAAGTGAGTGGGAGCTCTGTAGCATTTCTGATATTATATGTAGATGACATATTATTAATTGGAAATGATATAGAATTTCTGGATAGCATAAAGGGATACTTGAATAAGAGTTTTTCAATGAAAGACCTCGGTGAAGCTGCTTACATATTGGGCATCAAGATTTATAGAGATAGATCAAGACGCTTAATAGGACTTTCACAAAGCACATACCTTGATAAAATTTTGAAAAAGTTCAAAATGGATCAGGCAAAGAAAGGGTTCTTGCCCGTACTACAAGGTGTGGAGTTGAGTCAAACTCAATGCCCGACCACAGCAGAAGATAGAGAGAAAATTAAAGATATTTCCTATGCTTCAGCCATAGGCTCTATCATGTATGCAATGCTGTGTACCAGACCTGACGTATGCTTAGCAATAAGCTTGGAAGGAAGGTACCAAAGTAATCCAGGAGTGGATCACTGGATAGCGGTCAAGAACATCCTGAAATACCTGAAAAGGACTAAGGATATGTTTCTCGTATATGGAGGTGACAAAGAGCTAGTCGTAAATAGTTACGTCGATGCAAGCTTTGACACTGATCCGGACGATTCTAAATCGCAAACTGGATACGTGTTTTTATTAAAGGTGGAGCCGTAAGTTGGTGTAGTTCTAAACAAAGTGTCGTGGCGGGATCTAAATGTGAAGCGGAGTACATAGCTGCTTCGGAAGCAGCAAATGAAGGAGTCTGGATGAAGGAGTTCATTTCCGATCTAGGTGTCATACCTAGTGCATCGGGACCAATGAAGATCTTCTGTGACAATACTGGTGCAATTGCCTTGGCAAAGGAATCCAGATTTCACAAGAGGACCAAGCACATTAAGAGACTCTTCAATTCCATCCAGGACCAAGTCTAAGTGGGAGCCATAGAGATTTGCAAGATACATACGGATATGAATGTTGCAGGCCCATTGACTAAGCCTCTCTCATGAGCAAAACATGATCAGCACCAAGACTCCATGGGTGTTAGAATCATTACTATGTAATCTAGATTATTGACTCTAGTGCAAGTGGGAGACTGAAGGAAATATGCCCTAGAGGCAATAATAAAGTTATTATTTATTTCCTCATATCATGATAAATGTTTATTATTCATGCTAGAATTGTATTAACCGGAAACATGATACATGTGTGAATACATAGACAAACATATAGTCACTAGTATGCCTCTACTTGACTAGCTCATTAATCAAAGATGGTTATGTTTCATAACCATAGACATGTGTTGTCATTTGATTAATGGGATCACATCATTAGGAGAATGATGTGATTGACATGACCCATTCCGTTAGCCTAGCACTTGATCGTTTAGTATATTGCTATTGCTTTCTACATGACTTATACATGTTCCTGTAACTATGAGATTATGCAACTCCGTTTACGGAGGAACACTTTGGTGCTACCAAGCGTCACAGCGTAAGCGGGTGATTATAAAGGAGTACTACAGGTGTCTCCAAAGGTAAATGTTGAGTTGGCGTATTTCGAGATTAGGTTTTGTCACTCGGATTGTCGGAGAGGTATCTCTGGGCCCTCTCGGTAATGCACATCACTATAAGCTTTGCAAGCAATGTAACTAATGAGTTAGTTACGGAATGATGCATTACGTAACGAGTAAAGAGACTTGCCTGTAACGAGATTGAACTAGGTATTGGATACCAACGATCGAATCTCGGGCAAGTAACATACCGATGACAAAGGGAACAACGTATGTTGTTATGCGGTTTGACCGATAAAGATCTTCGTAGAATATGTAGGAGCCAATATGAGCATCCAGGTTCCGCTATTGGTTATTGACCGAGAATAGTTCTAGGTCATGTCTACATAGTTCTCAAACCCGTAGGGTCCGCACGCTTAACGTTACGATGACAGTTATATTATGAGTTTATGAGTTTTGATGTACCAAAGTTTGTTCGGAGTCCCGGCTATGATCACGGATATGACGAGGAGTCTCGAAATGGTCGAGACATAAAGATTGATATATTGGACGACTATATTCGGACAACGGAAGTGTTCCGGACGTTTTCGGAGAAAACCGGAGTGCCAGAGGGTTACCAGAACCCCCCCGGGAGAAGTAATGGGCCCTATGGGCCTTAGTGGAGAGAGAGAGGCAGCCAGCATGGGCCTCGCGCCCCCTCCCCCTCTGGTCCGAATTGGACTAGGAGGGGGGGCGGCGCCCCCCTCTTTCCTTCTCCCTCTCCTCCTTCCTTTCCCCCTCCTAGTATGAGTAGGAAAGGGGGAGTCCTACTCCTACTAGGAGGAGGACTCCTCCTCCTGGCGCGCCCTCTGTCGTGGTTCTAAGTCTGACAGTAGAGTGGGGGGTAGGTATGGAGAGGCAAAGTCCTAGCTATGGAGAGGTTGTAAACACAAGTGATGTACGAGTTCAGCCCTTCTCGGAGGAAGTAAAAGCCCACGTCTCGGAGCCTGAGGCGGTCGAGTGGATTATGTATGTATGTGTTCTGAGTGCGAACCCTTACACTGTGGAGGGGGTGGCTTATATAGAGTGCGCCAGACCCCTACCAGCCCACGTAATGAAGGGTTTAAAGTACATTAAGTGCAGGCGTTCTTGTAACGCCCACATAAAGTGTCTTAACTACCATAAAGTCTATTCAATTTCAGGTCGTTGCAGTGCAGAGTGCCTCTTGACCTTCTGGTGGTCGAGTGAGTCTCCATGATCGAGTCCTTCAAGTCAGTCGAGTGGGTTCCTCGTAGGTCGACTGGAAGGTGATCTCTTCTAAGGGTGTCCTTGGGTAGGGTACTTAGATCAGGTCCATGACCCTACCCTAGGTACATGAATCCATCACCCTCTAGGGCCGGTCGGCCTCCCCCCTTGCTCCTTTATATACGGGGGCGAGGGGGCACCCTAGGACACACAAGTTGATCTACGGATCGTTCCTTAGCCGTGTCGTGTGCCCCTCCACTATATTCCACCTCGGTCATATCGTCGCGGAGTTTAGGCGAAGCCTGCGCCGATAGAACATCATCATCGCCACCACGCCGTCGTCTTGTGGAACTCATCGAAGCTTTCTTTGGATCGGAGCCGGGGATCGTCATCGAGTGAGCGTGTCTTTGAACTCGAAGGTGCCGACGTTCGGTGCTTGGATCGGTCGGATCGTGAAGGCGTCGACTACATCAACAGCGTTGTCATAACGCTTCCGCTTACGGTCTACGAGGGTACGTGGACAATACTCTCCCCTCTCGTTGCTATGCCATCACCATGATCTTGCGTGTGCGTAGGAAATTTTTTGAAATTACTACGTTCCCCAACAAAGAAGCGACTGGATTTCCCTCTAGGCACACTATATGATATTTTTTCTTTTCTTATATAACAAGCAAATATTTAAAGAATGAAGATTAAGTGGGAAAGGAAGAAATGAACTATAGCATACTGGTGTTACTTCATGAGCAAATGTTGTAGATAATTCAAGAAGTTCTTATTATTTTGTCTATATATGATGTGACTAGATTGTTCACCTGCAAAAAAAAGATGTGACTAGATTGTAGTGCATGTCTTAAGGCGAATTTGTTTTAAAATTAATCATATTGTGATCAAACAACTAGAACAATAATTGCATGTCAATTCATCTTTGTAGTTTATTATTGTGACCAAAACCTAAAATGCATCATGTTCTAGACGGACATTCCCATACAACAATTGAGTGTTGTTGCTCGCCTAGCGATTTCGCCGAAACAAAAAGGCTTATGCCCAAACCTAGTGGGTATCTTTGCCCCACGGATATATGAATCAAGTATATCTCATGTATGCATATATGCATATATTTGTCTCACAGATACCAAGTTCAATGGTAAAGCCAAATCTTGATGTTGAAAATATAATGGAATATTGACAAAATGACATTCTTATATCTCTACCTAATAATAAAGTAAGGAGTGCTTCTGGCGATCCGTCACATAATTTTGCAAAAAAAGAAAAACCTGCATTTTTTGTGAATTAATCCACAGTACATACTTAAGTCACAACCAAACCGTTATTTTACACTTTTTGGAACCCCCCCCCCCTGAATTTTCAGGTAATTCCCCGTTGATCATATTTAAGTCAAACAAATGGTTTTTAAAATTATCCATATCTTTTAAATCTTAACTCTGATTTTGAACATGTTATATTAATTTTGATTAGAAAAATATGTAGAATCGGAATATGATGTTATTTTCACCTGTTAAATATTTTATAAATATTATTTTGGAAGATATTTAAGTCAAACAAATATTTTTCTAAATTATCCATATCTTTTAAACCGTAACTACGATTTTAATATGTTATATAGGAAATTTTACTAGAAATTGTGTAGAAGCTGAATATGATGTTATCTCTACATGTAAGTGATAAAAAAATGCTTTTTAAAATTATCCATATCTTTTAAACGTTTCACAAAGGTGAATCCCCTGCCTGGGCCGGCCATGCAGTAGGGACCTCCTATACTGCGCTCTAAGCGCTGGGAGAAGACACGTCGCGTCCGTTTGGCCCGGCCCTTGTCCGGGCGGCATGTTTTTGAAATTTATTTTTATTTTTTTCTAATTTACATAATTTGAAATCCAAAAAAGTTTGCAAAATAAAAAAAGAGAATTTTGGAATACTTTTTTTGTGGATTCAAAAAATATTCATGATTTTGTAAAAGCATGTTTGCTTATACAACAAGTGTTTGCAATTTTGAAACAAATGTTCTTGGAATAAAAAATGTTCATGATATTTAAAAGTTTGTGTGTTAAAAGATGTCAATGAAACTGATCAAAATTTCGGCAATTCAAAAAAAGTTTATGAATGGAAAAATATCCTAAAATTCAAAAACTGCTTGTTACTTACAAAATAGTTTATTCATTCATAAAATGTCCACTGATTCAAAAAAGGTCATGCATTTCAAAAATGTTCCTTACAATATTTTTGGTAAGTCAAAAAAATGTTCATGAATTTCAAAAATGGTTCCACCAATTTCCAAAAAATGTTCGCCAATTCAAGAAAATTGTTCTAAAAAAATCTTCACAATTTTTAAAAATATTTGCAAATAGTATAAAATGTTCATTTATTTAAAAAATATTCTCAATTTTAGAAAAGGCTCAAAAATTTATATATCTGTTCATGAATTTGAAAAATATCATGATTTCAAATATGTGCACGAGTTTAAAAAATGTTTATGATTTTAGAAATTGTTCATGATTTCACAAAATTGAGAGCGCTGGTGTATCTCTATGATGCAGCAAAATATGGTCGTGGCCATTGAAAATTATGAAAAAAAAATCTTCCATTGCAACGCACAGGCCCTTTTACTAGTATATATCAAATAACATGTTTTGTGTAGGCTAAAAGAAGCCCATTTTGTTCTATGTATTTGTTCTGCACCACATATTAAAATATGTATACATTTCTCAGATTCTTTCTGAGGTACAGAAATACTGTTTTTGAATCATTATTTTGTCAAAAGAATGGCTACATGCACGATGTAGGCCAGACCCTAGAACTGTGGAGGTCGAGGGGTGGCATCAATATCATCTATCTTTGCCGGAGCGCTAGTGCTGGTGTTTGTGAAAATACATATCATCATCTTGACAGCTGTTTACTTTGGTTATACAGGGACAATGTTGATACATGATTCTACAGATGCTGTCTTTCTATCCATAGTTTATGGGGCATTGCAGAACAAGTTTAGTACTAGACACAACAAGACTTTTACACACAATACAAGAAAAACGAATTGCACCATTCAAGAAAATAAATTGAACAATGATGTTCCTCTGCGCTCTCACTATGCCACGGCTCGCTTGAATCTGACCTGCAAATTATGCACATTCAAAACATAAGAGCTTTTCAGGTAGAAGCGTATATGTATTCTCTGTTATCTTGAGCTCTCACTTTGGTTATATAAGATGCGTCGAACCAATTATTTAGTTTCATAAAAACATGCAAATGCACACGTAGATCTGTATATTAGTTCCTGTTGTACCTCACTTTGTCATCTCTGATCAAGACCTCCAAAGAACTGTTCCAAGCTTGCAGAGCTGAAAACATTGGGTGACACCCTTTCCGTTTGCTGTGGCGAAATGTGCAGCTGATACTTGATAAACCTCTGCAATGGAGATAGCAAATCAAACCTCTGCAATGGAGATAATAAATCAAACCTCTGCATTGGTGCATTTGTGACTTACAGATAACTGGTGAACAATTTCAGGACTCGAGTCAATGTGCCAGTCAGGTTCCAGTTGCCGGACAAAAGAGGTGCGGCCAATTTCCGTACTGCAGAAGAGAACCTACAGATTTCAGCAAAGAGTTATATTTCAAACACCTATTCCATATATCCAAAACTAAAGTAGTGATAAATGTCTGTCTGCAAGGTCTTATTATGAAGTTTACCTTCTCTCTCACCAAACCGCCACTGGTAAAAAGCCCAGCTTCACTTAGGGCAGACAGTACCTTTTCCTGCATCAATTCAAATGTGTGGGGGTCAAGTTAAAATGGTCTGCTCCAAACACTAAACTAGGTAATGAAGCACATACTTGTAATAATGCAAACTCTAATTCCAAAACAATGGGCTGTAGTGAAATGAATAACTTTATTTGGTATGCATATGATGATGGAAGTATACTGGTGCAGAACATAATAAAGTAACAAGAGAACACGGGGGCTCTTTCAAGACCTACCTCACTTTCATCATCAAGAACGTGCTCCATCAGATAGACGTCACAAATTTTTGCAATTTCTAGAAGAACCTCCAAGACAGAAGGTCTCACTGTGACGTGATTCTGAAGGAAGACATACATCCATGATTTCATTAGTTAGTCGATAAAAAATAGCAAAATTTGCTGAAGCATTTCTGCCCACCTGGAGCTCCTCTGGAGTTGTTTCCTCCAAAATCACACCAAGTAACCGGCAGGTAACCTGAAACAGTTCTTCCCACATTAGTGAAACACATGCATTGGCCCAACAGGACGCTTGAAATATTGTAACAACACTAAAAGCATGGTTTGTGCAGTACCCTTCGCCCTTCGCTCAGTTTATGCCTAACAAGCTGCTCAAGAGTCAGCTGAAGAAGAAACAGGCAACTATCAACCTAAGGGTTATTTAAACATTAACATTATTCAGAAATAAACAAAGGAAGCACTACATTTACTGGTTGGAAAAGCTGATTGATCGCTTCATGTGCTCTTGAATCTACCGATGAGCAGGCATCCGTTCCGACCAAAGCACCTGGCTGTGATCTACTGCTTGTGTTGCTAGAGGATGGAGCATCCCGTCTCCGTGGCCTGCGAGGTTGCTCTGGAGGAGCTCTCAACAGTTTCCAGGCAAATACAATTGTGATGGCAATTGCAGCAAGTGTGGTAAGCGAGCGAAGCTTCTAAACAAGGAAACAGAAGAAGTACTTCAATAATTCTGGCAACGAGGACTCAAAATAACATATCATAAAAATGGCAAGTCATGGGACTTAGCACTTGAGAACCCACAATACTTGTGATGACAATTGCAGCAAGTGTGGTAAGCAAGTGAAGTTTCTAAACGAGGAAATGAAAGAAGTACTTCAATAATTATGGCAACCAGGACTCAAAATAACATATCATAAAAATGGCAAGTCATGGGACCTAGCACTATAGAACCCACAAAACTTCATATATCCTTTTGTTCTAGCCAAGTAACACACAATGCACTGATCAGTCCACTGTTTGCATCAAGCAATTATACTTTCTGGAATCATATCATTGTTCAAACAGTGTTAATTTGCAATTATAGACGTCGCAGGTTTTGATGTCTTGCATGAAGTGCTTACTTATGTTGTTTTGGTGTTTGAAACGGAATGTCTCATTACCAGAGCATTCCGTTTCGCTACGGACATATTAATTAATGTGTATTCAATTTATAGACACGAGTCATATAATTAAAAGAAAGATAAAACGTGAAAAAATGATGAAAGGGTTAATGGTAGCTTGGCCTAGCATTGTTTACAACAAGAGAACGGCGAAGCCTACAAAGCACCAGGTCGAATATTCCATGTATACTGGCTCTCGGTAAAAGTAGAACCTCAGGACAATAGTACCACCTCGCTCTGTGGCACCGATTTATCCGGTAAACAGTGTGTCGTATCAAATACTGTATCTGATAAGGATACATTCCTGATATGTATCAGTGGAGTATCGGTGAGTACGGCAATAATAAAGTATCTTTAGATACATTTCAGAAGTTTCCCTGATCCTTTCTTGTACGGCCCGGCCCAGCCCAGCCCAGGAAAATCTGAGTAAGGGGCATATCCTAACCCTAGCCTGTCCCCATCCCTTGTGTCCAGCCTCCACTCCGGATCCTCTTCCTCCCTGCTGTACCCACTCTTGGCGGCGCCACCAGATCTACCAGGCAAACCAGCGACAAGCCGCCGGCGGGCTACTCGCCTCCTCCCCCTCTCAGGCTCTAAGATGGCCTGTGGCAAGCCGGTGGTGGGCTCCTCGTCTCTTCCCCCCTCTCGGGCTACAGAAGCAGCTCACCGCCATGCTCCCTGACTCCTGCCCCCCTTAGGCTTCAACAGTAGCTCATCGGTGGTGGGCTCCTTGACTCCTTCACCTCTCAGACTCAACATCAAGGTATGCTCCGATGCACCCGCTCCTCTCCCACAGATTTCTATCTAATGGCAGCTCCCCTCTGTAGGCTAAAAACCTCTCCACTTTTGTGTTCTTTTGCGCGCTGTTTCTACCTAATCTGCACCTTCACTATGAATGGGAAAAGAGCAAAACATCAAGATAATCTGCTGTTCCTAGAAGAAAACTGTTTGTTGTTAATTTTTGGCCGCTTTGCTATTGCAGTGTCCTGGCTGGAATTGCCAGAATTATGGCCAGTACGGAATGCAAACTGCTGCATGCTGTTTTGGTTCTGAAGCAGAATGATTAGGTAATTCTGGCCAGAATGGAAGGGGTTAAAAAGGTATGCTCTATTGATCTAGGACATCATATTCTATCAATTAAAGAATATTTGCCATTTGGCAGTCTGACCTTAATATATATGTATTAAATTCAGGAATAGCAAAAACACCCCATCACTATCTGCCCACAGCAGTATATCATCTCTCGAGATCACATAGTGCCCATCCAAAAGTTTGCATCTTTCTGAGTAACCGGCAATCCCATATAGCAGTACTAACTGATTCTTTCAGCCAAGGAGACACCAAAATCACAAGGACCACAGCAATCCCCTGACCTTTTGCCGAAACCGATCGCGCATTACCCTGAAAAATAGGAGCCATGCTTTACAGTGAACACCTGCGAACCCCCGCCATGTACATGCCCGAAGCTTGCGCAGCAGCTAACAAGACATTACTGAATCGATGCTTCGCAACCTAGGCAGTACTAATAGCTAGCGCAGCAGAACACCCGGTGGCCTATACACAGCTAAGAAGCATCAATGAATGAGCAATTGACTGCGCCCTTTACTGGTTCTGAAGTGTGACCTTTTTCAGATGTGCCCTGAAAAAGGGAATTCCTCAGCTACGAGGTAGCACTAGCGACAGATCATTCAGGCATCAGTTGACGGGACGGGACGGGAGCGAGGCCACAGATCCGAGCGGAAACCTGGCGGTCGAGGTCGAAGGGGAGGCGATCGGAGTAGCGGGAGAGGACGTCGACGATGCGCCGCACCAGATCGGCCAGCTCGTCGTCCTTCCCGCCCCCGGCCCGCGCCGCCGGGGACGAAGCCGCCGCCGCGGCGGACTCCGACGCCATCGCCGCCGACGAGACGGGCGGCTCAGACAGACAAACCCTAAGGGTCCCTCCTAGGCGGGCGCTCGTCGGTCGCGGCGAGGCGGGGGGGCTGAAGTGTAATTTGAGGTGGGGTTGGAGGGGGCGGTGGGCTGTGTGACCTGTGAGATGTCGGGACGAAAGGAGGAAGAGAGAGAACGAGGAAAAGCGGCTGCTTCCTGCTGTTTTTGTCACGACCTGGCGTGGGAAAGCTCGTTTTCGCAGCTAAGGCCTTGGGTAAGGGGAACTATTCCGGTTATACCCCGGGCAGGCCATGGGCCGGGCTTGGGAAGGTCCTACCTGAAAATGCCATGCCTGGCCCGGGACCAAAAGGCGCTTTTGTACTTTATTTAAAAGAATATGTAGATTATTTTTTGAATCAAATACTACCTCGGTACACTAATATAATATGTTTTCGTAGTTCAATTCAAACTGCAAAAATGTCTTACATTAGTTTGCAAAAATGTTAACTCTTTTACTCTCATTGCTATGAATAGAGTAGCGGCAAGAGCGCCCTATTTAGGGTTGCTTTGATTCAAAAGGAGTTTCATAGAAATTTTGGAAGATCTATAGATCCCTAGATTGGGTTTCTACATACTTCATTTGACTCACTAGAATGCAAATACTTAGGGAAAAAACACAAGGACTGCTTTGCATGTTAGTTTGGAGGAAAATTTTCATCCACTCAACCCTCTTTGTAGAATCGCTTTGTTTTTCTTATGGCATCAAACACTCTTTTGATCCAAATTCATGTGGTTTTCTAATCCTGTAGGATTCAATATGACATGCCATTCTAATCTCGTGCTTTTCTTATTCCGGCATTCTGAAAGG
This sequence comes from Aegilops speltoides, assembly GCA_021437245.1. Lineage (NCBI taxonomy): Eukaryota > Viridiplantae > Streptophyta > Magnoliopsida > Poales > Poaceae > Aegilops > Aegilops speltoides. The sequence goes on along the minus strand of CM038142.1, from coordinate 517,163,637 downwards.
ACTCGAGGCCAACATAATGAAGTGTTCTTATCTGCTTGGTAAGAAATTCATGAATCCTAATTCTTGCATATTCTTTCCACCCAGACTTGTTATGCATAAACATAGGGAAACGGTGTCTACGAAGCTGTGTTACGATGTGCAAAATTAGTATGTTATCTTCTCTTCCTCCCTTTATTTTCAAAAACCAATGTCATATTTTGTTGTTTAGTTAACTTATAACAATGAGGGCCTATGTACGAAAATATGGAAAAAAAGAAAACTTAGATTCTTATGACTTAGTCAATGAATTGAGATGAATACTTTTTTTGTAGATAGATCCATTCAAACGCAAAACCCTTCCCATAACTAATCCCCTACACATCACCATCATCTGTTCCAACTTTCCTACTCACACCAGGTATCCAAGTTGTGGTATAAGACACCACAGAGTGCATGAAGATAGTGTAGTCTGAGGGTAGGACCATCTACGAGGGATGTGCTATCTTCCTATTCATGTTAAAATAGCTTATGTGTGCACCTATGACTTTTTGTGTAGTTTTTTTGTTGCAATCGTTTAACTTTGCTTTTGTAATGTAACAAGCTCTGATAGTCAATAGTAGCATGCTGCCTCTTTCCTAAGAGCTATCTACATATCCAATTTATCACATGATTCCAATTCCCTTTCTTCAAGCATGTATTATAATAGGGCCTTCACTTGAATATAGATTTTGTATCCACCTATTACATTTTTGTGAAGTTTTGTTCTTCCAAATTAAGTTGCATTTTGATTGCCTGTCTGCATACTGCAATTCCTAATGTTTTTTGTGAGTTGTTAGTGCAATAGATTATATCATTTTCGGGTTTATATGTGTATCGAGTACATTAATCACTCCACCATCGTGTGTGTTTTGCTTTGAAATTGTAGGTATTACCTTTGTTTTTCCATTTATGCTTGGCATGCTAATGCTAATGTTGCCCTTACACATTTTTTGCATTTTCTGGATTTTTTCTCACAGGGTGAGAAATCCTAGGCTTGGATTAGCTTCGACTCATGAATTTTTCTTGTATTACATGATTCTAGACAACACTAGTCTTTTGCTTACTTTTTAATAGTGTATGTTGATTGGAGCAAATGATTCCAACCATCAACTAAGAGAAAAGATTGTTCAATCATTCATATGAGGTAATTCATTGCCTTCAAATGTGCATATGATGTCATGTGCCTCCTGCTGGTTTTACTTTCTGCTGATAACAAGGGTAAGTTATTAGGTTGGCATGCTTTGTTTGGAAACTACCATTGAATTGGTGTGTATCTTATTAGCTTTGGTCAAATCAAATTTCTTTTGTCTTCCTATTTTGAGGAGAAAAATAAGTTGCCATGTTATTAAAGCATATCCACTTCCAACTCCTCTTTTTTTTGGAACAATGTTCGTATTTTTCATGCCTCTCTTTTCTAAGTTTATCATATGAAAAATTCATAGGTGTCCTTTTGCACTTCAAATATTTTAGACATGTTGTTATGGCTGGCAATCTTGCTTCCACATATAACTCGGTTTGATGCAACAGAAATATACTAGTAGTTCTTTAACATGCTTGAGACTTCCGTCTAACAATGCAAATTTTTTTTTCTAATAATAATATTAAGTCATGCAGGAGTTGTAATGTTTGATTTAGCAAATACTTTGTTTTTGGTCCTGCCATCAGATTTCTTGATAGCCTTGCGAGTTAACGGCCGAAGCGCCTTTATGCATAGCACATTCCACAAATGTCCGCTACTACTGTCCAGAGACTGGTATTAAGTGGACCAGGGACCCAACTTATTCAAATTGAAAGGAATATTATGTTTACGATGTAAAGAAATTATAATATGGACTCTGCTAATGATAACCATCATCAACATGCTAATTATTATGGATCTTTATGCGAGGAAGCTATTCAGGTTCTATCAAATTCACCTATGAACCAAACAACAAGACAACAAATGCAGTGTTCACTTAAGCAGCCCGATATTTTGCCAACTTTAGTTATGCTTATACCAAAAGTTAAAAATGTTTGGTTGTTACTGTTGGGAAACGTAGCATGCAATTTCAAAAAAATTCTACGCTCACGCAAGATCTATCTAGGAGATGCATAGTAACGTGAGGGGAGAGTGTGTCTACGTACCCTCGTAGACCGAAAGCAGAAGCGTTTGCCAACGCGGTTGATATAGTCGAACTTCTTCTCATTCCGACCAATCAAGTACTGAACGTACGTCACCTCCGAGTTCTGCACACGTTCAGCTCGATGACGTCCCTCAACTCTTGATCTAGTCGAGTGTCGAGGAAGTAGAAGAGTTCCTCAACACGACGGCATGGTGATGGTTATGGTGAAGTTATCCATGCAAGGCTTCGCCTAAGCACTACGTGAATATGACCGGAGGCGTAAACTGTGGAGGGGGGCATCGCACACGGCTAACAGACGTTGGTGTGTGTTCTTGGCGCCCCCTCCCCACGTATATAAAGGAGGAAGGGGGAGAGAGGCAGCTATTCAATTCGGCCTCCCCCTTTCCAATTCGGCCTCCCCCCTTTCCTTCTACCGGAGGGGGAAAAGAGGGAAGAGGGAAGGAGGAAGTGAAGGGGGGTCCGAACCCCCACCTCCTTCTCCTATTCAACCTCCTACCATAAGGGGGGGCGCGCCACCCCTTGTGGGCAGGTGTGCTCCCCTCCTATGGCCCATGTGGCCCATATCTTCCCCCGGGGGGTTCCGGTAACCCCCCCGGTACTCCGATATGTACCCGATACATCCCGAAACACTTCCGGTGTTCGAATACTATCATCCTATATATCAATCTTTACCTCTCGACCATTTCGAGACTCCTCGTCATGTCCGTGATCTCATCCGGGACTCCGAACAACATTCGGTCACCAAAACACATAACTCATATAATACAAATCGTCATTGAACGTTAAGCGTGCGGACCCTATGGGTTCGAGAACTATGTAGACATGACCGAGACACCTCTCCGGTCAATAACCAACAGCGTAACCTAGATGCCCATATTGGCTCCTACATATTATACGAAGATCTTTATCGGTTGAACCGTTATGACAACATACGTAATTCCCTTTGTCCATCGGTATGTTACTTGCCCGAGATTCGATCGCCAGTATCTCTATACCTAGCTCAATCTCGTTACCGGCAAGTCTCTTTACTTGTTCCGTAATGCATAATACTGCAACTAACTCATTAGTTACTTTGCTTGCAAGGCTTCCTATGATGTGCATTACCGAGAGGGCCCAGAGATACCTCTCCGATACTCAGAGTGACAAATCCTAATATCGATTTATGCCAACCCAGCAAACACCTTCGGAGATACCTGTAGAGCATCTTTATAATCACCCAGTTACGTTATGACGTTTGATAGCACACAAGGCATTCCTCCGGTATCCAAGAGTTGCATAATCTCATAGTCGGAGGAATATGTATTTGACATGAAGAAAGCAGTAGCAATAAAACTGAACGATCATAATACTAAGCTAACGAATGGGTCTTGTCCATCACATCATTCTCCTAATGATGTGATCCTGTTCATCAAAGGACAACACATGTTTATGGCTAGGAAACTTAACCATCTTTGATTAGCGAGCTAGTCAAGTAGAGGCATACTAAGGACACGGTGTTTTCTCTATGTATCCACACATGTATAAAGTTTCCAGTTAATACAATTCTAGCATGAATAATAAACATTTATCATGAATAAGGAAATATAAAATAACAACTTTATTATTGCCTCTAGGGCATATTTCCTTCAGTCTCCCACTTGCACTAGAGTCAATAATCTAGATTACATTATAATTACTCTAACACCCATGGAGTCTTGGTGCTGATCATGTTTCGCTCGTGGAAGAGGCTTAGTCAACGGGTCTGCTATATTCAGATCTGTATGTATTTTGCAAATCTCTATGTCTCCCTCCTTGACTAGATCACGGATGGAGTTAAAGTGTCTCTTGATGTTTTTGATCTTTGTGAAATCTGGATTCCTTCGCCAAGGAAATTGCTCCAGTATTGTCACAAAAGATTTTCATTGGACCCGATGCACTAGGTATTACACCTAGATCAGATATGAACTCCTTCATGTAGACTCCTTCATTTGCTACTTCCAAAGCAGCTATGTACTCTGCTTCACACATAGATCCCGCCACGACGCTCTGCTTGGAACTGCACGGGCTGACAGCTCCACCATTCAATATAAATATGTATCCGGTTTGTGACTTAGAGTCATCCGGATCAGTGTCAAAGCTAGCATCGACGTAACCATTTACGACGAGCTCTTTGTCACCTCCATAAATGAGAAACATATCCTTCATCCTTTTCAGGTACTTCAGGATGTTCTTGACTGCTATCCAGCGATCCACTCCTGGATTACTTTGGTACCTCCCTGCTAAACTTATAGCAAGGCACATATCAGGTCTGGTACACTACATAGCATACATGATAAAACCTATGGGTGAGGCATAGGGAATGACTTTCATTTTCTCTCTATCTTCTGCAGTGGTCGGGCATTGAGTCTGACTCAACTTCACACCTTGTAACACAGGCAAGAAAGGGTTTCTTTGACTGATCCATTTTGAACTTCTTCAAAACTTTATCAAGGTATGTGCTTTGTGAAAGTCCTATTAAGCATCTTGATCTATCTCTATAGATCTTGATGCCCAATATATAAGCAGCTTCACCGATTGAAAAACTTTTATTCAAGTATCCTTTTGTGCTATCCAGAAATTCTATATCATTTCCAATCAACAATATGTCATCCACATATATAATATTAGAAACACTACGGAGTTCCCACTCACTTTCTTGTAAATACAGGCTTCTCCATAAGTTTGTATAAAACCATATGCTTTGATCACCTCATCAAAGCGTATATTCCAACTCCGAGATGCTTGCACCAGTCCATAAATGGATCGCTAGAGCTTGCACACTTTGTTAGCACCTTTAGGATCGACAAAACCTTCTGGTTGCATCATATGCAACTCTTCTTTAAGAAATCCATTAAGGAATGCAGTTTTGACGTCCATTTGCCAGATTTCATAATCATAAAATGCGGCATCGCTACGGGTGAGAAAGTCTCATTGTAGTCAACTCCCTTAACTTGTCGAGAACCTTTTGGCGACAAGTCGAGCTTTATAGACAGTAACATTATCATCAGTGTCAGTCTTCTTCTTGAAGATCCATTTATTCTCTATGGGTTGGCGATCATCGGGCAAATCCACCAAAGTCCACACTTTGTTCTCATACATGGATCCTATCTCAGATTTCATGGCCTCAAGCCATTTATCAGAATCTGGGCTCATCATAGCTTCTTCATAGTTCGTAGGTTCGTCATGGTCAAGTAACATGACTTCAAGAACAGGATTGTTGTACCACTCTGGTGCGGATCGTGCTCTGGTTGACCTACAAGGTTCAGTAGTAACTTGATCTGAATTTTCATGTTCATTATCATTAGCTTCCTCTCTAGTTGGTGTAGGCATCACGGGAACGAATTTCTCGGATGAGCTACTTTCCAAATTGAGAGGAGGTACAATTACCTCATCAAGTTATACTTTCCTCCCACTCACTTCTTTCGAGAGAAACTCCTTCTCTAGAAAGGTTCCATTCTTGGCAACAAAGATCTTGCCTTCAGATCTGTGGTGGAAGGTGTACCCAATTGTTTCCTTAGGGTATCCTATGAAGACACACTTCTCCGATTTGGGTTCGACCTTATTAGGTTGAAGCCTTTTGAAATAAGCATCACATCCCCAAACTTTAAGAAACGACAGCTTAGGTTTATTGCCAAACCACAGTTCATATGGTGTCGTCTCAACGGATTTTGACGGTGCCCTATTTAACGTGAATGCAATTGTCTCTAATGCATAACCCCGAAATGACAGTGGTAAATCGGTAAGAGGCATCATAGATTGCACCATATCTAATAAAGTACGGTTACGACGTTCGGACACACCATTACGCTGTGGTGTTCCAGGTGACCTGAGTTGTGAAACTATTCCACATTGTTTTAAATGAAGGCCAAACTCGTAACTCAAATATTCACCTCCGTGATCAGATCGTAGAAACTTTATTTTCTTGTTACAATGATTATCCACTTCACTATGAAATTCTTTGAACTTTTCAAATGTTTCAGACTTGTGTTTCATTAAGTAGATATACCCATATCTGCTCAAATCATCTATGAAGGTCAAAAAATAACGATACCCGCCGCAAGCCTCAACACTCATCGGACCACATACATCAGTATGTATTATTTCCAATAAGTCATTGGCTCTCTCCATTGTTATGGAGAATGGAGTTTTAGTCATCTTGCCCATGAGGCACGGTTCGCAAGTATCAGGTGATTCCAAAAGTCCATATGCATGGAGTTTCTTCATGCGCTTTACACCTGTATGACCTAAACGGCAGTGCCACAAATATGTTGCACTATCATTATCAACTTTGCATCTTTTGGCATCAATATTATGAAATTGTGTATCACTACAGTCGAGATTCAACAGAAATAGACCACTCTTTAAGGGTGCATGACTGCTACATCTTGAGCTTGCGTTGGTTTTCCTTGAAAAGGAAAGGGTGATGCAGCAAAGTAGCTTAAGTATTTCCCTCAATTTTTGAGAACCAAGGTATCAATCCAATAGGAGGCTCCTCAAAAGTCCCACGCACCTACACAAACAAACAAGAACCTCGCAACCAACGCAATAAAGGGGTTGTCAATGCCTTCACAACCACTTGTGAAAGTGAGATCTAATAGAGATAATATGATAAGATAAATATTTTTGGCATTTTTTTGATATAGATTGGAAAAGTAAAAGATGCAATTAAAAGTAGATTGAAAGCTTATATGATAAAAGAGAGACCCGAGGGCCATAGGTTTCACTAGTGGCTTCTCTCAAGATAGCATAAGTATTACGGTGGGCGAACAAATTACTGTCGAGCAATTGATAGAAAAGCGAATAATTATGAGATTATCTAGGCATGATCATGTATATAGGCATCACGTCCGTGACAAGTAGACCGACTCCTGCCTGCATCTACTACTATTACTCCACACATCGACCGCTATCCAGCATGCATCTAGAGTATTAAGTTCATAAAGAACAGAGTAATGCATTAAGAAAGATGACATGATGTAGAGGGATAAACTCATGCAATATGATATAAACCCCATCTTTTATCCTCGATGGCAACAATACAATATGTGCCTTCTTGCCCTAACATCCTTTGGGAAAGGACACCGCAAGATTGAACCCAAAGCTAAGCACTTCTCCCATTGCAAGAAAGACCAATCTAGTATGCCAAACCAAACTGATAATTCGAAGAGACTTGCAAAGATAACTTAATCACGCATAAAAGAATTCAGAGGAGATTCAAATATTTCTCATAGATAAACTTGATCATAAACCCACAATTCATCGGATCTTGACAAACACACCGCAAAAAGAGTTACATCGAATAGATCTCGAAGAAGATCGAGGAGAACTTTGTATTGAGATTCAAAGAGAGAGAAGAAGCCATCTAGCTAATAACTATGGACCCGAAGGTCGGTGGTAAACTACTCACAACTCATCGGAAGGGCCTTGGAGATGACGTAGAGGCCCTCCGTGGTCGATTCCCCCTCCGGCGGAGCACCGACGAAGGCTCCAAGATGGAATCTCGCGGATACAAAAGGTTACGGCGGTGGAAATAGTTTTTCATGGTTCTCCTCGATGGTTTCAGGGTACGTGGGTATATATAGGGGGACGAAGTAGGTCGGTGGACGCTCGAGGGCCCCATGAGGGTGGGGGCGCGCCCACCTGTAGGGGGCACGCCGGGCACCATCGTGGTCACCTCCTCTGTTGCTGGACGTCCACTCCAAGTTCCCTGGATCATGTTTGTTCCAAAAAGATCGCTCCCGAAGGTTTCATTCCGTTTGGACTCCGTTTGATATTCCTTTTCTTCGAAACACTGAAATAGGCAAAAAAAAACAACAATTCGGGCTGGGCCTCCGGTTAGTAGGTTAGTACCAAAAATGATATAAAAGTGTAAAGTAAAGCCCATAAACATCCAAAACGGGTAATATAATAGCATGGAACAATAAAAAATTATAGATACTTTGGAGACGTATCAAGCATCCCCAAGCTTAATTCCTGCTCATCCTTGAGTAGGTAAATGATAAAAAATAGAATTTTTGATGTGGAATGCTACCTAGCATAATTCTCAAAGTAATTTTCTTTATTGTGGCATGAATGTTCAGATCCAAATGATTCAAAATAAAAGTTCATTGACATAAGAAATAGTAATACTTCAAGCATACTAATCAAATCAATCATGTCTTCTGAAAATAACATGGCTAAAGAAAGTTCATCCCTACAAAATCATATAGTTAGGCTATGCTTCATTTTCGTCACACAAAAATGCTCTCATCTTGCACACCCTCGATGACAAGCCAAGCAATTGTTTCATACTTAAATAATCTCAAACTTTTTTCAACTTTCACACAATACATGAGCGTGAGCCATGGATATAGCACTATGGGTGGAATAGAATATGATGATGGAAGTTGTGTGGAGAAGACAAAAAAGGAGAAAGTCTCATATTGAGGAGGATAATCAACGGGCTATGGAGATGCCCATCAATTGATGTCAACATGAGGAGTAGGGATTGCCATGCAACGTATGCACTAGAGCTATAAATGTATGAAAGCTCAACAAAAGAAACTAAGTGGGTGTGCATCCAACTTGCTTGCTCACGAAGACCTAGGGCATTTTGAGGAAGCCCATCATAGGAATATACAAGCCAAGTTCTATAATGAAAAATTCCCACTAGTATATGAAAGTGACAACATAAAAGACTTTCTGTATGAAGAACATGGTGCTACTTTGAAGCACAAGTGTGGAAAAGGATAGTAACATTGCCCCCTTTTTTCTTTTCTTTCTTCTTTTTTTGGGCCTTCCTTTTTTTGGCCTGTCTTTTTTTCTTTTCTTTGGCCTTTTTTGGCCTTTCTTTTTTTATTTGGGGACAATGCTCTAATAATGATGATCATCACACTTCTATTTATTTACAACTCATGAATTACAACTCAAAACTAGAACAAGATATGACTCTATATGAACGCCTCCGGCGGTACGTGTACCGAGATGGGCAATGAATCAAGAGTGACATGTATGAAAATTTATGCATGGTGGCTTTGTCAAAAATACGATGTCAACTACATGATCATGCAAGGCAATATGACAATGATGATGCGTGTCATGATGGTGAACGGAACGGTGGAAATTTGTATGGCAATATATCTCGGAATGGCTATGGAAATGCCATAATAGGTAACTATGGTAGCTGTTTTGAGGAAGATATAAGGAGGTTTATGTGTGATAGAGCGTATCGTATCACGGGGTTTGGATGCACCGGCGAAGTTTGCACCAACTCTCAAGGTGAGAAAGGGCAATGCAGTGCATCAAGAGGCTAGCAATGATGGAAGGGTGAGAGTGAGTATAATCCATGGACTCAACATTAGTCATAAAGAACTCATATACTTATTGCAAAAATCTACAAGTCATCAAAAACCAAGCACTACGCGCATGCTCCTAGGGGGATAGATTGGTAGGAAAAGACCATCGCTCGTCCCCGACCGCCACTCATAAGGATGACAATCTAAGAACACCTCATGTTTCAAATTTGTTACACAACTTTTACCATACATGCATGCTACGGGACTTGCCAACTTCAACACAAGCATTCTTTAAATTCATAATAACCCAACAAGCATGACTCTAATATCACCACCTCCATATCTCAAAACAATTATCAAGTATCAAATTGATCATAGCATCCAATTCACTTCCTATGATAGTTTTTATTATACCCAACTTGGATGCCCATCATTCTAGGACCAATTTTATAACCATAGCAAATATCATGCTGTTCTAAGAGACTCTCAAAATAATATAAGTGAAGCATGAGAGATTAACAATTTCTACAAAATCAAGCCACCGCGTGCTCTAAGAAGTATAAGTGAAGCAGTAGAGCAAAACTATCTAGCTCGAAAGATATAAGTGAAGCACATAGAGTATTCTAATAAATTCCAATCAAGTGGGTTTCTCCCAAAAGGTGTGTACAGCAAGGATGATTGTGGTAAACTGAAAAGCAAAGACTAATATCATACAAGACGCTCCAAGCAAAACACATATCATGTGGCGAATAAAAATATAGCTCTAAGTAAAGTTACCGATAGACGAAGACGAAAGAGGGGATGCCTTCCGGGGCATCCCAAGCTTAGGCTTTTGGTTATCCTTGAATATCTTGGGGTGCCATGGGCATCCCCAAGCTTAGGCTCTTGCCACTCCCTATTCCATAGTCCATCAAATCTTTACCCAAAACTTGAAAACTTCACAACGCAAAACTCAACAGGAAATCTCATAAGCTTCGTTAGTGCAAGAATGAAAAACCACCACATAAGGTACTGTAATGAACTCATTCTTTATTTATATTGGTGTTAAACCTACTGTATTCCAACTTCTCTATGGTTCATACCCCTACGTACTAGCCATAGATGCATCAAAATAAGCAAACAAGACACGAAAAATAGAATCTGTCAAAAACAGAACAGTCTGTAGCAATCTGTAACTCTCGAATACTTCTGGAACTCTAAAAGTCCTACCAACATAGGAAGTCCTGGTCAACTTGTCTATTGATCTACAACAAAAAGAATCAATGCAAAATCACGTTTCTGTGAATTACTAAAATTATTTTCGTGCGCACAAAGTTTCTGTTTCTCAGCAGAATCAAATTAACTATCACCATAGGTTATCCTATAGGTTCTACTTGGCACAAACACTAATTAAAACATGAAAACACATCTAACAGAAGCTATATGAAATATTGATTACTAAACAGAAGCAAAAACAAAAAACAAAAATAAAATTGGGTTGCCTCCCAACTAGCGCTATCGTTTAACGCCCCTAGCTAGGCATAAAAGCGAGGATAGGTCTAAGTAGTGCCATAATGATAAGATAGATCACGAAAACTCATCTCATATTCTCTACGTTCAGCAACAATTTTTCTTTGAGGCAAGCAAAAGTAATCAAAAGGGCTAAATTTAATAGGACAAAAGTCCCCAAGATCAATCTCTGGAGGTATGGGTTCCTCCCTTGGCCCTTCATATTGCACAACCAATTCATCATTATAAATATTCTTTTGACAGAACCTCTTGAGTCTACACTCAAAAGAGTATCCTAGCTCATTATTTCGAATAGCAAAATCATTATTGAGTTCAAAAATTTTATCAACTAGAACAGTGGTAGGAACCTTTTTTCTAAGGTCTTCATTAAAGGCAATGTAGTCCAAAGATTGGAAACGCATAATTTCCTCTTGATCGAAGAGGATCGCCTCTATGGGAGACGGCGGGCGTCCACCCTATAGTGCGCAAAAACTTCTTTGGCTTCTTCTATTATAAATCTAAACTCATGTGCTAAAAAGATAGTAGCTGCGCGCTTAACAGAAGAATGCTCAATATTAGAAAATTCTAAGAAAATCCTTTGTATGCAAGGATGCATGTGCGTAAACAGTCTTTCAAGTTCAACTATAAGCATGGCGATAGCATCCGCAAGACTACTAGTTCTATGCAAGATAGAACTACCCATAGAAGGTAAAGCACCGGCACAAGTAAAAAAATCTTGAATAACCCCTTTTCCAATAATATTACCACTACCGATTCAAAACTTTTTAGTATGTAAGATAGGGGGTTCTTCAGCAAGAGCATCAGAATTTTCCATGTTATCATTACTAGCAAAAGGGCCCATGCGTTGCAACGGGAGAAAAAAATTCATAATTTCCAATGGTCATGATAACATTTCGCTGCATCAACGAGATACAATATCTCTCTCAATTTCGCGAAATCATGAACATTTTGAAATTATGAACAATTTGTTAAACTCATGCACATACTTGAAATCGCAAACAACATACTATTACAAATTTCTGAACATTTTCTACAATCAAGAACATTTTTTTAATGAATTTTTTTTGCTATTTACAAACATTTTTTAAAAATCGTGAACATTTTTAAGCAATTTTCCTGAATTGGCAAACATTCTATAATCGATGAACTTTTTTTTAGAAATTGGGTGGAATAGTTATTGAATTGGACGAACTTTTTTTGATTTAACGGGAAAAAAACTATCAAGTTATACATGTGTGGTAGACATAAAAAAGTATGAATCAAATTCACAAAGTATATACAAATGATGTCATGATGAGATAAGACACTTTTAAAATGTAATTTCAAAAACGAACAATATGATGCTCATCAAGACTTGATTGTTTAAGGCGTCACAACAAAATATTTTGTGGCTGAGCAAACTGCATTGACGGACCCTGCCTGAGCTATACTGATAAATAAAGTGTCTCACCTTGACTTAGCGTAGCGGTGTTTACCATCACCACTATTGTGATACGAGATTAAGCATAACTGTGTATGGAAGCAAAATAGACATTTAGTCATTTTAATATAGCTTACAAAAACTAACCCTTAGAAAGTTATGTCAATTTTGTTGGGTTTAGCGTTGTACAAAACACGGAAACCCTTTTTTACCCGACGCGAAGGACTAAATAAAATCATAAAACGAGCTCTATAGATCTCCTAATAAAACCTTTATGGAAGCTACAATTAGTTTTGTTCATTATTTACGGATGTGTTTTAATTTTTGTGAACATTTTCGAAAAGCTGATGGACATGTTTTTAAATTCCTGAATATGCTTTGAATATTGGATCATTTTAAAAAATCATGAACATTTTTTATTTCACGAAAATTCATTTGAAATCGTTATTTGTGTATAATATGTGAGCAATTTTTTAAGTCATGAACATTTTATGATTTTTTGAATATTTTTTAAATTCACAAACAGTTTACCATTTTCCTACTTTTTTTCAAAACTCACAACTGTATGATATTTTGGAAATCCGAAATTAATTTTGAGATAAAAAACCAAAACAGAAATAAAAAAAGTAAATAGAAATAAGAAGATAGGGGTGCCACCAATCCGAAATTAATTTTTAGAGAAAAAACTAGAACAGAAATAAAAAAAGAAATACAAAACAGGGGCACCACCACCCGCACATGGGCTGGCCCATTACTGCGCTTAAGATAGGTAAAAAGAAAGAGAAAAAGCGTCGAGAACTAGGGACCGAACCCTGGTCTCCTGTATGGAGTGTCGTAGCCTCAGCCATCGCGCTACTCATCCACTGCTGTTCTTATACGGTATCAACTATTAATAACAGAACCCGGGAGCGATATTTGAAATTAAAAATGAATCTTTTTGCCACTTACGGGTGACATTGGTGGGTAATTATTGCCAACTTCGACGGTAGTTTTTATGACGTACGGGCAGAAACCCAATTCTCTTTATTATTAGGTAAAGATTGTCCATATCGACAATAATCTCCCCAATTTCAGACGTAACGACAGAAGAAGCGAGGAGAAAGAGAAAGAGGGAGGCAAAAAGAAAGAGAAGGCGAATAAAACGGCAAGGGTGAAGTGGGGGAGAGGAAAACGAGACGCAAATGGCAAATAATGTAATGCGAGGGAGATGAGTTTGTGATGGGTACTTGGTATGTCTTGACTTGAGTGAAGACCTCCCCGGCAACGGCGCCAGAAATCCTTCTTGCTACGTCTTGAGCTTGCGTTGGTTTTTCTTGAAAAGGAAAGGGTGATGCAGCAAAGTAGCGTAAGTATTTTCCTCTGTTTTTGAGAACCAAAGTATCAATCCAGTAGGAGGCTCCTCAAAAGTCCCACGCACCTACACAAACAAACAAGAACCTCACAACCAACACAATAAAGGGGTTGTCAATCCCTTCACTGCCACTTGCGAAAGTAAGATCTGATAGAGATAATATGATAAGATAAATATTTTTGGTATTTTTATGATATAGATTGGAAAAGTAAAAGATGCAATTAAAAGTAGATTGAAAGCTTATATGATAAAAGATAGACCCGGGGGCCATAGGTTTCACTAGTGGCTTCTCTCAAGATAGCATAAGTATTACGATTGGGTGAACAAATTATGTCGAGTAATTGATAGAAAGCGAATAATTATGAGATTATCTAGGCATGATCATGTATATAGGCATCACATCCGTGACAAGTAGACCGACTCTGCCTGCATCTACTACTATTACTCCACACATCGACCGCTATCCAAAGATGCATCTAGAGTATTAAGTTCATAAAGAACGAGTAACACATTAAGAAAGATGGCATGATGTAGAGGATAAACTCATGCAATATGATATAAACCCCATCTTTTATCCTCGATGGAAACAATACAATACATGCCTTGCTGCCCTTGTCATCCTTTGGGAAAGGACACCGCAAGATTGAACCCAAAGCTAAGCACTTCTCCCATTGCAAAAAAATCAATCTAGTAGGCCAAACCAAAGCGATAATTCAAGAGACTTACAAAGATAACTTAATCACACATAAAAGAATTCAGAGGAGATTCAAATATTTCTCATAGATAAACTTGATCATAAACCCACAATTCATCGGATCTCGACAAACACACTGCAAAAAGAGTTAAATCGAATAGATCTCCAAGAAGATCGAGGAGAACTTTGTATTGAGATTCAAAGAGAGAGAAGAAGCCATCTAGCTAATAAATATGGACCCGAAGGTCTGTGGTAAACTACTCACAACTCATCAGAAGGGCCTTGGAGATGATGTAGAGGCCCTCCATGGTCGATTCCCCCTCCAGCGGAGCACCGACGAAGGCTCCAAGATGGGTTCTCGTGGATACAGAAGGTTACGACGGTGGAAATAGTTTTCGTGGTGCTCCTCGATGGTTTCAGGGTACGTGGGTATATATAGGAGGAAGAAGTAGGTCGGTGGACGCTCGAGGGGCCCACGAGGGTGGGGCGCGCCCACAGTAGGGGCGCGCGGGCACCTCGTGGCCGCCTCCTCTGTTGCTTGACGTCCACTCCAAGTTCCCTGGATCACGTTTGTTCCAAAAAGATCGCTCCCGAAGGTTTCATTCCATTTGGACTCCGTTTGATATTGCTTTTATTTGAAACACTGAAATAGGTAAAAAAACATCAATTCGGGCTGGGCCTCCAGTTAGTAGGTTAGTCCCAAAAATGATATAAAAGTGTAAAGTAAAGCCCATAAACATCCAAAACGGGTAATATAATAGCATGGAACAATCAAAAATTATAGATACGTTGGAGACGTATCAATGACCATAAAAGATATTACTCATATAAATAGAACAACCATTACTCTGATTTAAATGAATAACTGTCTTGCACTAAACAAGATCCCGATATAATGTTCATGCTCAAAGCTGGCACCCAAAGGTAGATGTAGAGGTAGTGTGCCGACGGCGATCATATCAACCTTCGAACCATTCCCGACGCGCATCATCACCTCGTCCTTAGCCAATCTTTGTTTAATCCGTAGTCCCTGTTTCGAGTTACAAATATGAGCAACCGAACCGATATCAAATACCCAGGCACTACTACGAGCATTAGTAAGGTACACATCAATAACATGTATATCAAATATACCTTTGTTCACTTTGCCATTCTTCTTATCCGCCAAATACTTGGGACAGTTCCGATTCCAGTGACCAGTCCCTTTGCAGTAGAAGCACTCATGTCGTGGGAAACCACGTCCACCTATGGGACCAAGGGCCCCTTGCTTGTTCGGCAGGGGGGATTTCACGTTGCACAAGAGCAGAGGAGCGTGGGGCAACATGATAGGGATCACACGAGCAATTTTACCCAGGTTTGGGCCGCCGCGAGGCGTAAAACCCTACTCCTGCTTTGGTAGATTGATGGTGGAGCGTAGTACACTTGCCCGACAGGGGCGACAGTGACTACGCGCGTATGGGTGTCTAACTTTCCAACCTCGCGAACCCTTTCTACGGTTGCCATGGGCCTCCTTTTATAGGTTAAGGGGTCACCACAATGGCAAATCAGTCATTATGCACTGACAAGATAGCGAACAGTGCTATCATACCTAACTCTGCAGGTTGACAAAGCGCATTAATTAAATGCGCCGCTCAACATCACGTCGTTGTTTGCCCGACAAGCCTTGCCGGGCTTATTTTGCTAGCTCCACACCTGCTTGTTTGACACGTCGCAGGATGAGTCTCATTTGTAGGATTCCCTATAGAAAGAGGCTGCCATGTGGCCAATGGCTGCCACTTAATCACTTTGCGGCTTGACACCGCACTAATTGATGGCATGGGTTGTGGGGAGTGGTCGATTAGGTGTTTCTTGCCTCTGTGAGTCCCGGCAGGCCCTGCCGGGGCGTCTTGGACGCTCTCTTCTGGGGGTGGCTCTGCCCTTGCCTAGCCCGTTTGCCCGGCAAGGGAGGCTTTCCTCGTGGTGGTATCTTGCTTCTCTGGCTTGATCTTGGTCCTCTTGTTCTGCATGCTGGTCCTTCAAAGATCTTGGTCTCTTGTACTCTGGCATGGCCTGATGCCATAATCTTGTTCCTGTGCCTGTGCACAGTCAGGGCAACATACCTAGTGTTTGTTGCACCTACAGAAGCCCCCGAGGCTGCCATGATCGCGCTGTCGAGCATCGTCGGGTTAGGCCCTAATAAGTGCACATGCAGGGGCGCTGAAGAGGCTGGCCTCTTGGGGTCTTCTTTGCTTCTTCATTAATCTTGAGTCCAGGCCAGTTTCCAGTTTTCCAACACGTCGTGCACAACGTTACAGAAAAACTCAGATCGTAACCCGCATGGCGCTCACATCCCACGATCACGGGGTGAAAACTGCCATCCCACTTGCCTCTATGCTTCGGGCGCATCCGTCACATGTATTCCATGCATTAGGAGGGGCAGGTGGTGGATGTGGAGAGCACTGGTGTGAGTGCCACTACCTCTTGAGCATGCGTTGGTTTTCCCTTGAAGATGAAATGGTGATGTAGCAAAGTAGCGTAAGTATTTCCCTTAGTTTTGAGAACCAAGGTATCAATCCAGTAGGAGACGACACACAAGTCACCTAGTACCTGCACGAACAATCAACAACCTTGAAACCAACGCAATAAAGGGATTGTCAATCCCTTCACGGCCACTCGCGAAAGTGAGATCTACTAGAGATAGTAAAGTAAATGTTTTTGGTATTTTTGTTGTATAGATTGGAAAGTAAAGATTGCAAAATAGTAAGCGAGATGCGATGTAAATAAAAGAGGTGTAATATAATAAGGAAGAGACCCGGGGGCCAAAGGTTTCACTAGTGGCTTCTCTCAAGATAGCATGTATTATGGTGGGTAAACAAATTACTGTCAAGCAATTGATAGAAGAGCGCATAATTATGAAGACATCTAAGACAATGATCACTAACATAGGCATCACGTCCGTGTCAAGTAGACCGAAATGATTCTGCATCTACTACTATTACTCCACACATCGACCGCTATCCAGCATGCATCTAGAGTATTAAGTTCATAACAACGGAGTAACACATTAAGCAAGATGACATGATGTAGAGGGATAAATTCAAGCAATATGATATAAACCCCATCTTTTTATCCTTGATGGCAACAATACAATACGTGCCTTGTTGCCCCTACTGTCACTAGGAAAGGACACCGCAAGATTGAACCCAAAGCTAAGCACTTCTCCCATGGCAAGAAAGATCAATCTAGTAGGCCAAACTAAACCGATAATACGAAGAGACTTGCAAAGATATCAAATCATGCATGTAAGAATTCAGAGAAGAACCAAATAATATTCATAGATGATCAAGTTCATAAATCCACATTGGATCTCGGCAAACACACCGCAAAAGAGAGATCTCCAAGAACATCGAGGAGAACTTTGTATTGAGAATCAAAGAGAGAGAAGAAGCCATCTAGCTAATAACTATGGACCCGAAGGTCTGTGGTAAACTACTCACGCTTCATCAGAGAGGCAATGGTGTTGATGTAGAAGCCCTCCATGATCGATTCCCCCTCCGACGGATCGCCGGCAAAGGCCCCAAGATGGGATCTCACGGGTACAGAAGGTTGCGGCGGTGGAAAAGTGTTTTCGTGGCTCCTCCTGATGTTTCTAGGGTATAAGAGTATATATAGGCGAAAGAAGTACGTCGGTGGAGCTACGAGGGGCCCACGAGGGTGGGGGGCGCGCCTACCCCCTGGGCGCGCCCTCCTGCCTCGTGGCTTCCTCGTAGAGTCCCAGACTTCTACTCCATGTCTTCTGGATTGCTTTTGGTCCAAGAAAGATCCCCGCGAAGGTTTCATTCCGTTTGGACTCCATTTGATATTCCTTTTCCTGTAAAACACTAAAATAGGCAAAAAAAACAGAAACTTGCACTGGGCGTCCGATTAATAGGTTAGTCCCAAAAATAATATAAAAGAGCATATTAAGCCCATTAAACATCCAAAACAGATAATATAATAGCATGGAACAATAAAAATTATATATACGTTGGAGACGTATCAAGCATCCCCAAGCTTAATTCCTACTCGTCCTCGAGTAGATAAATGATAAAAATGGAATTTTTGATGTGGAATGCTACCTAGCATATTTATCAGTGTAATTTTCTTTATTGTGGCATGAATGTTCACATCCGAAAGATTCAAGACAAAAGTTTAATATTGACATAAAACAATAATACTTCAAGCATACTAACAAAGCAATCATGTCTTCTCAAAATAACATGGTCAAAGAAAGCTATCCCTACAAAATCATATAGTCTGGTTATGCGTTATCTTCATCACACAAAGAATTTAATCATGCACAATGATACGTCTCCAACGTATCTATAATTTTTGATTGTTCCATGCTATTATATTATCTGTTTTGGATGTTTAATGGGCTTTATTATGCACTTTTATATTATTTTTGGGACTAACCTATTAACCGGAGGCCCAATGCAAATTGCTGTTTTTTTGCCTATTTCAGTGTTTCACAGAAAAGGAATATCAAACGGAGTCCAAATGGAATGAAACCTTTGGGGGAATCATTTTTGGAACAAATGCAATTCAGGAGACTTCGAGTAGACGTTAGGGAAGCAACGAGGTGGCCATGAGGGTCCAGGGCGCGCCCTACCCCCTGGGCACGCCGCCACCCTCGTGGGCCCCTCGTGGCTCCCCTAATACGTCTCCAACGTATCTATAATTTATGAAGCATTCATGCTATTTTATTATCTGTTTTGAATGATTACAAGCTTTATTATATACTTTTATATTACTTTTGGGACTAACCTACTAACCGGAGGCCCAACCCATATTGCTATTTTATTGCCTGTTTCAGTATTTCGAAGAAAAGGAATATCAAACGGAGTCCAAACGGAATGAAACCTTCGGGAGCGTGATTTTTAGGAAGAATATGATCCGGGAGACTTGGAGTTCACGTCAGAAGATCATCGAGGAGGCCACGAGATAGGGGGGCGTGCCCACCCCCCTGGGCGCGCCCTACCCTCTTGTGGGCCCCTCAAGGCTCCCCGACCGACTTCTTTCGCCTATATACGCCTACGTACCCTAAAAACATTGAAAACGAAGATAGATCAGGAGTTCCGCCGCCGCAAGCCTCTGTAGCCACCAAAAACCTCTCGGGAGTCTGTTTCGGCACCCTGTCGGAGGGGGAACCCATCACCGGTGGCCATCTTCATCATCCCGCGCTCTCCATGACGAGGAGGAGTAGTTCACCCTCGGGCTGAGGGTATGTACCAAGAGCTATGTGTTTGATCTCTCTCTCTCTCTCTGTTCTCTATGGCACGATCTTGATGTATCGCGAGCTTTGCTATTATAGTTGGATCTTATGATGTTTCTCCCCCCTCTACTCTCTTGTATGAATTAGGTTTCCCTCTTGAAGTTATCTTATCGGATTGAGTCTTTATTTGAGAACACTTGATGTATGTCTTGCCGTGTTTATCTGTGGTGACAATGGGATATCACGTGCCACTTGATGTATGTTTTGGTGACCAACTTGCGGGTTCCGCCCATGAACCTATGCATAGGGGTTGGCACACGTTTTCTTGACTCTCCGGTAGAAACTTTGGGGCACTTTTTGAAGTACTTTGTGTTTGTCAGACTAATGGGCCACAGGTAGGCTTACCCGAGTCCCAGAACCTTTCAAGACATCGGGGCAGACTGCGCCCCTCAAGTACCTGCGGCGACTCCCGTTCGAGCCGAGTCCCAGAGGCGACTCCAAGAAGAGCCGAGTCCCAGGGGCGACTCCAAGACGAGCCGAGTCCCAGAGGCGACTCTCGTTCGAGCCGAGTCCCAGAGGCGACTCTCATCCAAGCCGAGTCCCAGAGGCGACTCCGAAGAAGCCGACTATGGGGAGTCGGCCCGCGACTCCCAACCCCCCGGTAATTAAAGGCGAGCATGGCCACAGTGCGCCGTACTCACGGAGATCTCCGCCCGGCGCGGCACTGTTGCCATGCCAGCCCTGACATCAGCCCTTGGGGCGGGGCCCTGTACCCACGACCTCCTGTCTGTACGGCCCGGAGACGGCGGGGCCTATCAGTCAGCGAGAGTATTGAAGACAGCAAGAGCACCGAAAGTCGGACCCGTTGGGAGTCGGCCCCCTGGAGTCGGCCGGCCCCTCCCACGGGCCCCGCACGCCATTAACCAGACGCGACAGGGGAATGGCAACAGTGATCGCCCGTCAGGCGGCGGCACTGTCGCCATGACCCCACGACCAAGCCCGCGTCATTAGAAGCACGACTACAGTAATCCGCAGCCGGCAAGACCCGCCCGCGGCGGACACGGGCTGACGCCCTCGTACCAGGCCAGTCGGCGGGACCCACCAGTCGGCGGGCCCCAGAAGTCGGCGAAGAAGACGGCACCTGAGAGACAGACGGCTGGGACCCGCGCCCAGCCGGATTTACCATTGTAATCCTGGGGGGTAGGCCTATATAAACCCCCCAGGGCACCCATGCAAAGGGTTCGTGTCGTGGGAAATGAACACCTATGGGGCAGGGCCCCTTTTCGGTCCGGCAGGGAGCGGAGGACGCACGAAGAGCGGATCGAGGCGAAGCACGCAAGGGATTTTACCCAGCTTCGGAGCTCTCCGGAGAGATAAAACTCCTACTGCTGCTTTGTGGTTGTATTGCATTCTTGCTCGAGAGTGTGAGCGTTCTGTAGTTTCGAATGAGTCGAACCCCCTCTACGTTGCGCATGGGCCTCCTTTTATAGGCTAAAGGGGTCACCCACAGGTGGCAACGTGGACAGGGGTACAAATGTAAAAAGAGGGGTTGGTACAACTGCCTCTACAGTGCATCCTACCTAACTCCGACGATAGGGGACAAGAGCATTTAATGCCTGTCCGCGTCGCCCAACACTGCAGAAAAGCGACCGTTAGGGGCGCCACCGTTCGCCACGATGGCCTTCTCATCATCTCCACTCGCCACCTCGCACCGCTTGGCTGCACAGCTTCCCGCCACGTGCGCCTGGAACGGTCCTGCGGCGACATCGCCGACGGATCGCCTGGAGCGTGGAGCAGAGTGGTGGCCGCCGCGTGCAAGCGCCTTTGCCATGTCGTTGTCTTGTCGCGCCCGGAAGCTTGTCGCTCGCCGGGTCTTGCCGGGACGCGCGGCGCGTCGCGGTAAGTTTCTTGAAGTGCCTTGGTTGGCCTTCCCGGCAAGCTCCTCTTGCCGGGGCCTTGTCCTTCCTGGCAAGCTCCTCTTGCTGGGGCCTTGTCTTCTTAGTTAAAACACTTTGTTCTTGAATGGCATTAATAGGAACTACGGAGGATCTTGGCGGGCACCCGGCAAGCCTTGCCGCGGGGCGCTGCGACTGCCCGTGCACAAGTTCGGGATACTAAGGTACCCCTACTTTAGTACACCGACAGGAGCCCCCGGGCCTGGGCCACACACGGTGCCGAGCGCTGTTGGGCCAGGCCCAAAACAGGGCACGGGCACACGCGGCCTGGGTCCTCACCATATCTAACTCCGTATCCACCGCGCCCTCCCGTAATGGCACGCGTCGAACGCGGCATCGTGGGAGAGATCGTGGGTGATTCTTTAATCGAAAAAGGCGTAACATTCGCCTCCTCCTCTTTATAAGCAGGGGAAACAGGGGCCGTTCCCCCACCTTCGCCACTTGCGGTTCCTTCCTCAGAAATCCCCGCCGCTCCCTTCCGCTTCCCTAGCCGAAAGAGAGCAGCGCTCCGCCCTCCGTCGCCGCCGCCGCCAACGCCCTCGCCCTCCCCCACCGACTCCGGCATGGCTCCGAAGACCGGGAAGGGTGCGAAGTCGGCCGAGGCGCTGAGGCTTGAGGTGCTGCGGAAGGAGCGGGCACTCTTCCCCCCTGAGCTCTCCGCGAAGGAGCTGAGGGAATGGTTCTACCTCTTCTGGTCGACGGAGACGCGGGCGCATCCGCGCACGCAGGTACTCTCCGCCGAAGCTTCTACTTCGAAACGGTGTCCAAAAGGATACCCCTTCTTCCCACTGTTCTTCTATTGCGGGCTCTGCCCGCCCTTTTCCGATTTCTTCTGTGACATCATGAACACATACGGGCTCCATCTCCTCGATTTCACCCCCAACGCCGTTCTGACCATGGCGGTTTTCGCACATCTCTGCGAGAACTTCATCGGAATCCACCCAAACGTAGCCCTTTTCCGCCACTATTTCATGCCCCGGGTCGAGAAAGGAGAGCCCTTATCTGGCGGGATCGCCTAGATCTCGAGAGCCAGTATGAAGGAGGTCTATCTGGAGGGGGAGCTCCGCAACAAATGGGATGAGTGGAGGGCTGAATGGTGTTGGATTGTTGTAACGCCCTCGATGCGGCTATATCTCCCACGTGTCGAAGCACGACTTAGAGGCATAACCGCATTGAAAGCAATGTCGCAAGTGAGGTAATCTTCACACAACCCATGTAATACATAAGGGAAGAGATACATAGTTGGCTTACAATCGCCACTTCACACAAATACATGAATAAAACATTACATCATCCAGATACAATCAAGGTCCGACTACGGAACCAAAATAAAAGAAGAACCCCAAATCGATAAAGGTCCCCGATCGACCCCAACCTGGGCTCCACTCATCGATCAACTAGAACGAAACAACACAAAGGGCAAGATCTTTATCGAGCTCCTCCTTGAGCTTGGTTCGTCACCGCTTTCGGTAACATAGGCACCGCAAACTGGTTTTGGAAGTATCTCGTGAGCCACGAGGACCCAGCAATCCCATTACCATGGGTATCAAGACTAGCAAAGCTTAATGGGTAAGGAAGGGTTAAAGTGGTGAGGTTGCAGCAGTGACTAAGCAAGATATGGTGGCTAACATACGCAAATGAGAGCGAGAAGAGAAACAAGCGGAACGGTCGTGAAGCTAGCAATGATCAAGAGGTGATCCTGAACACCTACTTACGCCAAACATAACACGTAAACCGTGTTCACTTCCGGACTCCGCCGAGAAGAGACCATCACGGCTACACACTTTCGGTTGATGCGTTTTAATTCGGATCAAGTGTCAAGTTGTCTACAACCGGACATTAACAAATTCCCATCTGCCACATAACCGCGGGCACGGCTCTCGAAAGTTTATACCCTGCAGGGGTGTCCCAACTTAGCTCATGACAAGCTCTCACGATCAACGAAGGAATAGACCTTCTCCCAGGAAGACCCGATCAGTCTCGGAATCCCGGTACATCAAGACATTTCGACAATGGTAAAACAAGACCAGCAAAGCCGCCCGATGCGCCGACAATCCCGATAGGAGCTGCACATATCTCGTTCTCGTGGCAACACCGGATAGGTCAGACCACGAGTAAAACCAGCCCTCGAGTTGCCCGAGGTGGCCCATGATCTGCCGGTTCTGCATTTAACACTTAGACAAGCACCGGCCGGGGGCTAAATAAAGATGACCTCGAGAGAGCGACTCCCAAGGAAAAGATAGGTGGTGGTGAGGCAAATGGTAAAAGTCAATGTTGGGCCTTCTGGACAAGTTTTATTCAAAGCGAACTGTCGGGGGTCCCATAAATCACCCGACCGCGTTAGGAACGCAAAATCCGGGAACATAACACCGTATGACGGAAACTAGGGCGGCAAGAGTGGAACAAAACACTGTGCATAAGGCCGAGCCTTCCACCCTTTACCAAATATATAGATGCATTAATAATATAAGAGATATTGTGATATCCCAACATAAACCCCATCCACCATGGAGAAATCTTCAACTTCACCGCAACTAGCAACGCTATAAGAGGGCTGAGCAAAGCAAGAATATAGCCAAACAACGGTTTGCATAGGAAAGGTGTCAAAGGTTAGAGGTTCATGGCAATATGGGATGGCTTGATAAATAGGTAATAGGTAGCGCAGCATAGCGATAGAACGGAGCAACTAGCATAGCAATGATAGTAGTGAGATCCAGGGTAGCAGTCATCTTGCCTGAAATCCCGCAAGGAAGAAGAACGAGTCCATGAAGAAGATGAAGCCACGAAGACGAACCACACGTAGACGAACGCATCCTCACGATCGCAACGAAACGGGAACTATCGAGAAGAAGCACACAACATAGTAAACACACCACACATGAACAACACATGATGCATGACCAATCTACATGAAGCTATTCATGGCAAGAGAAGATGCAAACAAGAACAACACATCCAGGCAAGTTTAAATGAGGCCGGGAACAACATATAACAATTCCGGTAAGTCCTCATATGCATATTTCGAAATTGGTCCAGATCTAAATAAACCTTATGTTCAAGTTGTTAAACAGCAAGTTAAGATGCACCAAGATGATCTACACGAAATTCTAGTCAAGTTACATATAAAGTTCATTAGATTCGGAGCTACGACCTAGAAGATATGAGCAAAACAAGTTAAACATGGCATTGATGCAAAATGCACCCAAACATCAAGCAAACACACCAAAACAAGGATGCAACATGGTAATATGAAGCTACATGCAAAAACAAGCAAGTTTCATATAGGGCACACTCAAAACGGAGCAATGGTGCAACACATACACTCTATACAAGTCATAGCAACAATCTGTCCATAACAGCAACTAGGCATCTTACAAGCACCAAAACAACATGCTACAGCACCCCAACATAATAACAAAAGTCATGGGCATGAAGTACACGTAAAGCATAACAAAACATGAACACTGAGCTATCTCCAGAAACAACTAGAACATGCTCAAAAACACATGGAGATATTGCAAATAATAACAGTTTCAGACTTTAGCAGAAATAACATCAGGTTGCAATGTTTAGAGCAAGCAAACAACATGTTACAGGAACTTATCATGGAAAACAAATACATGGCATGAATCTACTAATATCATAGATCAAAAGACCCTTACTGACCATGAGCCAAAAAGGCATAGAAAATATGATGGCACCCATGTAAACATGGCAAGTTATATTACAGATTCATACATGGCAGGAACAACAATAAGTAGGCATGTTCGTGAGCTCGAACCACTCACCACAGAGCAATACATGGCATGGCAAGCCAACCAACAGTAAGAAGGCATGTTTATGAAGCTAAGAATGGCAAGAACAAGTTCATAGGATGCATGGATCACTAGGAAAACACATGGAAACAAGTGAACTTAATGTTAATAGGCTGACAGCAACATTTTCAAGCAACTTTAGAGCAAGATTACAACATGTTCCAGCAGGCTATAATTGCAACCAAGGGCATGAATGGATAGAGCATGACATGTAGATCAAAACATGTTTATAGAGCATCTCCAGATTATGCATAGAATGATTAGTAGAAGCATGTTAACATAGCAACAAAATATAACAGAATCTGTCAGGAAAACAGCAACAACAACTACCCTACTTAACAAGCTTGATACACTCAGCACACAACTCACAAAAATACAAGGTCAACACCCCTGGAAAGATGGCATGGCATAGATCAACATTCATGTAGAGCTCATACTCATAGGATGCACACATCAATCATGGCAAAAATGATAAATGAGCAAGTTATAACAGCCAAGCAGATTAACATCAACATGCACTCTTCAAAAAGCATTTGGGCATCAAGATGAGCTCAAATGAAAATGATGCAATGGAATGAAATGATCTACTCGTCGAGACAAACAATTTGACATATTATACGCATGAAACGGAGCTACGGATGCAGAGATGCAGCAGTTCAAACATGGCATGTTTATGTTGAAAACTTAGGGACTTAGCAGATTTCGGGGAAGTCAACCTTGGCACGGAATACGAGGTTCACGCAAGATCTCACGGAGAAGGAGGGACGGCGGCCGGAGGGATCAAGAGGGCGGAGGAGGCCGGGATGGACGCCGTGGTCGGGTCGCCGGATCCGGCGGCGCTGCCCGGATTCGCCGAGACGGCGGGCGGCGGCGTGGGAGGAGTTTCGCGGCTGGGTGCAACGGCGACGAGGCTGGCGGGCGAAGGGGCAAGGGCGGCGCTGGCTGAGGCGACTTAGCGCCGGGCGCGGGCGTTCGGCGGGAGGAGGCGCAGGCGCGGGGGGCCGGGCGGCGCGTCCGGGCCGGCGGGCGGGCGGCGCGGAGGCCGGGCGGCGGGCGGAGGTCTGCGGCTCATGGGCGGACAGCGGCGGGCGGCGCTGGCCGGGAGGGCTCTGCTGGCCTGGGTGGGCGCGGCGGAGGGAGGCGGCCGGGTGCCACGTGGCAAGCCCAGGTTGGCTAGAGGCGGCGACAGGATTCGTCCGGCGGGCGCGGACATGTCCGCCGGGCGAGAGGGAGGAGAGACTAGGGTTTTCATCCGCGAAAATTGGTAGGGGAGGACATATTTATAGGTAGAGGGAGCTAGGAGAGTCCAAATGAGGTGCGGTTTTCGGCCACGCGATCGTGATCGAACGACCGAGAGCATGGAGGGGAGTTTGCT
Organism: Aegilops speltoides; assembly: GCA_021437245.1. Lineage (NCBI taxonomy): Eukaryota > Viridiplantae > Streptophyta > Magnoliopsida > Poales > Poaceae > Aegilops > Aegilops speltoides. The sequence goes on along the minus strand of CM038142.1, from coordinate 517,136,852 downwards.
GGGCTTTGGGCCACTTTGGAAGGGGTGTTGGGCTGCAACTCAAAGAGGGCTTTGCGGTTACCCGGTTAACCGTTGGAGTACCAAACGACCTCCAAATGGCACGAAACTTGACAGGCGGTCTACCGGTGGTATACCAAGGCCGCTTGGCAAACCTCAGGCCATTCTGAGAAAGTTTAATACCCGCACACGAGAAGAGGCAAAAGGGGGACGCCGGAGGGCATAGGAGTGCCGGATTGCAAAACGGACAACGGGGAAAATGCTTGGATGCATGAGACGAACACGTATGCAAAATGAGATGCACATGATGACATGATATGAAATGCAGATGATGACATGGCAAAGTGCAACACGCAAGCAAATGACATGGCAAGGACGGCGAATAACTGGCGGACACCTGGCGCAGCGGATCCGGGGCGTTACAATTGTTGATAAGGATCCGCAGCCATTCACCAACTTGCGCCAAGCCCGAGTAGTGCGCGGCGGCGACTGGAGCGCCCTGGCGGCGGACGATGCTAGGCTGAAGATCGCCACCACCCGGATCTTGCGGCTCAGGCTTGCCGGGCTCACTACAGGGGCTGTTGGCGCGGACTTTCTTCGCCGCCGCATCGCCCCTCTGCAGGAGAGGGGGAGACCCGCCTGGCTATTCGGGGGTCCGGCGGATATCATGAGGCTGCGCCCAGGCCTCAATTTTCATTTTACAGTCTTGGAGTTGGATGGGACACTCAAGGAGCTGTTCAAGCACGACCCCAACCATCCTGAGTGGTTCAGGCTGCCGCAGGGCGTCGTCCCATTGTGCAACAACTCCCAGCTCGATCGCATCCGCGCAATGATGCCAGATTGCGACTCGCACGAGATCATCCCAACTTGGCAAGAGGCCGCCGACGTCGTCGTGCAGCAATTCTTCGATGACCTGGTGGAGGTAGCGGTCCGTGCCGACGAGCAGAGGCTCCTCCCGTGACACCACCGACGATGAGATGCGGCGCATCGCCACCAGGGCGGAAGAGGCGGCGGCGGCCGCCACCGCGGGTGAATTTGGGTTCACTGTGGAGGAGGCAGAGGCGGCCGAGGCGGCAAGCCTTGCCGATCGAGAAGAGCTTGTCAGGGAAGTCATTGGCGAGAGAACTCGAAGCTGAAACGAAGCGAGCTCGCCAGGCGCAAGCGCCACCGCTCGAGCAGCTTGCCGCAGCGGAGCCCCAGCCGCAGCCCCCAGCTCAACCAAGAAGGCGCCTCCGCAGGACTGGAGACATAGCAGGGCGGCAGGCAGGCCAACAGCCTCCGCGCCGCGGGACACGCTCCACCGCGACAAGCACCGTTGCCGCGGGAGCATCTCATGCCGTGGTCGGCAAGCGGAGCGGGTCCTCTCGAGCCGCTTCGATCCCGCCAGCCCCGCCAAGTGTCCAAGGGAGCCTAGTCCTCCGCCTCGTCGCGCTGAAAGAGTACCGGACTACGATCTCTCCGCGCTGAGTTCCGACGAGGAGGAAGAAGAGGAGGAGGAGTAAGACTTTCTTCTTGTTGTACTTATATTTCTTCGATTCTTGATGTTTCTTGTCTTGTATCTAATCTGCTTCCCTCTGAACCTTGTTCCTTTTCAGGACGCTGGCCGAGAGAGCGGCGAAGAGGGCCAAGGTCTCCGTGGTTGTCATCAAGGACGATCCTACTATGACAACAGAGAGCGCGTCCGAGACCACCTTGTCGGACCCAGCAATCTCCCCTCGAAGCAGCCCCCAGCGTAAGTACATAATCTTACTTCCCACTGTTGGGTGTGCATGGGTGTTTTCTTCTTTGCTGATATCTTGTCTGTTGATTTGCTTGTGTAGGAGCAGAACAGGCCCACCAGGAGCAACTGGATGCCGCTCCTGAGGTGCTATCCGCTTCAACTACGCCGCCAAGGGAAGGTTCCCCGGCAAGGGAGCGCTCTCCGGCAAGGGAGAGGTCTCCGACAAGGGGCAGTTCTCCGGCAAGAGACGAGACAGTGATCCCCCGATAGTGGAGCCGATGATTACAGAGCCCAGCACAGGTAATCCTTCTTATCAGAAAACTTCCCTTGGGTTCTTCTTCTTTTGATCTTCTTTTTGGATATTTGCTTGACATTTTCTTCCTCTTCCTGTTTTCAGATCCTCCTTCCACAGATCCGATGGAGACCGAGGCCACCAGCGAGGAGGATGCACGCGGCAACACTGATGATGCCGCCGCCATCGAGGAAGAGGCCGGCGCTGACGATCCCGTCGGCGAAGAGGCCGCCAAGGCTGCTGGTGCAGGAGCTGGCGAGGGGTCCGGCGATTGCACTGACGACCCTGAGGGCGCAGGAGCGCAAGGCGCTACACCGACCGCCGACCCCTCCACCGCTGATGCAAAGACTGGTTCAAGAGCCCCGATCCCGCGCCTACTTGAAGGCCGGCGAGGGTGTCTTCATCAAGCTTCCCCGGGCGCCAAGCCTGTGGCGCCGGTCGAGGGAGAGGTTTTGACGGAGAAGTGCTCGCCTCTCTTCGGGTTGACAAGGGTGGTTGGCGTGCAAGCAAAGCAGCGGGCGAAGTCTCGAGGAGGAGCAGCTGCCGGAAGTTGGTGTCGCTCTACCACGCCCGGACAAGCTAAGCCGAGTCCCGGAAGCGCCACACGCAGCGGGAGGGACATAGAGAAGCATGCGGAGGAGTTCCAGAGCCGCAACCAAGAGGCCCTCTGGTCCATCGCGGAGGAGAGGGCGCAGCTTGCCGAGGTGCAGAAGGCCTTCCTCCTCGAGAAGGCTGAAGCCGAAGAGCAGCAGCGGCTTGCTGCCGAGGAGATGTCCGTGTGAGAAGGCGAGCTGACGCAGCGGAAGGTTAACTTGGACAGCTATGAGGAGGAGCTTGCTGCGCGCGAGCAATCACTTGGCAGGGCCCTCACGGAAGCGAAGGATGCTGCCGCAGCCGCCGAGGCCGCCAAGAAGGAGCTGGAGGTGAAAGTGACGCAGCTGAAGGCTGATATGAAGAGGAAAGATGAAGAGCTTGCTGTGCTCCAGCGTGAGCACGAGAAGGACGCCCTCGCTCATGGTGAGCTGCAGGGCCAACTTGCCGAGAAGAGCAAAGAACTGAGCGCTGTCAAAGACTCAAATGCTGATCTGGAGCTAAAGCAGGCCACACTGACTGAGACGCTGGATGGTGCCAAGAAACGAGAGGAGGACCTGAAAGGGGAGATCAAGGCCAACGAGGAGTTGCTGACGAGGGCCGCCGAGACTCAAAACACCTTCGTGGCTACGGTGGAGCTCGACGAGGGCTCAGAACATTGCTGCGATCATCGACGATGAGTGGGCGAATCGACTTGGCGGGCTTCGGTACTCCTCCGACGAGAACCTCCAGCCCAACGCCAAGCTCACTCTGTTCTTCAAGGGCGTGGCGACGGCTCTCCAGCAGCTCCGAGAAAGGATCCCAAAGCAGGTGGCCGACGAAGTCGCGCGTAACTGCACGTAGTTCTCGAGAAGGTGTTGGTGAAGGTGCTCTTCCGCAATCCGGCCTCAACCTCACCAACGTCCTTAAGAAGCTGCCGGCGGGTGCTGATCTTGAAGAGCTCAAGGCCCTTGTCGCACCCATTGTGGACAAGGTGAATGAAGTCAGGAGGGTTGATGGCGGCCGCGTAGATTAGGCTGTGTGTTTTCTCCTTTTTCTTGCCGCTGCCAAACATGTTACGGGAACAATCTCTTAGAGCGCGGCAAGTTATCATTGTAATATAACTTTATTTTGGGCAGTATTTGCTATGTTATTCCCTTTACTTGATTCCACCCTTTGTATGCTTTTCTACCCTACGCCAGTAACTTGCGGTGCAGCACCCTTGCCATGAAGCGCCGAAAGCTTGGAACATCAGCAGCTTGCAGGCGATGCCGCTTCCGGCAAGAAACCTTGTCGCAACTAGTTGCAGCACACTTAAGCTGTTGAGCGGACTCGAAACAAAGTAAGGGCGCAACTAGCTACGAGTTGGTTCCTTCGCGCACAGGTTTTCCATACAAAGTATGGTCGTTCGAGGAAGATAACTTTAAATTTTTTTAAAACTAATTGTGCTCAAACTTTGGCAACTTAGCTTTTCTGTCGTTTGCGTCCCGGCAAGGCGATACTTCCTTGAACGACGCCTAGTCCACACCATTATCTTCTCCTCTCCCCCCGGTGAACTTGTGGGCGAAGGAACCTTCTTTTCTTGAGAAAAAGAAAGAAGAGAAAATAAAGATATGGAGCCTTAAGGCTCGTTATTGCTTACCGGGGGTAAGTGCTGCACAAAGTGTCAGATAATACATGCAAAAAAAGAAAAAGCATGAAATTTGACAAGACGTGCAGAGCATATGATCTTTATTTATGCACGGATCTGCGCCCGCTTTGTACAAAGGGTTACATGCAACAATGCAAGGCTCGTATAAAGGTGGTTGCGGAACAGGTTCCGGAATCGCGCTTTATGGGTAAAACTTACGAAGATGCTCAATGTTCCAGGAGTTGCTCACCGGAAAGCCATCTTCGGTCTCAAGGCGGACAGCGCTAGGCCTAGTGACTCGCTTTACCCGATAAGGGCCTTCCCACTTCGACGTCAACTTGTTGGAATTCTTGGCGGATTGAACGTGCCTAAGAACAAGGTCGCCTTCCTCGAGACTTCTGGCCTTAACTTTGCGGCTATGGTAGCGGCGCAAAGCTTGCTGGTAGCGAGAAGCTCGTACGACAGCCTGAAGACGATCTTCCTCAAGGAGCAGCGCGTCATCTTGTCGCAGCTGCTCTTGCTCAAGCTCATCATAAGTGAGCACTCGAGGCGATCCAGATACGAAGTTCCGTGGGGAGAACTGCCCGCTCCATAGACTAGAGCGAAGGTGTCCGCCGGTGGCTCGATTTGGCGCCATCCCGATCGACCAAAGAACCACCGCAGCTCCTCGATCCAGCTTCTTTCCGCGACTTGTGCAGCCTTGCCGAAAGTTCGGTCTTGAGCCCGCGCAGCACTTCAGATTTGCCCTCTCCGCTTGACCGCTGCTTCTCGGATGGGCAATAAGCAGCACCTTGGCGCCAAGGTCTTGGACGATCGCATGAAGGTGCGGCTTAGAATTGTGTGCCATTGTCGGTGATGATCCCGTTAGGGACTCGAAATGGCAAACAATCGACCAAGAACTTGATCACGATGTGCTGTCACCCTCCTCATCGCTTCCACTTCCGCCACTTTGTGAACTTGTCGATTGCAACGCATAAGTACTCAAAGCCCCGACAGCTTCGGGAAAGGGGCCGAGATGTCGAGCCCCTGCATCAAAATGGCCGTGATAAAGGGATCGTCTGGAGAGCTTGAGCTGGCCGGTGTATCTCGCTGGAATGGAACCGCACGCTTACACTTGGTTACTTGTGCGCTTGCATCCTGGAGGATGTGGCCAAAAGAAACCTTGCCGGAATGCTTTTTGGCAAGTGTTCTTGCGCCAATGTGGTGACCACATATGCCTCCATGTATCTCTCGCCAACAGCTCTGCCCATCTTCCCGGAATGCACTTCAATTTCACTCCGCTGAATCTTCTTTCAGATAGTATGTCATCGACAAACCGATACATACTTGATTGCCGGGCTACTCTCTCCGCTTCTTCTTGCTCTTCGGGAAGTTCTCCTGTCTGAAGGAAACGGACAATCTGCTGCGCCCATGCTGGAGCTTGTGGCTCGACAACAAGGACTAAAGGCACAAATGCTGCTATCCAGACACCCCCCAGTCCAGGACTCCCTCAGTAGCCCCTGAACCAGGCTTCAATGACGATGAGTCCGGCGCACATATTGTTCGGCATTGCAAGGCGGGTTCCTCCTCCAAATAATTCATAGAAGATTGCGAACACCAGGATAGTGTCCAGCTCTGCAAAATAAATTCCACATTCCACCGTAGAGAGGATAATATGCACACAAGTTCAATCTGCTGACGTATTTTGTGGCATGACGTCACACCACCACCAAGCCTTTACTTGAATCATTTTTTATTATACCACCTCAGCGCATTTAGCGAAGCAGTTTCCTTGGCACGTCTTGTCGAAGGAGAGATCGTGTTCCCCTTATTCCATGATTCCCATCAATACGAACGTGGGTAACCCAACCGCGCCATTGATGGAGGCGCTTGGGAGATAAGCGAGTTTTACCAGGCCGGTGGGGACGCATAGTCTTCGTCCTCCCATATATAAGGGGATAAGGATCAACCTTTTTACCCACGCCTTCTTCCTCCTTTGCTTATCCATCTCCACAAGACTCGAGCTCCATACCAAGTCCGCACATCTCGCCTCAACCTTCTCCAGCCATGTCCGGAGCGGGAGGCAGTGGATGGCCTCCTCCGTTACGGAGGGGCACATCGAGAAGCTGCGCGGCGCCGGATACCTTTCCAGCGACATCGCGCACCAGCTGCCCGACGAGGGGCAGCTCATCCCCACCCTCAGCCTCATGAGAGGGTCATATTCTTCCCCACTTCCTCCGCTGGACGGGCTTCCCACTTCATCCCTTCGTCCGGGGCTCATGTACTACTACGGCTCGACTTCCACGATCTGGCGCCAAACTTCATCCTCAACATCTCGGCGTTTATCGTCGTGTGCGAGGCCTTCCTCGCATCCAGCCCCACTTCGCTTGTGGCTAAAAACCTTCAATGTCAAGTCAAGGTGGTGAAGGGCGCCCAAGCGGAGGCGGAGGCGCCATGGTGGGCAAAATGCCCAACGCCATCCGCTCGAGGGTGCCTTCGGGAGTCCGTCAAAGGGTGGCAATCGGGGTGGTTCTACATCACCGAGCCGCGTGACCCTAAATGGCCAGCGGCCCCCGAGTTCAGATCTGGTATCCCCATGCAGCTCACCTGCTGGAAAGAGAAGGGCTTGCTATGGGGTAGTTCAGAGGATCTAACAGGACTCCAGTCCTGCCTCCAGACCCTGGTGAACAAGAAGCTTAAGCTTGTCAACGTGATCCAGGTCATGCTCGTCCGCCGGATTCTCCCCTGCCAACAACGGGCCTTCAATTTGTGGGAGTTTGATCCGGCACAGCACCGGACCCTGAGCGGGCTCTTCGACACGACGTACGAAGCTGCCTGGAGGGTGCTGTTCAAGGGCGGAGAAGCCCCCGCATCCGCAACTGAAGATCGCGGATTCAGCACCAAGCGCCCGGCTGGCAAGGTAAGCTTTGTTATCCTTTACGGGACACTTATTTCTTTCATAGTTTGACTCTATGTGGGATCTAAAACTCCCAACGCCTTTAACAGGACTGGCAGAGGACGTCAGGACAGGTCGACTGTCCGGCTCCCCTTCCCGAAGACCCAGTGGACACCCGTTTGACGGGGCTGCTAGTTCCGGCCCTTTACGTGGTGCCGGAGAAGAAGGCCAAGGGAACCCGAAAGAGTTCCCGGTGCCAGGTGGTATCGGACTCATTGTCCGATGGTTCCGAGGCGGACTCCTCCCCCGAAGACGAGGAGGAGAAAGAGGACTCTCCCCAGAAGGGGGGAGAGCGGAAGAGGAAGGCTTCCCCAACGGGGGATGCTAAGGGTCCAAGAGGGGAAGGACCCTTCCTCCGGACAGCTTCACCAACGCCGCCGACGACGACGAGGGGTGGCCCTCAAGGGCCAAGCCCCTGGCAAGATCGTAAGTATCTGGATTCCTGAATGATTTATAATTTCTCTTTTTCGCCACACAGTGTCCTTCTAATGCCGCATACAACCTGTAGTCTGGCCGAGGACGATTTTCCCGCTTCTTCGAGCGGGTCCTTGGCTCCGTCGGATGTGGATTCCATTCCGACCGCCTCCACCCCTCGTGATACTGAGGACGCCGAGGTGGGATCCTAGGAGGGGACCCGCCAGGAAGGGGAGGCTCCGGAGGTGCCCCAGGTCAACCTCCCGAACTTCATGCGGACTCGCACCGAACCCATGATGGTTCCGGAGTCCGCAGCGGCCCTTCGTAAGTAGGGCAAGACCGTGACACCGCAGCCTCCGCCCAACCAAGGCGCCGAAAACTTGTTGAGGCGCCAACGGTGCTTCCATCAAGGAAGAACACCGCACTATCATGAGTGTGGTGATTCGAAGGTTCATTTCGCCAAGAGCGGGCCGACCGAAGCTCGCAGCAGCCTTCTAACAAAGCTTTGAGGTAAGAAGTTTTAAAATATGTAATGTAATACCGCATAGACAGTAGCCCTTGATGCTCGGTTCGGTGTTCGGAAAGAAAAGCCGGACTAAGGATCTAAAAAGATATATGCAGGAGTTCTAAAAATTATGTCAATATGGGATTGCAGTTGCACTGCCGACCTCTGCCGCATTGATCATGGAGGTCGGTGCTTTGAAGCAGACCTCGAGCGTCCGAGAACGAGCTCGGCCTTGCCAAGAAGCAGCTCGAGGACAAAGAAGGTGAGTAACACCGTAATAAATTTGTACCTTACAGAAAAGGATTTTGGTTTAGAAATGACAAGGATAACGTGGGCACTGCAGGGGCCACAGACGAGGTGGCGACCCTGAAGGAGGCCATGTCCGCGGCCGAATGTAATGCGGCCGCGGAACGAGCGGAGCGAGAGAAGCAGGAGGCGCGGGTGGCGGAGGTGCGGCAAGAGCTCCAGGCTCTCATGGAAAAGCATGAGAGTTTGGAGCGCGACTCGAAGACTCGAGAGTCCGAGCTTGCCTCGGCTCTTGAGAGTGCCAAAGCCGCTAAGGTCGAGGCCCATAAGGCCCTCCAGGAGATTGAGGCGGTGAAGAAAATAGCGGCGGGTAAGGCATTTTTCATGCAAAGCAAGCATGTGAATGTGAATTACCTGTTACTTACCCGAATTCGGAGCTCTCCAGGAGCGTTTGCAGATCTGCCTCTGGCAGGTCCGATCTCTGCCGCATTCTATCGGGCCGAGGAGGGAGCTCAACGGAGAAGGTCTTCGTCTCAAGATATCGAGGCCGGACATCTAGTGCCCCTTAGCGACCAACTCAAGCAGCTGGTCGAGCTCCACAAGGTAGCCGAAAGCAGGCCATGAAGGGCCTCATAGTCCATTTGTGGCTCAAGAGGCCATGCCTGGGAGCTACTTCGGCCTCGTGCGGCGGCTGGTGGATGCGTGCCCTTGGGTGGAAGTCATCAAGCGCTCCGCCTGCAGATTGAGAGACTCTTTGTTATTTGGTTGCCGGGTTGTTTGAGGGAGACCATCTTCATCCTACGCCTCCCACGGATTGATAAACCTTAGGTCATCCACTTGAGGGAAATTTGCTACTGTCCTACAAACCTTTGCACTTGGAGGCCCAACAACGTCTACAAGAAGAAGGTTGCGTAGTAGACATCAAGCTCATTTCTGGCGTCATTGCCGGGGAGGTGAGTGCTTGAAGGTATATCTTTAGATCTTGCAATCGAATCTTTTAGTTTCTTGTTTTATCACTAGTTTAGTTTATAAAATAAAACTACAAAAAAATGGAATTAAGGTTGCCTCATATGCTTCATCTTTTTAATGTCTTTCGTGAAAATGATGGGAAGGAAAATTGTGCTCAAGTACTAGAAGAAGAATTACATAGAATGCTTGGCATAAAATATGTGAATGATGAGCATGATTTCAATTTTGTTAGTATGTATTCTTTGAATACCCATGATGCTAATGATATGCAAAGCCACAAGCTTGGGGATGCTATGTTTGATGAAGATGATATGTTTAGTCCCCCAAGTTTTGATGAGAATATTTATTATGATGAAAGCACGCCTCCTATTTATGATGATTATATTGATGAAACTGGGTTTGGAAGAGTGTCAACTTTAGGAAGTAATGATCCCACTATTTTGGAGGATGTTGAATATTATTGTGATAATTATGAAAGTGGATTTGGAGAGGTCATGACTTTATTTAGTGATGAATCCACTATTTCGGAAGAGGTTCCAATTGATTATGAGAACACAGCTGCTATCTATGATGATTATTGTGATGACTTGTATGATATTAAGAATAATGATAACCATGAAACTTGTCATCATGATTTTAGTTTTCAATTGGATTATGCCTCACATGATAATTATTTTGTTGAGTTTTCTCCCACTACTATTCATGATAAGAAATTTGCTTATGTGGAGAGTAGTAAATTTTCTATGCTTGTAGATCATGAAAAGAATGCTTTATGTGATGGTTATATTGTTGAATTCATTCATGATGCTACTGAAAATTATTATGAGCGAGTAATATATGCTTGTAGGAATTGCAATAATATCAAGTTTCCTCTCTATGTGCTTAAAGTTTTGAAGTTATGCTTGTTTAGCCTTCCTATGCTAGTTGATTATTGTTCAATTGTTTGCTCACAAAATCCCTATGCATAGGAATTGGGTTACACTTAAATGTGCTAGTCATATTCTTCATGATGCTCTCTTTATGTTTCAATTCTTATCTTTTATGTGAGCATCATTGAAATCATCATGCCTAGCTAGGGGCATTAAACGATAGCGCTTGTTGGGAGGCAACACAATTTTATTTATGTTCTTTTCTTTTTGCTACTGTTTAGTAATAAATAATTCATCTAGACTCTTTTTAGATGTGGTTTTATGTTTTAATTAGTGTTTGTGCCAAGTAGAACCTTTGGGAAGACTTGGGTGAAGTCTATGCGATCTTGCTGTAAAAAACAGAAACTTTTGCGCTCACGAGATTAGCTGACATTTTTTACTGGAGAGTGCTTTCCAGTTGATTCTTTTTGCAGATGATTAATAGACAAATTCCTCCACATCCACCAATTTATTTCAGAATTTTTGGAGTTACAGAAGTATTTGAATGATACAGATTACTACAGACTATTCTTTTTTTGACAGATTCTGTTTTCTATGTGTTGTTTGCTTATTTTGACGAATCTATGAGTAATATCGGAGGGTATGAACCATAGAGAAGTTGGAATACAGTAGATATTACACCAATATGAATTTAGAATGAGTTCATAACAGTACCTAAGTGGTGATTTATTTTCTTATACTAACGAAGCTTACGAGTTTTCTATTAAGTTTTGTGTTGTGAAGTTTTCAAGTTTTGGGTAAAGATTCGATGGACTATAGAATAAGGAGTGGCAAGAGCCTAAGCTTGGGGATTCCCAAGGAACACCAAGGTAATATTGAAGGATAACCAAGAGCCTAAGCTTGGGGATGCCCCGGATGGCATCCCCTTTTTCGTCTTCATTCATCGGTAACTTTACTTGGAGCTATATTTTTATTCACCACATGCACTACAAAAAAATACACTTCCGTGATGATACGTGTTTGTCACAGTAGGTCGCGTTGTTTGTCATGCATGTACATCCATGACGATTTTATGACAGAATCAAGATAGTCATACTGTCGGTGTCAGAGAAGTGTTCCATGACATTACCAAAATTATCATCACGTAGTGTCCACTTCCATGACGATAAATCGCGTCACGAAGTGCTTTCGCCAAGGGTGACCGACACGTGGCATCCACCGCACTGCAACACCATTAAGCTATCGGTCGGGTTTTGATCCGATAACCTGTTAACAGCCCCGACCAATGGGAAATTTCCACGTGTAAAATTTTATTGGCCGGACAAAACACGGTCACCGCTGGGTCGATAGGCGCCTATGATATGTCGACACGCGCCATGGCCCACCATCGCCCATTTAGCTTACAAAGCCGCCTGTTTGACTTGGTCAAAAGTTAACGGCTGGCCCATGAAAAGCCCGTTAACGGTCTCTTCGCAAATAGCCCATTTTACTACCGTTAACTCACGGCCCGTTAGGGCCCTAAAGGAAATCGCCCAACAACGCCATGTGGGCGTCGAATATAACACCAGCCCATTTCACTTTCGCCCATGTATGGCCCACGACGCCTTTCGCCCATATGAGGCCTTCAGATCTTCGCCCTTTACAGCCCACGGTGACTCTAGCCCATAATGAACAGTAATTTTCTTTGTACCCGCTAACGGCCCGTGATTTACATGGGCCATTTCCACTCGTGTTAGCTTTCGCCTATTGACGCCCATACGTTCTTGGGCTCCTTTTCGCCCTCGATTACTCCGGCCCATTCGGCTCGTTCCCCTAATGGGCCAAATTCGCCCATGGCAAGAGTCGCCCACATCGGCATGTTCCCCTAATGGGCCAAATTCGCCCATGGCAAGAGTCGGCTCACATCGCCTATTACCCTAATGGGCCAAATTCGCCCATGGCAAGAGTCGGCCCGTTTCGGCTCGTTAACCCGTGCGCCGCTTTCCACTCGCCCTATATTCTAGCCCATTAACGGCCCGTTATGCCTGTTACAGAATTAAGCCTTTGCAGTCCTATGGCCTGTGAATGGCCCGTTACCGTGCTGGGCCGATACCAATTATGCCCGATTACGACCCATGTAGACCCATTTATCCGACGGCCTAAGGCCCACCGATTACAGGCCCATTTATCGATGGCCCGAGGCCCACCGATTACAGGCCCATTTATCGACGGCCCGTAGGAGACCCATGGATCCTACGGCTCGTATATGGCCAATGGTAGTTGCGGCCACTAGCAAACCAGGGAAAAAGAAGACTAGGAAATAAATAAGGCCAAAACTAATGCTAGGCTATTAAGGCGATTGCACAGATTACATCCACTTGGCATCAAAGATCGCCACCAGTGCAAATACAAGGAACACCCTACACTATACAAAAATGGCTTGCTATTTTCTTCAGCCGATGGCTGCACGTTAAGAATAAATTTTGTATCGCACCAAAACAAATTACAACTATATAACAAATGGAAGGTTGGCATAAAACTTAAATCTAGCGATAAATGCACCACCGAAGTTGAAGCTCACCATTTGACCGACTATTACGTTTTCATGTCAGTATTGTCCGATGGAGCACCATAACCTCGCCTTCATTTCCCTAGGCTCTCGAACAACATAGCAAATGTCTAATAGTCTGGTTTCAAAACCATGCATATCTTGACGACATTGAGCAATGTTTCTCCTTGTTTCACAAAGGGCCTTTGTTAGGGAATGGGATTGTGTTTGGAGCGCAGATACAACATTGCTTTGAGCTTGCATATCTTGATCATGAGGCAGTTTGGACGATATTGCCTTAACAACCAACCCAGTATTACGCAGGAACGTGCTTTTGGCACTGTTAGTGGACATGTACTGACCCACTGCAGCAAGAGCTGACATTGCGGTTATAGTTGCCTCGCCACCTTCAGAAGGTGGCGGTTCCACCATTTTTTTCATAGCTCGCTGAAAAGTTCAGGTTTTACATTAGTAGTACCAGAACAGAAGATATTAAGGAGGCAGCAAAACCAAACAAAATAGCTTTGGTCTATATATAGAACTTATTCTGGTGAACCCATGTAAAATATTAGTTGTATTTTATTGCAAAGTACATAGTAAAACCATGTTCCAAACATATGACCATGTACCATCGCTAATGTATTGTCTATTTCTTCACATTGTATTGAGAGCTAAGGATAAAGAGACGGAGTTTATAATACGGTAAGCATAGTATGACATCATTCATATCACAAAACAACTGAGAACAGACAAACAGGCAATTGTAACGTTGTGTGGGCAAGTCCAGCATGGAACTAGATTACAGGTCAAGATCAAAGGAACATCACTCCTCTCTTTTAAACCTTGTAAGGTGCAATGATACGCTAAGACAATTGTGTATAAAATTGAAAAGAGTAATAGACATTGGCTGCAAACCATGCAGTTCAAAGCACAAGTCAGAGTAAGTAGTAGTTAAAAGGCATGAGGATTAAGGACTTACAACAACGACTTTGACTGGTGTAGTCATGCCCTTCTTCTTGCTGGTGTGACAGTCCTTGAAGCTTTCCACATCATTTGGTTCAGGTACTTTTTGGTCCTTGCAGGCTTTCCTCTGCATTTCGAACAAGTCAATATAGATATGATAATATGATACAACGAAAAGAGTGAAACAGCAGCAAATTCAAGAGCCTCGTAGTGTGCAATATAGCTACGAGATCCCGTCGTCTGTTGGAATTTCACTTTCGTACGGTTGGCCTTGTTCTTTGAACAGTTCACCTACAAGAAGATAGATTTGTGTGGCACATGCGTAAATAGGACTTCAACATGTGATCTGATCACATATATATAATGTACCTGATACTTCGGATCAGACCCGTGTTTAACAAGGCCCCTCCAGTCTTCATCCGATATATTTTCCACTGGAGATGTTTGGGAAAGTTCACTGTTAGCCTTGCCTTCAAAGTGAGTTTTCCTCAAGTTATACTGATACCGTCGCAGAGCAGACTTGAAAACATGGGTGCAAGCTTGTCTGGTTGCATCATCTTGGCTATCCAACTTGAACCTCATATGTTGAAAATTATGGGAGTCTCATTATCAGCAACCTAGAAAATATGGGACAGAGCAAGAAGATATTACTAGTTTTCCATACATAACCATACTTACAGATAAATGGTCGAGGAAGGTGTTGAACTAGGTTTCGTCTTTGTCATTCCTGTACTGAATCCATGTTGGGAGGATACGTACATGACACCTAACGGCAACCGCTGCCTCTGATACTAACTTGGCTGACTCTGTAGCATCATGTGGCCTTTTTAAACCTGCCTCAAAACCGATATCCATTCTTCCTCCTCTAGATTTAGTTAACCTGTCGAGCATTATCCCTGATGTTTGTTTCCTCTTGTGCCTAGGTGCTAGTCCAACAACGAACATAGGAAGTGTTAGTGTACATCAAACTGTGAGACTACATATAAAGAATTATGCAATCAGAACTTGACTCAAAGAACTACCTTCTTGCTGTTGAAGCTCACAAGGTTCATCTCGATATTGCCAACTCGCCTTGTGTCAAGAGTGCTTGGGAAGTAGTGTCGTGGCAAGTGAGCTTGGGAACGCTTGCTAGCTCGGTTGACGACGAGTAAGTCGCGGTACCGGTAGTACTGTGGTAGGTGTTGCAAGAACTAGGGCTGTCTCTGCTTGTTTGGTGGCAGCTATTTGTTTCTGTTTGGCTTTTTTTGCACCTCGTGTAGCATGGGATGCCGTGTTTGTAGAATTTTCCGCCGGACTTTGACCTTCTATTGCACCATCAGTACTAGCAGAATCTGCAGGATTCATCCGCTTCTCATTCCCTGCCATTCCGTGTTTCTTCCTCTTTCTCTGTGCCATGTTAAGTCAAGCCGACAAGAAAACGAATAACAATTTAGTTCTTCGTAACAAATTGATGCGTGATGCGCATTTAACCGAACTTTGATGTTAGACAACCACATGATAGGAGGATGTAATATGTATGAAAAACTGGACGGAAGAGATAACCAGAACTATGATGTGTAAACTAAGAAGAAGAAATTTCACCAAATTAGAAGCAATGCAATGGAAGGTAGACACCATATGAAAGATGCTACAAATATCGCTATGCCAAGTTAACAGTGTCTCATCATAAATGGCGTTTAAACAAATGTGAAGCAGTACAAGAAATAAATCATATGCAAGATGCAAACAACATCACACTACCATGTTAGAGGTGTATCGTCATTAGTGCAATTGCATATTCACAACATTGCATATTCATAGCTTATGATGTGTAAAGTAAGGAGAAGGCATTTCAACAAATTAGAAGCAATGAAAGCTAGACACCATATGAAAGATGCAACGAATATCACTCTACCAAGTTAAAACTATCTCGTCATAAGTGCCTTTTCAACAAATTAGTAGTACAAGCTAGAAAAGAATGTGAGATGTAACCTATATCACACTCCGAAGTCAAACGTGTCTTATGATAAGTGATTGTTGCAGGTTACACAACAGTAGTAATTTGATGTAAGAACATGGTGTGATAGATGATATTGTATGTTCTAGAAACAGAACACGTGTCTTATTCAAGTATAATGTGTAAAGTAAGCAGATGGAATTCAACAAAATTAGAAGCAATACAAGATAGACATCACACATAACATGCAACCACATATAACAGTGCCAAGTTAGAGGGAGCACCGGTGATGCTGCACTAGGGGAGACGTGCTCATCATAAACACAGCTTTGTTGAGTGTCTATGCATGTGTTGTCTTGGAAATCCTCTTGGGGGTGTGGAGGAGTAGAAACTGTAGAGGCCCTCCGTTGGGAAGGAGCACCTTTATCCGCTGCCTTGCTAACTTCCTTCCGCTTTATTGATTTTGAATTGTCAAGTAAAACCGACAAGAAAAAGCAATAAAATTCTCTCTTCAAAACTCATTCATGCATGATATTGACAATCACTACTTTGATGTAAGGCAAACACATGATACCAGGATGGAATATGTACGAAAAATAGGACGGCATGGCATGTTCACAACTGTTTGTGTAAACTAAGCAGAAACCATTCCAGCAAATAAGAAGCAATGCAAGCTAGACACCACATGAAAGATGGAACCAATATGACTCTGCCAAGTTAAAAGCGTCCCATCATAAATGGATTTTCAACAAATTAGAAGCAGTGCATGCTATAAATCATATGAAATATGAAACTAATATCGCACTGCATATACTAAAGGTGTCTCGTCATATTGATTGATGCGGGATACAAAAAAACAATAGTTTTATGTAAGGACATGCTTAATAGATAGATGTACTATGTACTAAATACAGGAAGGCATGTCACATTAACAGGTATAATGTATAAGCTAAGCAGACTAGCACATGCAGTTTAACCAGATTGGAAGAATTCAATCTAGACACCATATGCAACATGCAACCACATATCACGCTGCCAAGTTAGAGCAAGCACCTGCGATGCTAGTGTAGGGGAAATGTTGTAATCAACTACAGAGCTACGTTCACTATCTTCTTCTAGCATTTTTGTTTCTTGAGAATCATGTTGGGAGGCCGACACGCATTCTTTAAATGAGGAGTAGTCCCTTGTTCGCCTCGCCTCATCATAAGTGATTGATGAGGGATACACAAGAACATTAGTTTGTTGTAAGAACATGGTTAATACACGATGTACTAGTATGTACAAAAAAGCAGAAAGGCATGTCATATTCAAAGGTATAATGTGTAAGCTAAGCAGATGCAATTTAACCAAATTGGAAGCAATACAAGCTAGACATCCCGGTGGAGTGGTGAGCATGATCATCTAGGACCCGAGAGCACGGTGGGAAGCGGGCTGCTTTGCCACCATCGCAGCTTTTTAGTTGGCTTCCAAGTGATGCCTATCTTTGTTGGGCTTGTCATCGCTCTCGCCAAAGGCCCCGACTAGCTATTTGTCTTCCGTGCTCACGGATGGTGGTTCATGTCAAAAAAATATCTTTCCTTATCTTACCGACTTCGGCCTTTCGAATACAAGCTAGACACCATATGGAACATGCAACCACATATGAAACCGCGAAGTTAAATCAAGCACCTGGGATGGTGGTTCATTGCGAGCGAGGTCATCAACTCCAGAGCTACGTTTACCTTCTCCATATGCTAACACTGCGCCCTTTATAGCGTTGTAACATGTCGTGCATACCCGCGAAGAAAGCTGGCGTGACTTCTCTCTTTTCTTTGCTGCTTCTCTTTCGGCAGACTCTGAAATACCCTTGCATAAAAGCACAATAGTGAGAGTATGGGTGAAGTGTGTGCAGAATTAGTGCACTGTAAAAGTAGCAGATAGTAGGTGGCTAAAAAAAATGACACGAGACATATGATAGCTCTACAACATTGCATGGCAAACAAAATTAGATTCAACTCCGTATGATTTTGTAATATATGAGCACAGGAAATGCAGGTACTCCTCCAGCACACCACCACATGTGGTCATATCTAAGATAACAGTCGACTGAAAATAAATAGGTCAGTCGATTTTTTAATGAACCGTACAATCTATAAGGAACGGGCAGATGGCCTTCGTCTACCTCCCGATAGTCACTGTTGATAATCTTTCTTGAACCACTAGCGACCACCGGCCCAGACCCCTGCCTCTGCCGCCCCGCCTCCCACCGACCACACCACCGCTGCTTGGCAGCACCCCTGTGCCATCCTTTAATCCCGGCCGACCTCCAGATCGGGCGCCCAGAGCTCTAGGCCGCACACACCCCTAAGATAAACACCATATGCTGCTTCCCGGCGTAATAGGCGATTAGCGCTGTTACGCTGGGAATGCTTTAGATTAATTGGGAATCAATCGCCAAAAATTGAAATTGGGGGCGACGGACTCTAGCGAAGGTGAAATAGTATATGAGGAGAAACCTTGTGCATCGCGAGTTACTAGGAACATCTAGTATCAAGAAGAAGCGGTCAACTAGTGTCTTCTGTGGGATGAATACCGTGCAAGCAGAGACGTAAGATTTGCACGAATAAGGGAAGAGGAGTACCTTTTTCGGTTGCCGGTGTGGTCACCTCCATATGTGGCACCGATCTTCTTCTTTTTATCGGGGAAACCGATGTTCTGGAGGGTGCAGGCTTGGACGAACCCATGGCCAAATTGTTGACTGTGTTGCCGTGGCCGTATGTCGGCGGAGGGTAAGCAGATCCGAGGCGGCGAAGGACGGCGTAGCAGGAACAACTCCGGTGCGGTGGAGGGTGGTGAAGTTGGAGCGACAGCAGGACGGCGTGGTTGAACTGGCTCACGTACGGACGGCTCGGCCTCGGCTTCAACTACAAGCCATGGAGGGCGTTGCGGTTGAGGTTACGGTGGACGACGACGTCGGGGTATCGGCTTTGGCATGATGGAGGAGGGTGGCAGTTGATGGGTGGGATGGGGTGGCGGACGGAGGACGCCGGGGTTTCCCGGCTGGTGAAGAGGTAGTTTTGGCGCCCACAGAGTACGAATGGGGAATTGGACGGGTGGGGGAACCATGTTTTGGTCTGGGACGCGCTTGTTTTTGGCTTTTTTGAACAGAAGATGGGACGCGCTTGTTTGAAATTTGGGGAAAGTACAAACTTTGCCCCCCTCTTAAATTTCAGACCTAGTGCGGGTCGGGGGTAGGGTGGTAATCCCAGGTGTCCCAAATAGTGGGCGGGAGCGATTTCAGCCGCGCGCATGTGTGCTTAGGCAGCCATTGTGTATGAATGTTTTTCGGAGGCGGTTGCGTGGCGTCTAGATGAAGCTACAAACCTACCCCGGTTTAGACCTTTGGACGTCGGGCCGGTAGGTTTCACGGGTCGGAGTTATTAGAAAAGTAATTTCCTTGTACTACCAAACATTGGTGTGATGCGGTTTCGGGCGAGTAGAGGCTCTTTTGGTGCTTCGTTCGAAATTTTGAAACACACGCATTCACGTTTAGAGTACTCTTGAATTATGAGGATTGACCTAAATAGACAACGTTATATTTGACCTTGTATGTTTGAAAACCTCATTAAATTATCCACTTCTTTTTGAAATTTTGACACTTGAAAATCCTATAACTACGATTATTTTGGAATGGAGGAGCTAAATTTGAATCTATTTTGTACACGACTACATATGCTATTATGTACAAAATCAGAGCAAAGATTGGTGCCCCCATAATTTAGGTATGGTTTACAAATGTGTCGGAGTAATGGGCCACGGGTAGGCTCACCCGAGTCCCAGAACCTTTCAAGACATCGAGGCAAGCTGCGCCCCTCAAGTCCCAGAGGTGACTCCAAGAAGAGCCGAGTCCCAGAGGCGACTCCAAGAAGAGCCGAGTCCCAGAGGCGTCTCCAAGAAGAGCCGAGTCCCAGAGGCGACTCCAAGAAAAGCCGAGTCCAAGAGGCGGCACCAAGATAAGCCGAGTCCCAGAGGCGACTCCGAAGAAGCCGACTATGGGGAGTCGGCCTGCGACTCTGAAAGTGCAACTAATCCCCAGGTGGTTTTGGTAATTAATAACAACATATATATCATTGAACTAATCATTTCTTGAGAATATTTCAGAAAGTTCAATTGATATGGGAATGGCAATGACTGATGATGTGGACCCTCAAAATGCTAAGGAAAACATTGGCAAAAGCTCAAGACTCCATTTTTGGTTTAGTGATCCAAGATCACATTGAGTCCATAGGAAAGCCAATACTATTAAAAGGGGTGAGGTTATGATGATGATCCGTTGCTCTAAGTGCTTAGTGATTTATCTCTCAAACTATCAGCAATCTTTCATTCCAACATAAACTCATAAGTAATCTCGGTCCCACCGATTCCAAACTCACCACACCGAGATGAACCACCTCACCATATAGCCAAACCCTAAGAATCTCGGATTTTCCGATTCCAAACTCGGTCATTCGAAATTGGTGTTGCCAAGCTTCAGAATCTTCAGACTCAAATCGGTGTCACCGAGATGAGAAAGTCGGTCCCACCGAAATTGGCAAACCCTAGACTTTGGAAGAATCGGACTAACCGAGATTGTATTTTCGTCCCACTGAAAATCCCAACGCTCACAAGATTTGAACTTCGGTCCACCGAGTTGTCAACTTCGGTCCGACCGAGATTGGTCAAATGTGTGTAACGGTTGGATTTTGTGTGGAGGCTATAAATACCCTCCACCTCCTCTTCATTCGTGGAGAGAGCCATCGAAAGAACTACCACTCCTACCTTACATTTTCGAGAAGAAAACTACCTACCCTTGTGTTGAGATCAAGTTGCTCCACTCCCACCATATGAAACTTGATTTCTAGCCTTCCCAAGTTGCTTTCCACTCAATCCTTCCTCCACCACAGCCAAATCAGTGAGGAGAGTTGAGTGTTGGGGAGATTATCATTTGAAGCACAAGAGCAAGGAGTTCATCATCACCAACCCCATCTATTACCTTTTGGAGGGTGGTGCCTCCTAGATTGGTTAGGTGTCACTTGGGAGCCTCCGTCATGATGTGGAGTTGAACCAAGGAGTTTGTAAGGGCAAGGAGATCGCCTACTTCGTGAAGATCTACCCCGAGTAAGGCTAGTCCTCCGTGGGCGAAGCCATGATGGCATAGACAAGGTTGCTTCTTCGTGGACCCTTCGTGGGTGGAGCCTCCGTGGACTCGCATGGCAGTTACCCTCCGTGGGTTGAAGTCTCCATCAACGTGGATTGACGATAGCACCACCTATCGGAACCACGAGAAAAATCTCCGTGTTCCATTATGCTTGCTCTTCTCCTCTTCTCATTTACTATACGTGCAATTTACTTTCCGCTGCCATAACTCTAGAATTGCATGTGTAGGGTGATACTTGACTTGGTTGTCATTGTGAACTTGCTAAGAAACTACTCCAATCAAAAGGCAAAACTTTTAAGTTGTCAAGTAGTCTAATCACCCCCCCTCTAGACATACTTCCGATCCTACAAGTGGTATCGAGCTTTGGTCTCCATTGATTGGTTTCATTGCATTGACTCCATAAGCTTGGTTTCACAACCTAGGAGAGTATGGCGCCTAGTGAGGGTAATTTTCGAGAGGTCCTTACTTTGATGGTTCAAACTTTGCTAGTTGGAAGCATAAAATGAAAATGCATATTCTTGGACATAACCCGCCGCATGGGGCATTATTTGTGTTGGCTTGCAAGGTGAGTTCTTCGAGGAAGGAAAAGTTCCGGATCGCGAAGCTCTGCGGATGAGTTGCGGATGTTACGTAACAATGCTCAAGCTTGTGACATTCTCTTCAATGCTTTGTGTCCCGAGGAGTTCAACAAGATCAGCCGCCTTGAGAATGCAAAAGAGATTTGGGATACTTTGGTCGAAATGCACGAAGGTACCGAGTCCGTGAAGGAATCAAAGCTAGATGTTCTTCAAGGTCACTTGACAAGTTCAAGATGAAGGAAGGTGAAGGAGTCGCTGAAATGTACTCTAGGCTTGCTCTCATCACCAATGAGATGGCAGGCTTAGGAAGCGAAGAAATGACCGACCGATTCATCATCAAGAAGATTCTCGAGCTTTGGATGGAAAGTATGACACCGTGTGCACTTTGATCCAAATGATGCCAAACTACAAAGATCTCAAGCCTACCAAGTCATTGGAAGGATTGTTGCTCATGAGATGACACTTAAAGATAAGGAAGAGCTTCACAACAAGTCAAGTGGTGCTTACAAAGCTACAGTTGAAGCTCCCACATCCTCAAGTGACAAGCTAGTTTCCAATGAAGAGATAAGCCTAATGGTGAAGAACTTCAACAAATTCTACAAGAGTAGAAGCAAGGAAAGAAGCTCAAAGTCTAGATCATATGATGAAAAGAGATCTTCTAGTCGTGATCGAAACTGCTACAATTGTGGAAGACCGGACACTACTCAAATGAGTGTTCGACTCTCCACAAGAGAAGAGAAGAATCTCCAAGAAGAAGAAGCTCAAGAGAAGAGTCGCCGAAAAGAGAGAAGGAGTAGAGATGATCGTTATGAACGAAGATCCTCTCGGAGAAGCAAGGATTCGGAAAGGAAAGACAAGTCATCAAGGAGCTACACAAGAAGAAAACATCAAGCTCATGTTGGTGAATGGGTTTCGGCCCGACTCGACAATCACTCCGAAAGAAGCTATCACTCCAACTCCGAATACACCAAGATGAAGGTGTTGCGGTCTTGCTCTCGTGTCCTCCAACTCCAACTCCTATGACATATTTGATTCACCAAATGAGGGAATTGGAAGATGCTTCATGGCAAAAGGCCCCAAGGTATCACATCCTGAGTTTATTGACTTTGATAGTGATGAGGATGACTTGCTTGGTGAAGATGAGCTTTTACATGATAAATCTAGTGAGCTTAGTAATGATGAACATGCTAGTAGTCTTTATAGTCGAGAAGAGTCGAATGACAATGCTATGAAGGAGATTGAGCGCCTAACTAAAGAACTAAACACTCTTAAGTTAGCTCATGAAACAACTCAAGAAGATCATAGAGAGCTCCTAAGATCTCATGAGAAGCTACGCTCGAGAAGCTCAATCTAGAGCAAGAACATGAGTTTCTAAAAGCTATCAATGACGATCTTCAAAGAAGAGTTCTTCATATCTTGCCAAACGACTTCTCTTGTCTAATTTCTTGCCACCTATCAAAACTAAGCATGACAAGCATAAGAAAAATTCTTCATCTAGTAGTAACAATAATCATGCTAAATCAAATGTTGTTACTTCTAGTAATTCTCTTGATTCCACTAACAATGTTTCAAGCCAAGTTTCACTTGAGCAAGAAAATAGTCTATTGAAAGGGATTATAGAGAAAGGTGTCTACAAGAGTCTTGCCGGAAGCAAAAGCTTTGAGGAAATTGTTCGCAAACAAGGAAGACACCGGAAGAATCAAGGAATTGGTTTTGAGCGAAAGTTCAACGCCGAGGGTGTTGAATGGGAAGAAGGTCAATATCCCACTCCAAAGTTTGTCTCTCAAGAGAAGAAGTATGATCCTACTTCTTCAAATGAGGAACAAGCTCAAGATGACCTTCCACCACAAGACCACAAGCTAAAAGGCAAGGACAAGCTTCAAGAGGAGATTGATGCATTCATTGAAGCACCCAAGGCCATGGTCAAGTGGGTTCCCAAGGCAACTTCAAGTTCTACTTGACAAGCTCAACTACTACCCCAAGGATTCCCATCAAGATGATGTGGATCCCAAGAAGAAGAACTAGAGAGTTCTTGAGGGTGACTCGCCAATATACTTCACTCACATTCATTTTGGCAAGGACTTGTGCAATCAACTTCCACATCTTGCACTAGTTCATGGAGTCACAAACCTCATGTTGGTAAGTCAAGGGACAAGGTAATCATTGCTTTCATGGACATCATCTATTGTGAACTTCAATCTATGTCCATGGATATTCTTGTTTGTTCCTTGTGGGACTAACCCATGTAGGTATTGAAAGTGCCCAATCCAAAGGATTGCTCCCAACTCTTGATGATCTTCATCAACATTGAGCATCCACATCTTCAACATCTACATGAAGTCTTCAACGACAACCCAAGGTTAGTTTGACCCTTTAAAAGGGTTCTCACATCAAGGGGAGCTTTGCTCTAAAGAAATGAGCTAAAGCATCTTCTAATGATGTGAACACATCAATGCTTTATGGAAAAGTGGTAACCCCACTTGTGCTTAAACGATGAGTATGACCTATGATCAAATGTTCTCATTTGACTCCTAAGTCAATATACTCATATATAGATGACCTAGTCATCGCCAAATTGTGTGCTAGCTGTTAGTGTTTTGTTTGTGCATGTTTGACACATATTTCATTTGCTATCTTATTGTGTGAGCATGTTGGATGCATGATTTTATCCATTCGAGGACATCCATTTGTTGCTTTGGTCTTTTGGATTTTTCTTTCGACCAAATGGATGGACAAGAATGCCTAAGTTCCTCCCTAGCTATCTATGCTTTCTTGTCTCAAACTCTATTCATGCTTATATCACAAACTTTGAACAAGACTTTTTGGATGCATCGAGTGAGGAGCACTCTGAGCCACCGATCCGTCAAAAGCCTAACTTCCAAAACCTTCTAGTACTTTCGGTCAAACCGATATACTCAAATCGGATGATCAAATCACTTGATTGATCTAGGTTTTCACTCGGTGAAACCGAAGTTTCAAATTTCGGCGTGATCGAAGTGTGTAATCGCACGCAGCTAACCATCTCGGTCCCACCGAAGTTTTCAAACTCGGTCCCACCGACACCGAAGGGTATATATACCGAGGACAGCGCGCTGATTACTTCTTCAAACGCCGCCTCAAACCCTTCACGCCGCCGCCTTGGTCTCCGGATCGCCTCCGCGTCACTGTGCGCCCTCGCCGCTGGTCTCCATCGCCGTCAACGGTCCTTCTCTTCGCGCCGCTGCCGCCAGAGTGAAGCTCCACCGCATTGGGTGAGTTTCATCCTCTCGTGCTCCAACCGCTGATTCAATGCACGTTAGGCGTTGCCATGTTTCTTGCCAAGATTGAGATCTCCTATCCAGCCGCTTAGATCATAGAACAAATTTCGAGTGAAAATTTTAGGGTTAGGTTTCACGAACACATCTCGGTGTGACCGATTCGACATTTTCGGATCGACCGATTTGGCCTCGCCATTACCGCACTTTTCGTGAAACCGAAGTTGTGCAAATCGGTAAGACCAAGTGAAGATTCAAGTGAAACCCTAGTAGTCTCGGCTAGATCGAAACCCATTTCGTCCAACCGAAAGTGGTGTATGTGGTCTGTTTAGACATTTCGGTTTCACGAATTGATAGACTCGGTCGACCGACATGTATTCTGTGAAAACCTAAAACTAAAGTTTGAACTCATTCTTTTGCAAAATCCTCTGCAGTTTGTGATAACTCTTCTATTCTTGCCCATACCTATTCTATTCACAGGTTGTCGGTCATGTCTGATGGAAGTGACAGTCAGAACAGGTCTGAGATGCCAGTTGAGATTCCAGAGGCAGCTACAAGTCCAGAAGCAAGCAGTTTTTCAGATGATGGAGAGAGAAGCACTCCAAGTGGACTGCCTGCAGCTGCTACCAGGGCCAGGAGGAAGAGAAATTCAGATGAGGAAGATTCAGATTTTGTTGCAGATGAGGAAATAACTTCTAAGCCAAAAAGGCAAGTGGTTGCCAAGAGCTATCAAGGGCAACAATCAAAGAAAGGCACAAGCAAAGTGGCAAAATCCTCATTGCCTGAAGCTCAAGATGGAAGAAACCTCCAAGAAGATCAAGAAGACTTCCAAGAGGAAGAGGAAAGTTCATGAAGAAGTCGATGATGATGATTTCGATGAGGAAGCACCTCAGCCTCCTCGAATGGTTGATGGGTGATGCCATCGTAAGGCAGGAGCACCCACAAAGGCTAAGCAATCAGCTCCAAAGAAAGGCAGCCCAAGCCAAACCAGCTGCCAAGCCAAGAAGACTGTGAGGAACATACCGCTTGAGAAAAGAAGAAGGACAATGTGCCACTGCAGAATCGATGATGAGGCTCATGTTTTGCTTAAGCTCGCATGTAAACTGCCTGTTCATAATGAAGCTCATCCTCGAGCTGAAAATATGAAGGAAAGGAAGGACAAAGGACTCAGGCTATGGAGGCAAGTTGATCCATATGCCACCAGGAGAAGAACAGCAGTTGACCCAAGATTCCACACAAGAGAGCAACAAGACTTTTATGAGACAGTGCTCATGGACAAGAAGCCAATTGTTGCTGACACCAGATACGTTGACTGGAAATACATCGACAGTGAAGAGCACAGAGACTATTTCCCACATGTGCATGAAAGCTTCACTGCTTGTGGGATTGCAGAGTTCGTTGGTCAGAAATTGACTGCCTGGAACGATGAGATGATCATGCAGTTCTATGCCACCGCACACTTCTATCCAGATGGCAGGATTGTATGGATGACAGAAGGGCAGAGATTCCATTCTACTGTTGAAGAATGGAGAGCATTGCTGAATGCACCTGTATCAAGAGAAGATGATGTTGATGTCTATGGCATTCCGAAGAAAAATCACGAGTCAATGAAGAACATGTACAATGAAGTCAAGGACAAGGATGTAGAGATATGGAAGCTTGGTTCAGTCTATTATCTTCAGGCAGGTCTCCCAACCACCAACACCATTCTGAGGCATACTTTGATGCCTAAGTCAGGAGACCACCGCATGATAAGAGGGTACTCTATCAACATGCTGCACATTCTAGATCAGAAGACACCTTTTAAGGTGATGGACCTGATAGTTGAGACTATCAAGAGGACAGCAGCAGACCAGAAGAGGTCGTGTGGGTTTGCTCCGCATATTCAGATGCTCATTAATGCCAAGTTTGGCACGGACACCTACCTGTTGGATAGACCCCACTTGCCACTGCAGCCTGAACATGAGGATAACGAGGTTGTGATGACTGAGGATGCTCCCACATCTGTAGAAGGACATGCTAAGTCCGAAGTTGCCAAACAAGCTAAAGCCGAGAAGGAAGCAAAGAAAAGCCCAAGAGCGTTGCAGAACAACTTCTTGAAGCCACTCAGAGAATTGAGCTACGCCTGCCAAGATAGTGCAGTCTCGTGGAGAGCCTTGAGAGGATAGTTGAAGATAAGTTCCATGCTCGGACGCAAGTCGATCAAGTGCAGTCACCGCCAACAAGCTTGAGGCGACATCGAGGAAGCTAAGAGGGAGAAGGCAGAACTCATGAGAGAGATGGAAGGTGATATGGTCCAGATGACTATGAGCAGCCTGCCCAAAGGCCCACAAAGCCCAGATCACCGCTATTCCAAAGGTCGACCTGTGGCTACTACATCAAGACCTCCTACAGCTCCGTCTGGCCCAAAGACCAGCTTCAAGATTCACTCCTCCAGCTCCACAGACTTCAGCAGAAGCTTTGCAGATGCAGCTATCTCCACTCCATCGACGCAGACAGAGCCGCCAGCAGAGTCCCGAGTGACGATTAGCTCTATACCTTCGAACTTTTGGTAACTTGTTGCCAAAGGGGAGAAATTGTATAGATCATAGGGCTTCGAGAGAGAGAGTGCTCGCTTTTGCTCTTTCGCTTGCGGTTTTCCTTGAGATACTTTTGAGTTCTTTGAGATACTTCGTGTGTTTGATACTACGCTTGTTTCTATCTTGATGAGTGCTTGATCATACTGTGCTTAATGTGTGCTTGATGCTTATCATATTCCATTCATATCTTGTATGATCATTTACTCATGTCTTGGTGATTGGGTGCATGTTATTCATTCTTATCATTTTGTGCGCTCCACCAAGATGTATGTGACATGGAAGAGTAACCCATGATCCTAATCGATTGTGCATTTGCATTCAAACGCAAATCTTAAATAATGCACAAATTTAGGGGGAGCTCTTGCTTATCACATACTTCTCAAAGCGACGATGTTATTCATTGATTATATCATTTGTCGAAGCTTTGATCTATATGTTGTCATCAATTACCAAAAGGGGAGATTGAAAGTGCAACTAATCCCGTGTGGTTTTGGTAATTAATAACAACATATATATCATTGAACTAATCATTTCTTGAGAATATTTCGAAAGTTCAGTGATATGGGTATGGCAATGACCGATGATGTGGACCCTCAAAATGCTAAGGAAAACATTGGCAAAAGCTCAAGACTCCATTTTTGGTTTAGTGATCCAAGATCACATTGAGTCCATAGGAAAGCCAATACTATTAAAAGGGGTGAGGTTATGATGATGATCCGTTGCTCTAAGTGCTTAGTGATTTATCTCTCAAACTATCAGCAATCTTTCATTCCAACATAAACTCATAAGTAATCTCGGTCCCACCGATTCCAAACTCACCACACCGAGATGAACCACCTCACCATATAGCCAAACCCTAAGAATCTCGGATTTTCCGATTCCAAACTCGGTCATTCGAAATTGGTGTTGCCAAGCTTCAGAATCTTCAGACTCAAATCGGTGTCACCGAGATGAGAAAGTCGGTCCCACCGAGATTGGCAAACCCTAGACTTTGGAAGAATCGGACTAACCGAGATTGTATTTTCGGTCCCACTGAAAATCCCAACGCTCACAAGATTTGAACTTTCGGTCCCACCGAGTTGTCAACTTCGGTCCGACCGAGATTGGTCAAATGTGTGTAACAGTTGGATTTTTGTGGAGGCTATAAATACCCTCCACCTCCTCTTCATTCGTGGAGAGAGCCATCGAAAGAACTACCACTCCTACCTTACATTTCGAGAAGAAAACTACCTACCCTTGTGTTGAGATCAAGTTGCTCCACTCCCACCATATGAAACTTGATTTCTAGCCTTCCCAAGTTGCTTTCCACTCAATCCTTCCTCCACCACAGCCAAATCAGTGAGGAGAGTTGAGTGTTGGGGAGATTAT
The DNA here is from genome assembly GCA_021437245.1 of Aegilops speltoides. Classification (NCBI taxonomy): domain Eukaryota; kingdom Viridiplantae; phylum Streptophyta; class Magnoliopsida; order Poales; family Poaceae; genus Aegilops; species Aegilops speltoides. The sequence goes on along the minus strand of CM038142.1, from coordinate 517,108,324 downwards.
CATTTGAAGCACAAGAGCAAGGAGTTCATCATCACCAACCCCATCTATTACCTTTTGGAGGGTGGTGCCTCCTAGATTGGTTAGGTGTCACTTGGGAGCCTCCGTCATGATGTGGAGTTGAACCAAGGAGTTTGTAAGGGCAAGGAGATCGCCTACTTCGTGAAGATCTACCCCGAGTAAGGCTAGTCCTCCGTGGGCGAAGCCATGATGGCATAGACAAGGTTGCTTCTTCGTGGACCCTTCGTGGGTGGAGCCTCCGTGGACTCGCGCAGCCGCTACCCTCCGTGGGTTGAAGTCTCCATCAACGTGGATTGACGATAGCACCACCTATCGGAACCACGAGAAAAATCTCCGTGTCTCCATTGCGCTTGCTCTTCTCCTCCTCTCATTTACTATCGTGCAATTTACTTTCCGCTGCCATAACTCTAGAATTGCATGTGTAGGGTGATACTTGACTTGGTTGTCATTGTGAACTTGCTAAGAAACTACTCCAATCAAAAGGCAAAACTTTTAAGTTGTCAAGTAGTCTAATCACCCCCCCTCTAGACATACTTCCGATCCTACAGACTCCAACCACCCTGTTATTTAAAGGCAGGCATGGCCACAAAGGCACCGCATCAACGGAGATCTCTCGTCCAAGACGGCTGCGGCGTTGCCATGCCGCCCCGACATCAGCTCTTGGGCGGAGTCTCGTGCCCACGACGGCTGTCTCATGCGCCCGGAGATGGCGGGGCCTACCGTTAGCGGAGTATCAAGACGGCGAGAGCGCTTAAGAATCGGACCGTTGGGAGTCGGCCCCGTGAGTCGGCCGTCCCCTCCCACGGGCCCCCACACGCCATTAACCAGACACGACGGGGGAATGGCAACAGTGATCGCCCGTCAGGCGGCGGCACTGTTGCCATGACCCAATGACCAAGCCAACGACATTAGAAGCACGGCTACAGTAATCTGCAGCCGGCAAGACCCGCCCGCGGCGGACAAGGGCTGATGCCCTCGTACCAGGCCAGTCGGCGGGACCCATCGGTCGGCGGGCCCCAGGAGTCGGCGGAGAAGACGGCGGCCTGAGAGATAGACGGCTGGGACCCGCTCCCAGCCGGTTTTACCATTGTACCCCTGGGGGGGTAGGCCTATATAAACCCCCCAGGGCACCCATGCAAAGGGTTCGAATCCATTAGCACTAGATAGACCATATAGGAAGGAGAAAGCTAGCCTTGCCTTCTCCTACCTCCAGAAACAGCTCTAGGAGCAACCTTGTATTCACTTTGCCTTAGTGACCATGCGGAGACCCCGCAGAGCAGCAGTAGGGGTGTTATCTCCTCGGAGAGCCACCGGGTAAGATCTATTGGCGTGCATGTCTTCGTCTCATCCCGTTTCCAGGCACCGGCGACATACTACTCGCCCCCACCATGATAAGCCATCCTTTGGCATATGTCGCACCCAACCCCCGACATTTGGCACCCACCGTGGGGCAAGGTGCACCGTCGTCCGGAGATCTGTTCTGGACGGGAACCCTTTTCCTCCCTGGCGAGCGCAGCCAGCCAGGAGGCCACCTGCGCAGCGAGCTGCCTCGCCGAACTTGTCGGCGAGGTTCGCCTCTCCGACGAGCCTGCATCCTACGCAGGCACGAGCGGCCCCGAGAACCTCCTCGCTGGCCTCCTCGACAAACTCCACGTCACTGGCGAGCCTGCCATGGACTTGGAGTCCGTAGGCTCCACCGACCCGATGCTGGTCGACTCCGACGCCGCGTCGCTTGACGCTTTCCCCACCAATGTGTTGGTCTATGACGAGCCACTCCCTCACGAGGAGAGTGGCGGAAGCGCCATCACGGAGGTGCTTGTTATCAGTCATGATGAGCGTTCCGGTGAAGGAGCTCATGACCCACTCGACGCGGCTCTGCAAGACCTGACTGCGCCTATCCTAGAAGACACAGACGCCGAGACACTGGAGGCACGCTGCCTTCAGATCATCAAAGGAGCCAAGAAGCTGGCAAGCATGAGGCGCTTGTCAGAAGCCTACCCAGCGAGATGGATCGCCAGGCGCTCACCGTTCCGACCGTCCTAGCCGCCTAGGCGCGTCCAGCAATACGCGCGACCATCGCTAACCTGTTCGGGGCCAATCGCCCAGATACGCCATGCCAGCGAGAATATCCGCGCGCTACCAGCGGCGATCGACGAGCTGAAGAACTTTGAAGGCGAAGAGCGCCGATGATGACGGCGAGTCCAAAGATCTCCTCGACGCGGTTGCCATTATTGAACGCAGCCGGCGGCCGCCGACGGAGCGCCGCCAGAACGCCGTGACGACGACTTGCCTCCCCGCTGAGATCAAGGCGCGACGCCTCGGACGCCGACCGGTGGAGTCCGCGAAGAAAAGACAAAGAGCCGGGCTGTCGATCCTGATCGGACTCGATCACCATCGAAGCGCGACCAAGACGGCCGTCCGAGAGCAAATGGAACGGCAGGCGACTATTCGCTTCCCCGCCGCGGAAGAGAACGGCGAAGTTTCCCCACCGCTGTTGAGCATCCGACTCTCGGTGGCCGCTTTGGCCGAGAGGGAGTCGAGAAACGACGCCCGCCCACGGATCGACCGACTCCACAGATCCCCGGGCGCTGAAGAAGAAGATGAGCTGGTCCGCTTTGCCGGCCCCGTGATCCGAGACGAGCCCTTTCCCAAAGGGTTCACGCTCCCCCGAGACACGCCCAAGTATACCGGCTCCGTGAAGCCGGAGGATTGGCTAGTTGACTACTCCACGGCCGTCAACATAGCAAACGGCAACAACCGAGTTGCCGTGAAGTATGTTCCGCTCATGCTCCAGGGCACGGCCCGAACATGGTTGAACAGTCTGAAGTCCCGCAGCATCAACAGCTGGGTCGACTTCACCGAGGCCTTCATCCGCAACTTCACGAGCACGTACAAGCGACCTCCCAAGCCGCGCCAGCTTTCCTTGTACGTGCAAGGCCCTGACGAGTCAACACGCGACTACCTCACGCTACCGGGCGAAGCCAGAACTCCAGCGAGGGCATGCACGAGGTGCAGGCTATCGAGTACTTCACCGCCGGGTGCCGAGAAGGCACCCTCCTCAAGCACAAGCTCCTCTGCGACAAGCCATAAACCCTCAACGAGCTGCTGATCATAGCAGACAAGTACGCCACAGCCAACTCCTCGATGAAGACGGAAATTCAAGTTAACGCGGCTGGCAAAGTGGCCCCTCAGGCTCCCAGAACTCCGGCCGGAGACGCCAGTCGGTGACAACAACAGAATGACAACAAGCGCAAGGCCCCATCGCCGACTTCCAGCAGTCGGCAGGTTGCAACAGTCGAAGATCAACAGCCGGAGGGGCAACCTCCGACCAAGCGACAGAAGGGCAACAAATCTAACTGGTTGCCGCCTTCTTACGAAAGCGCACTCGGATGGTCCTGCAAGTTCCACAAGGGCACAAAGCCATCAAACCACACCACTGAAAGTGCCACCGCTCACCGAATCGCCAAGGAGACGGCCTCCTTCCGTCCTCCGCTTCTTTGCCGCCATTCCACCGCCGCCTTTCAAAGAGCCATTGCCAGCCCGTCGGCGAAGACGAGATGAGTACCCAGAAGAGCATGGATCCTATGTAGTGTTCATCAGTGTGGCTGACGATCGACGCACCAGGCGGCTGCAGCAGCAGGAGGTGATTGCAGTAGCATCAGATACTCCAGAGTTTATGCATTGGTCCGAGAAGCCTATCAGCTGGAGCAGGGTAGATCACCCAGAGGTGATGCCGAATCTGGGCTCCTATGCCTTGGTCCTGAGTGCCACCTTGGCCACTGATAGGCGGGCCGCTCGCTGCTCGCGAGTGCTGATAGACGGAGGCAGTAGCATCAACATCCTGTACAAGGATACCATGGAGAAGTTAGGAATCAAGCAAAGACAACTCCAGAGCAGTCGGATGGTGTTCCAAGGCATTTTACCTGGTCTTTCCTACTCACCAATCGGCAAGGTACTGATAGACATCCTCTTCGGAGACAAAGATCATTTCCGCCGAGAGCCAGTTTGGTTTTAAGTGGTGGACCTCGAAAGCCCCTACCATGCGTTACTCGGCCGCCCTGCTTTGGCCAAGTTCATGGCAGTTCCCCACTACGCCTACCTCAAGATGAAGATGCCGAGTTCCAATGGGATTCTGACCGTCGCTGGCGACTACAGGAAGTCGTCCGCTTGTGCAGCTGAGAGCAGTCGGCTGGCCGATTCCCTGGTGATCGCAGCTGAGAAGTGACTTCTTGATCGGGTCGTGGCGATGGCCGGAAAGCAGCCAGAGATGTTGCCCGACCCCAAGGAGTCGGAAGCTGAGGGCTCGTTCAAGCCGACCAAAGAGACCAAGAAGATACCCTTGGACCCGGAGCAACCAAAGAGTTACGCTGTCATAGGTACAAACCTTGACAGCAAATAGGAAGGCGAGCTCGTCGATTTCCTTCGTGAGAATCGAGACATCTTTGCATGGTCCCCTAAAGACATGCTAGGTGTACCGACGGAATTTGCCGAGCACAAGTTACATGTCCGACCTGATGTGAAGCCCGTCAGGTAGCCCTTGCGCCGCCTGTTAGAAGATAAGAGAAGAGTTGTTGGAGAGGAGATAGCCCGGCTCTTGGCAGCCGGCTTCATTATGGAGGTGTTTTTTCCAGAGTGGTTGGCGAACCCGGTCTTGGTGCTGAAGAAGAACAAGCAGTGGCGGATGTGTATTGACTACACAAGCCTCAACAAAGCCTGCCCCAAGGACCCGTTCGCTCTGCCGAGAATCGATCAGGTGATAGACTCCACAGCCGGATGCGAGCTGTTGAGCTTCTTAGATGCATATTCAGGGTATCACCAGATCATGTTGAGCCCGGCAGACAGACTGAAGACCGCCTTCATCACGCCATTCAGAGCCTTTTGCTACCTAACCATGACGTTCGGCTTGAGGAATGCCGGCACTACCTTTCAGCGTTGCATACAGAAGTGCCTCCTCAAGCAACTCGGCAGAAACGCCCACGTCTACGTGGATGATGTAGTGGTGAAGACGGAGAAGCGTGGGACGCTGATGGAAGACCTCAAAGAAACCTTTGAAAACCTGCGCCGATTCCAGATCAAGCTCAACCCTGAGAACTGCGTCTTTGGAGTACCAGCCGGCCAGCTCCTTGGCTTCCTGGTCTCAAACGCGGCATAGAGTGTAACCCTGTGAAGATCAAGGCCATCGAGAGGATGGAGGTACCCAGCCGACTGTTAGATGTGCAGAAGTTCACTGGCTGCTTGGCATCCATCAGCCGATTCATCAGTCGGCTGGGCGATAAGGCTCTCCCTTTATACCAATTGATGAAGAAGACCACCTTTTTCGAGTGGGACCACAAGGCGGATGAAGCATTTCTCCAACTGAAGAAGATGTTGACTACTCCCCCTGTGCTAGCGGCTCTGACTCCTAAAGAGCCCATGCTCTTATACATTGCCGCCACCAGCCGAGTAGTAGAAGATACCATTGTAGTCGAGCGTAAAGAGGAAGGCAAGGCGCTCCCTGTCCAGAGACCGGTATATTACCTGAGCGAGGTACTGTCGACCTCCAAGCAGAACTACCCCCACTACCAGAAGATGTGCTACGGCGTGCACTTTGCCGCCAAGAAGTTGAAGCCTTACTTTCAAGAACATCCAATTACGGTGGTTTGCACAGCCCCGCTGGCCGAGATCATTGGCAGCCGAGATGCTTCTGGCTGAGTGGCCAAGTGGGCCATAGAGTTGGCTCCCTACACCATCTACTACCAGCCCCGCACCGCAATCAAGTCACAAGCACTGGCCGACTTCCTCGCCGACTGGGCCGAGACCCAATACCTGCCGCCAGCGCCCGACTCCACCCATTGGCGGATGCATTTCGACGGCTCCAAGATGCGCACCGGCTTGGGAGCCGGCGTCGTCCTCACCTTCCCTAAAGGCGACAAGCTGAAGTATGCGCTGCAGATTCATTTCGCCGCCTCCAACAACGTCGCCGAATACGAGGCGCTCATTCACGGGCTCCGGCTTGCCAAAGAACTCGGCATTTGCCGGATCCTGTGCTATGGCGACTCCGATTTGGTGGTCCAGCAGTCATTTGGCGATTGGGACGCCAAAGATGCAAACATGGCGAGCTACCGTTTCCTGGTGCAGCAACTCAACGGATACTTCGAGGGGTGCGAGTTCCTTCACGTGCCAAGAAATGACAACGACCAAGCAGACGCCTTGGCACGAGTCGGCTCCACCCGCCAAGCAATACCATTCTTGGCCGCTCTTCGCCTCCTTGTTGTCTATCAAGCCTTCACGTAATCGACACCATCTTTGTGCCGGCTCCTCCCGAAGAAGTCGGATCCGACTCCAGAGCCCCAGCAGATGGCACAAGAATTCTTATAGATGGCTCTAAGAAGATCACAGTTGAAGCCGGCCCGGGGACTTCAGAACCTAGCCCGGGACTGCGGCAACCAGCCCAAAGACTTCAGAACTCGGCCCAGGGACTGCGCCAGTCGGCCCGGGGACTGTGCCAGTCGGCCCGGGGACTTCAGTGATTCAACAAGCAGCTGCGGACCCCAGCCCGCCGCCTCCCAGCCCAGCCGCCCTTGGCCAAGTCGCAGTGGTAGCGGTTGAAGAAATAGCTGCACCCTCATGGGCGCAGCCCATCCTCAAGTTTCTAGTGAACAAAGAGCTGCCAACTGATGAAATCTTGGCTCGGCAAGTGCAACGCCGAGCGGCAGCCTACACCATAATCAACAGAGAGCTGGTCAGCGCAGCCACTTTGGTGTCTACCCATTTGTGTTGAGCCGCAGCAAGGCCAAGCAATTCTCGAGACATCCATCAAGGCGAAAAGTGCCACCATGCGGCTTCAAGAGCACTTGCCGCTAAAGCCTTTCTAAGACGGTTTATTCTCGCCAACTGCCCTAGAAGAGGCCAAGGAATTAGTCCAAAATGCAAGGTGCCGAAGTTCCGCTCCAAGCCGCTTCACCAAGCTTGCCTACGAAGACAACCCCATCGCTGGCCCTTTGCAGTTTGGGGCCTGGACATGGTGGGACCGTTCAAGACGGCCCGAGGTGGCCTGATTCACTTACTCGTCGCAGTGGACAAGTTCACCAAGTGGATATAAGCAAAGCCCATCAAGAAATTAAACGGTCCGACTGCAGTGACTTTCATCGCCGACATCACGGTGCGGTACGGCATACCGCACAACATCATCACCGACAATGGCACAAATTTTGCCAAAGGCGCCTTGGCCTGCTCTCGCGACGCAGGCATCCGACAGACTTAGCGTCCGCTGCCCATCCGCAATCAAACGCCAAGTGGAGCGAGCAAACGGCCTCATCCTATTCGCATCAAGCCTCGCCGTCAAACCACTCGAGCGTCGCCGGCTGTTGCTTGAGGAGCTGCTACCGTCCTCTCCGAGTCTCGCGACGACTCCAAACAAGTCAACCGACTTCACGCCTTTCTTCCTCGTATATGGTGCCGAAGCTGTCATCCCGACGGACATAGAATTCGACTCTCCGCGAGTCACCATGTACAATGAAGAGGAAGCAGAAGAAGCACGTCAAGACGGCGTCGATCAGTTGGAAGAGGGCCGGCTGTTGGCACTCAGCCGGTACAACATCTACCAGCAGAGTTTGCGCCGTTACTACAACAGGAAGGTCAGGTTGAGATCTTTCCAAGAGGGCGACCTTGTGCTCCGACTGATCCAGCAAATAGCTGGCCAGCACAAGTTGTCGGCGCCTTGGGAAGGCCCCTTCATCATCAGCAAAGTGCTGGGCAACGACTCCTACTACCTAATCGACGCCGAGAAGCCCCGAGCACGCAAGAGGGACGACTCCGGCAAAGAGTCAGAACGGCCATGGAACGCAAATCTTCTCCGAAGATTTTACAGTTGATGCAGTATGTACCACACTATCCTTTGTATTAAAGTACCGAGACTTTGGGCTTCCCCGAGACGGAGCCTCGGGGACTGCCCCTTTTTGTTATCTGTATGATAAGAATTATGCCTTCGAGTATGCTACTCTTTGTTATGCCGCTTGGCACCGGGCTCGACTAGTCGGCCCAGGGACTCGCCGTCTTCCGCTATGAAATGCTTCCTGCAGTCCGAGAAGTAGTGTGCGGCGCTTAAGCCGTCTCCTGTCAGAAGCCACAGCTTGCAGAGCGACTGTCGGTGGGCAGAGAGTAAGAAAGAATAAGCGCCCTCACGAAAAATGGCTAGGGACTCAAAGCATAAGCATAGCCCAAGCCAGATTCCAGCCTCTCTTCGCAAAGCCGACTCTTGAATAGTCGGCTTGCCACCTTCTATCCGACTTGTTAAAATACTCTAAAAAGGCCAAGTACTTGCCTTCCCTAAGGTAGCCAAGCATTTGACCCAGCGGCAGTCCGCAGAGCGGTTGTCCGTCTGGCAAAGCGGCGACTAGGGAAAGGCGGCAAAGGAAAAAGCCAAAAAGAGCAATAAGCAAGCAAAGAGAGAACGCGGATATATATTTACATAGCATAGGCCCCTGGCCGTGTTCAAAATACACCCCGCGGGTGGAATTGTGCAAATTAACAAGTTCTTCAAAGACTATGAAAGCAGATAAAATAAAGACAAGATGGTAGCCTAAGAAGCGGCAGACGGGTTCGGAAGGTCGGAGGAGACGACGGTGTCAGCGCCGGGCGGCCGGTCAAGGATCTCGGCTTGATCGCCCCGTGGCAGCCGCTCGGACGGACGCGCTGCGTGCCGGAGGCGCAATGAGCTGAGGCTGGTCGCCCGCTCCGTCTTCTGGCGCCTCCATTTCACCACCTTCCTCCGCCTCGTCTCCCTCCTCGGCGCTGGAGCCGATCACCTCCACCGAATCCTCGTCGTAGTCCGGGTTCATCACGAACCACTCCGGCGGCACCTCCTCGCCGTTCACGGCCCGCTCAGGAACGAAGACGCTGGTGTCGGTGTAGTCGGCGATCGCCGCCAAGGCCGACGAGGGCGCTTCCACACCACCACCAGCTCCGCTCGCCTTCACTGTAACGCTGCTAGACGGTCCAGTGTCTAGCTCGATACCAAGCCTTGACGAATTCCAAGGCCGGTGCGCTCAGCCCGGGCCGAGGAACCTTCCAAGCCTCAAGACGGCCTACCGCGATTTCCAGCCGGCAGTCCGATCCGGGAGGCGACAACCGCATATTCGCCTGTGGCGGCAATCGCTGGGCCGTGACGTTGGAGCCGGCGCACCAATCGATGGGCCGGACGCAGACGAGTCTCGATGCTCAGGAGCTGCTCGTCGATGGTCAGGGGGGCGTTGGCGGCGATCTCCGCGCCATTGGCCCTCCACGCCTCGCGATCAGCCTCAATGGCTCGATTGACCGCCTGCGACTGGCCAGGGAAGAAGTCTGCCAAAACAAAAAGAAGCAAAAGAAAGAAGCAGGAGTCGGCCTGACTTACAGTCGGCGGCTCGAAGAAAGAAAGCAAAAGAAACTCACCATCGACGATGTCTTTGATCTCATGGAAGCCGGAGTTCAGCATCGCCTCCTTGTCGGTCCAGGAGAAGCGCTCGCTGTCGAACTCGGCCAGGAGAGAGGCCTCTTTCTTCTCCGCCTCGTCCTGCGCCGCCTTAAGCAACTCCTTCTGCTTCGCCAGCTGCGCGGCTAGCAGGTCGCGCTCTATGGTGAGCTTGCCGCACTCCTCCTCCTTGGCGCGTAGGGCAGTGTCGACTTCGCCCAACCGTTCCTGAAGAGCGGCATTGGCCTCTGAAGAACCAATGGGAAAAGATGTTAAGTCATCAACAAAGAAGGTCGCGGAAGATCTGCCCGACCGCCGCCAGCCGCCCAATCTCGAGCACTACAGCCCGCTGGTGCGCCAAAGACGCCCGCGAAAAAGAAGAAGGACTTACTCCGGCTCTCCGACAAGTCGGCAGTAACGCGGAGGTTGTGATACTCCTGTTATAAACAATCAGACAAAGGTGAATATTCAGACTCGCCAAATGGAGTTCCGGCCGCTTTTCTCAAGAGCCGACCGAAACTCGGGATTACACTCCAGCAGGTGCGGGCGCGCCTCACAGAGAAGAACGAAAAAAGACAAAGCCAAAGAAGAAAGCGTACCCACATAGATGCTCGTGATGCCAGATGCGCCTTGGTGCAGCCCTAGATGGCCTCGCCCTCAGCTCGCAGCTTCGCCTGGACGTCCAGGAGCGCCTAGTTCAGCGGACCATCGCGGCCTCCTCGCACCCACCCAGTAGGCGCGGCGCTTGTCGCCTCGGCGTCTGGGATGGCCGAGCTCGCGACGCTGGCCTCCAGGGGGCGTGGCGCTGAAACCGCCTTCTCAAGGCGGCGGCGCACTGGTGAGGCGACTTGAAGGAGCAACCTCGCCACCGCCTCGTCTTCAGTCGGCAGCGCTGGCGGGCCCGCCGGCTGCTTGCCATGCAGGCTCCCAGACGACAGTGGAGGCGGCGGTGGCGGCGTGTCTGTGCCCGACGCGGAGGCCTTGCCACCATCCTTCTCCACGATGGGTGCTCCTCACGACTTCTCCGATCGCCTGTGAACTCCGGGGGCGGCGGCGCGGAGTTCAGCGGGACGACAAGCAACGCCGATTGGCGGTGCGCGGTCTCCGCAGCCCGCTGTCTTGCTGCGGCGGCGACTTCGGCTTCCTCCAGTTTCTTCTAGGCGGAGGCCGCCGCTTTCTCGGCCTCTGCCTTCTCCAGGCGGTCGGCCTTCTCCTCGTCGCGCTTCTCCCGCGCGTTCCACTCAATCGCCTCCCGGAGGTCGACGGCGGGGTCAATCCGTCGATTATTGGCGGACGTCTCGGCCGACCCCATGACAGAGGGGACGGCGACCCTCTCAAGAGAAAGAGGGGCCCTGAAGCGAAGAAGGAATGAAAAAGACTTGGAAAAGATTCATCAAAGAAAACAAGGCGAAGACAGAGGGCGCTTACGCAGAGACTAGCAGCGGCTTCTTCACTTCCATGCGGAAGCGGTTGGCCTTCGCGACCGCCTTCTCCTGCTTGGTCACGGCGGCCGCCCCCTTGAACTTCTTCGGCCGGCCGCCGAGCGAACTCGACGCGGCCCGGTGCTTTTTCGCGCCGACTTGATCGCTGCCGACGGAGGAACTCATACTGGATGGCCGCTTTTCGATTGGCGACGGATGACTTCCTTCGTGTTGTTCTTCGCCACCGGCGAAGGTCGCCGAGGGTCGGAAGCCGCCTTCCGCTCCTCCTCCTCCGCCTTCGGCGTCGGCTTCCATTGCCGCCGCCCCCAAGTCGGGGTCGTCGGCGTCGCTCTCCGCTCGATCGGGAGCGAACTCGCGGGGCAGTCCTGTGGCGCCGGCTACAGGTTGGATGAGGGGGTTCTGACTCGAAGAAACCAAGAAAATCAGAAGTCGGATTCGGCTGCAGAAGAAAAACAAAAGAGCAAAAATATAGAACTTACCACAGGTGGGGGGTTGGCGTGCGAGTACGGCTCTTTACCAAACTGCCAGTCCGCCGCGAGCTCGCAGTTTGCGATGTGGTTCACCATGTTCGCCACCTCCGCGTGGGGCATTTCCCTGGTGCACATCCGGCTCGGGTCCCGGTGGTCGCTCATCTGACAGATCAGATGAGGTCGACCTTGGAGTGGGAGGACTCGGCACGCCACGAAGGCAGTCAGCAAGTCAGCCCCAACCAAGCCTTCCGACTGCATCAGAACTCGGATTCGTGCGACGGCAGCGGCGCCTGCGGGAGTCAGCGTCTTGGCCCGATGGGACCAGCTGGGAAGCCTCCCAGCCGGCGCGCCGGCTTTGTAGGGCGGCAGGTTGACCCAGTCGCCGTCCGGGGCGATGTTCTTCACATAGAAGTATGACCGCTGCCACATCTTCACCGACTTGATCAGCGCGATGCAGGGGAACGGATTGTCGGCGGTCGACCTTCGCATTGCAATAAAGGCGCGGCACTGAGCCGGTATGCCGGCGACGTGTTTGCCGAGTTTGGATTGGAAGAACTCTCCCCACAGCTCGATGGTGGGGAGAACGCCAAGAAAACCCTCGCACAGGGTGGCGAAGGCGGCCAGCAGCACCACCGTGTTCGAAGTGAGGTGGTGCGGCTGGAGCCCATTGAACTCCAAGAAGGAGCTGAAGAAGCCGCTCGCCGGCAGCCCCAGGCCGCGCATGAGGTGCGAGCAGAATATGACCTGCTCGCCTCCTCCGCATGACCTTATTTCCCCACTGGCGCGGGCTCAAGCACAGTTCTGCGCCGGAGCCGCGGCCTTGAGGAGGTGTTCGATGGTGTCGTCATCCACCACGGAGTCGTCCCACACGCTGGAGCGCACGGCAGGAGCCGCGGCGGCAGAGGAAGAACTCATCACGGCGAGCGCAGTGCGGTTTAGAGCGGCGATGGCAAGAAGAAGAAGAGGCAAGAGGAGGCAGGGGAGCAGGGAAGAATGGGGCTACAGAGTGTTTTGCCCCGCTTCGCCTACTTATAGGCTCAGAGGCTGAGAAGCCGATGGGCGGCGTGGATTAATCGCGACGGACCCCACGCCCCACGATTTATTTCCCACGGGTTACGCGCGCAGAACGACGGGAAACTTCAATCGCTCCGCGGGCCGCAACGGATCCGTTCGCGGGCCAAGGCGCGGTAGTGGCGGGCCCCGCCCGACGGCCTGTCCCGTTGCGTGCGCGGGTGAGCAGACTGCCTCTGTCGCGTGGTGCCTCGCGACGGATCTGCGGCGGGCGGGCGCGGGGAAGCGTATCAGGCACGCCGCCTGGTTCCCGCCGCGACGTTCAAAAATCCTTAAGGGGTAAGACGGCCCTCGGTGAATCCGACTCCAGCTAGTCGGTTTAAAGCAAGACGGCAAGACGGCCCTCTATGAATCCCACTCCAGCCAGTCGGCTTCAAGAAAGACGGCCAGCAAGGCCCAAATTCCACCACAAGAAGAATGAAACTGTTGAGGCACCTCGACGTGTCGCCCTCGGAGCCTCATCAGCTTTGGGGACTACTGTCGGAGTAATGGGCCACGAGTAGGCTCACCCGAGTCCCAGAACCTTTCAAGACATAGGGGCAAGCTGCGCCCCTCAAGTCCCAGAGGCGACTCCAAGAAGAGCCGCGTCCCAGAGGCGACTCCAAGAAGAGCCGAGTCCCAGAGGAGACTCCAAGAAAGGCCGAGTCCAAGAGGCGACACCAAGATAAGCCCAGTCCCAAAGGCGACTCCGAAGAAGCCGACTATAGGGAGTCGGCCTGCGACTCCAACCATCCTGTTATTTAAAGGCAGGCATGGCCACAGTGCGCCATACCAACAGAGATCTCCGTCTGGCGTGGCACTGTTGCCATGCCGGCCCTGACATCAGCTCTTGGGGGCGGAGTCCTGTGCCCACGACGGCTTGTAATATATGAGCACAGGAAATGCAGGTACTCCTCCAGCACACCACCACATGTGGTCATATCTAAGATAACAGTCGACTGAAAATAAATAGGCCAGTCGATTTTTTAATGAACCGTCCAATCTATAAGGAACGGGCAGATGGCCTTCGTCTACCTCCCGATAGTCACTATTGATGATCTTTCTTGAACCGCTAGCGACCACCGCCTGCACTCGCCTCGCTGCCTGCCTCCCATCGACCTCACACCACTGCTGCTGCTTGGCAGCGCCTGTGCCATCCCTTTAATCCCGCCGACCTCCAGATCGGGCGCCAAGAGCTCTAGGCCGCACACGCCCTAAGATAAACACTAAGGCGCCGCTTCTCAAAGGTAATAGGCATACTAGCGCCTGTTACGCCGGGGAATGCTTCCGTTAATTGGGATTCAACTGGACAAAAATTGAAATTCAGGGGGGCGACGGACCTCTAGCTAATGTGAAATAGTATATGAGGAGAAACCTTGTGCATCACGAGTTACTAGGAACATCTAGTATCAAGAAGAAGCGGTCAACTAGTGTCTTCTGTGGGATGAATACCGTGCAAGCAGAGACGTAAGATTTGCATGAATAAGGGAAGAGGAGTACCTTTTTCGTTGCCGTGTGGTCACCCATATGTGGCGCCGATCTTCTTCTTTTTACCGGGAAACCGATGTTCGAGGGTGCAAGCTTGACGAACCCATGGCCAAATTGTTCGATCAGGTTGCCGTGGGCCGTATGTCGGCGGAGGTAAGCAGATCCGAGGCGGCGAAGGACGGCGTAGCAGGAACAACTCCGGTGCGGTGGAGGGTGGCCATGTTGGAGCGACATCAGGACGGCGTGGTTGAACTGGCTCACGACGACGGCTCGTTTCGGCTTCAACTACAAGCCATGGAGGGCGCAGCTTGAGGTTATGTGGACGATGATGTCGGGGTATCGGCTTCGGCATGATGGAGGAGGGTGGCAGTTGATGGGTGGGATGGGTGGCGGACGGAGGACGCCGGGTTTCCGGCTGTTGGAGAGGTAGTTTTACGCCCACAGAGTACTTAATGGGGAATCGGACGGGTGGGGAACCATGTTTCGGTCTGGGATGCGCTTGTTTTTGGCTTTTTTGAAAAGTAGATGGGACGCGCTTGTTTGAAATTTGGGGAAAGTACAAACTTTGCCCCCTCTTAAATTTCGGACCTAGTGCGGGTCGGGGGTAGGATGGTAATCTCGTGTCCCAAATAGTGGGCGGAGCGATTTCGCCACAAGATGTGTGCTTAGGCAGCCATTGTGTATGAATGTTTTTCGGAGGCGGTTATGTATGCCTAGATGAAGCTACAAACCTACCCCGTTTAGACCTTTGGACGCCGGGCCGGTAGGTTTCACGGTCGGAGTTATTAGAAAAGTAATTTTTGTACTACCAAACATTGGTATCATGCGTTTCAAGTAGTAGAGGCTCTTTGGCGCTTGCTCAAATTTTGAAATACAAGCATTCACGCTAGAGTACTCTTGAACTATGAGGATTGACCTAAATAGACAACGTTATATTTGACCTTGTATGTTCGAAACCTCATTAAATTATCCACTTTTTTGAAATTTTGACACTTGAAAATCCTATAACTACGATTATTTTGGAATGGAGGAGCTAAATTTGAATCTATTTTGTACACGCACTACATATGCTATCTATCTATTATATAATTAAGACAAGAGGCAAACAAGCCATCACGCTCATTCACATATGATAATATTTTGTACACCGCTTGACTAGAATAATAACGTTGAGATTTAAAGATTCTTACGTAACATTGTAAAATAGATGTGCCAGTACAATTGAACTATCAGGTTGTCACGTTATATGTATGTATAAGCATTAGGTATGTGAAAAGAAAAAGAGAGAAAAAGACAATATTGGTTTGTCATACATGTACCATCACGTAAAAGAGATGGACACAAAAGGGTGCAAATAACATGACGTGCACACATGTACGTACATGAATAAGAGTTCTAGGAAAAATAAAGAGGAAAGTAGGATCACGTAAGAATCAGAAACGGAAACTTAGGGGAGGAAACTAGAACGTGAAGGCAGACTTCAACTTGGACACGTACATGTTTTCAAAGAAAAAACTTGGACACGTGCATGTATCGGACAAAAAAAGCTTATGTGAAGGATATTCACTGGATAAGAACATGCACACGTAAATCTACCAACTTGCATGGAAACATACTAAAAGTCTAGCGTTCTGACGAATAGCATATTAACCTTATATATACTCTAATATACAATTACACAAAAAATGAGCTATCGGACTTAAATTAAAATTTAACTGGTAGAACCGCACATGTAATTCAAACTAAATATATTATCATTCAGTAATTAGCCATTCGCTAATTTATGAGAAGATGCTGCAAGAAAAAAAACATTACCAATTTTATATGAATATACACCAATAGTTCTTTTTAACATACACCAACAGTTCTTAGCCTTATATGGTCAGTCTACATAAACAATTAGAGTATGAGGATTTTTTTAAGAACATTTAGAAACATGCGTTGAAAGCCGATATCGCTGATATTGCACTATCTATAAAAGGATTGCACAACAGATATAGGTACACAACATAAAGCTTACGTATTTAATTGATGATGAAATGGTTTGGCTTGGTAAGAATCTAAGATAGGTGTGATTAGTCACCTTTTGTCGGTCATCGGTGGATGTCGAAAGGAATTCAACCTAAAAGTCGCACATTTCAAATATAATATTTTTTGTATTTAAAAATCATATATCAACATGCACACGTAAATCTACCAACTTGCATGGAAACATACTAAAAGTCTAGCGTTCTGACGAATAGCATATTAACCTTATATATACTCTAATATACAATTACACAAAAAATGAGCTATCGGACTTAAATTAAAATTTAACTGGTAGAACCGCACATGTAATTCAAACTAAATATATTATCATTCGGTAATTAGCCATTCGCTAATTTATGAGAAGATGCTGCAAGAAAAAAAATATTACCAATTTTATATGAATATACACCAATAGTTCTTTTTAATATACACCAACAGTTCTTAGCCTTATATGGTCAGTCTACATAAACAATTAGAGTATGAGGATTTTTTAAGAACATTTAGAAACATGCGCTGAAAGTCGATATCGCTGATATTGCACTATCTATAAAAGGATTGCACAACAGATATAGGTACACAACATAAAGCTTACGTATTTAATTGATGATGAAATGGTTTGGCTTGGTAAGAATCTAAGATAGGTGTGATTAGTCACCTTTTGTCGGGCATCGGTGGATGTCGAAAGGATTTCAACCTAAAAGTCGCACATTCCAAATATAATATTTTTTGTATTTAAAAATCATATATCAGTGGCAATGTGGCGTTCGACTTAACATTTATGTGTTGGAGGAAATAGCGACTAACAAAGAGCAATAGAAAACTGGAATTTGATTGTGTTATGGGACAAGCGGCTAGCTTGGTAAGCTACCAACAAATCAATGATTAGTGTTATGGAATTATATGGCTTAGTATTGCAAGGTGCTGATCTCCATGACATAGCAATTGAAAGAAGTACTGTTAAACTTACGATTCCAAGGTCTCATCTCTTTCTCGGAGATGCACATTTTGGTCATATCTTACTATATAATTTAAAAGTTGGTGTTGAAAACAATACTACATAACAATTAGACTCCAATGAATGATAGAGAATATTTTACCAAAAGAAGAAATAAAGCATTAATTAAGAAAAAAAATCTGTCTCATCCATTTTTTTGTTTTGAAATCCAGTTATATTCAAATAACTGGGCACCATTAGAACTGAACAAGCCATGGACATCCCAAGCAAGAATATTGTATCAACTTTGACCATAAAATGCGTTTGATAGTTACCTCAAAATGAGAAGATGTACAAGCATAAACGTATATATGGATATATGACATGTATTTATAAGAACACATGTGCATAAACGGATAACAGTATATGGCTACAAGCCAACAATGTTTAGATTTTATTGAGAAAACTTCTATAAGAATATTGGGTGAAAATATAAATGAAAATGGATTTGAGAAGGTGGAATAGTGAAAGCCACGTATTAGTACAAAATCATATGGTTTGCCATGCTGGGACACATGCCTTGGTTCTGTCTATCTTTGATTGCCATAATAACCCAGTTTGTACCAACATCTTTATACAGTTACAGAAATATACGAAGTGAACTTTGGTGATGATTAATATAGATATAAAAAATGTAATTGGTTATATAGACACTTATATAATGACGGATCAAATAAAAGAAGATACATAGAGAAATAACAACACAAAACATATAATATAAATATAGGAAGTCTAGCCGCGCAAATGCGCGGGTCACCCCGCTAGTTATATAATTAAGATAGAAGTCAAATAAGCCATCACGTTCGTCCACATAGATTAAATTATGTCAACCATTAATTTAAGAGATTAACGGCTAAGATTTAAAGATGTCAGCGTGTCGGTGTACTAAAGTAGGGGTACCTTAGTATCCCGAACATGTGCACGGGCAGTCGCAGCACCCCGCGGCAAGGCTTGCCGGGTGACCGCCAAGATCCTCCATAGTTCCTATTGGTGCCATTCAAGAACAAAGTGTTTTAACTGAGAAGACAAAGCCCTGGCAAGAGAGGCTTGCCGGGAAGGACAAGGCCCCGGCAAGAGGAGCTTGCCGGGAAGGCCAACCAAGGCATTTCGAGGAACTTGCCGCGACGCTCACGCTGGCCCCGGCAAGACCCGGCGAGCGACAAGCTTCCGGCGCGATAAGACGACCATCGCGGCAAGGCGCTTTGCCGCGCGGCCACCACCCTGCGCCCACGCCCAACAAGATCCGACGACGGTCGCCACAGATCTTTCCAGCGACGGGCGCGGCGGCGTGCAGCCAAGCGTGCGAGGTGGCGAGCGAAGATGACAAGATGGCCATCGGCGAACGGTGGCGCTTCTAGCGTCGCTCAGACTGCTTGGGCGACACGGACGGGCATTTAATGCTCTTGTCCCCGCCACGAGTTAGGTAGGATGCATCAGAGAAGCAGCTTGTACCAACCACTCCTTTTACACTTTTACACCTGCATGCGTTGCCACCGTCGGTGACCCTTTAGCCTATAAAAGGAGACCCATGCGCAACGAGAAGGGGTTTGACTCATTCAAACCAGAACACAACCACGCCTCAAGCAAAAACGTAATACAACCACAAAGCAGCAGAGGAGTTTTATCTCCGAGAGCTCCGCCGGGTAAAATCCCCGTGTGTTTCGCCGACCGCTTCTTTCGGCGGCCTCCGCCTCGCCAGATCAAAAGGGCCCCGCCCCATAGGTGTTCATTCTCCACGACATCCTTGGCGCGCTGTAGGGGCGCCGAGGTTGTGTGAACCTTATCCGTGTTCGCTGGCTACATCATCATCTTCATCGACATGCCACCGAAGAAGAAGGCTTCGGAGGTGGCTGGTCCGTCTGCGTCGATCCCACCACCACCGGAGCAAGCGGGTGGTGGAGTAGACGCCGGCGGAGGAATGGGCGCCGACGAGGGAGCTCATGATGCTGCCAGGTCCAAGGACAAGGCTGCGCAGACCTCGGCGTCCGTACACGCACCGCGCCCATCTCAGGAGGCGCGGAACCGACAACGTCATGGTACTCGCGGTACCATACGTTTGTTGGGTCAAGGCCAAGCTGGTGGATCTTGGGACGCTCAAGATCAGCATGCACGTCAACATGCTTGCACGAGCGCGGCATGGTCGCCTGGACGAGATGTTGCTCCTTCTAACATTGCTAGAAGTACGAGCATATCTCGCTCCTCACACCGTTCACTGCCGCCACCCAAGACTCCAAAAGAAGCGTTGGCCCGAGCCCAACTGCTCCTAGATTACCCTCCAGCACCAGACAAGATCGACGATTGGAGGGCCACCATTCAGAGCCTCATCGGCTTCGCCAACAGCGACACTCCCCGGCAACCGAGCACATCAAAGCCGCGGCAAGACGCCCAGGCGCAAGCCGGTGGCGACAAGACCAGTGGGGGTGCAACCACCGTGCACTCCCCACCCCGAAGGCCAAGATCGCCTACTCGCTGGGTCAACCTCGACAGCGACTCCACCGCGTCGTCTGACCCTCGAGCTCGTCGCGACCAGCGCCAAGTTCTTCAAGAACGGAACAAGAAGATGCTCGACCGATCGAGCGTCAAGGGAAGCGCGGCGTCACCGACAGCAGGCTGGGCCCATCGTTGATATGCATGCGCCGGGAACCAGCGACTTGCCAGACGTGGTAGGTTGCCTCGCTGCTCACTCGTGAGCTGCGGCAAGTCCAAAGGGCCCAAAGACAAAGAACTTCGCCGATGTACCCGAGAAGTATGACGGCAGGTTGCATCCGTCGGAGTTCCTCAAGATCTACACCATCGCGTGCAGCGCCGGGCACGACGAGAAGATCCTTGCCAACTACTTCCCATCGGTACTCAAGCCCAACGCCGACATCGCTCATGCACTTGCCGACAACTCCATCTCCTCATGGGCAGATCTGGTTATCGTTTGTTTGCGCTTTCACAAAGCGCCACAAGCCCCATGGCCAGAGAGCACTTCATCTGCCACCTGTATGAAGGAGAACCTCGCGCAAGTACATTCAAAGGTTCAGCTGGCAGCGCAACATCCCTGACGCCCACCCCGCCACGGTCATCGCTGCTCCATCGTAACGCGCGAATCGCAGGATGAGAGAGGAGATGGCGATGTGCAAGATCAGAGATGTCAGCGAGCTATATGCTCTGGCCGACAAGTGTGCACGTGCTGAGGAGGGGAGGAAACTCCCCGGAGAGAATGCAGGAGCAGGAGGATCTGACAGTGAGGATGCCGCCCCGGCAAAGAAAAACCGGCGGCGGAACAACAGAAGAAGGAAAGGCAAAGATGTGGTAGCTGTCGAGCAGTCCGGCAACGGAGGTGGCGCCAAGGAAGCAGAACCTGTGGCGGCCGCCGACAAGCAGGGCAGCTCCGACAAGCAATACTGCAAGATCCACCGTACCAAGGGCCATGATCTCCAAAGTTGCAAGAAAGTTGAGCAGCTTGTCGAGCAGCAGAAAGCTGAGTACGAGCGACGCGACCAGGAGAAGGCCCAGAAGATACCGCGGTCCGCAAGAAGCGCCCCGCCGGGAGGACGCCGCGGCAAGGCCAAGCAGCGGCAAGGAGACAGGCCTCCCCGCGGCCGCGACAAAGATGAAGATGAAGACGAAGATGAGGATATGGATGATGACAAGGTCGACGAGCAGGAGTTTCAGAAAGCAACAGAGGTTCTGTGCGTTGACGGCAAGATTCTTCTTCGCATGCTTCGCGACCGCCATCTCAAACAAAGGTGCGGGAAGTGAATGCAGCAGTAACCACCAGCTGAGTCACGCAAGCTCTCGGCGGTTCTAGACGCCCATCATCTTTGACATTGAGGACCACCATGATCGCATAACTGCGGTCGGGTGCTTGCCGATGTTGGTTTCACCAACTATCCGCAACCTCAAGGTCACAAAGATGCTGGTTGATGGCGGGGCCGGCTTGAATCTGATCTCCTCCGCAGTACTGAAGAAGCTCCAGATCCCCGACAGCGAGCTCGAAGAGACCGGCACATTCCAAGGAATCAATCCGGGAAGGAGCAAGCCGAAGGGGAAGATCACGTTGCCGGTAACATTCGGCAGCGAGCTAAACTTCAGGACTGAGAGGGTCACTTTTGACGTTGCCGATTTTCCATTACCCTACAATGGAATACTTGGCCGTCCAGCACTCGCTAAGTTCATGGCAGCCTCTCACTATGCTTACAACGTACTGAAGATGCCCGGTTCGATAAGTATCATTTCTGTCCCGGGCGACAAGAAAGATGCCCTTATCTGCACCGACAAGATCTACCGGGAAGCAGCAGCCGCAGCAGTAACGCAAGCCACTTGCCGCTGAAGCTCCCGAGGGAAGAAGAAGACCAAGTCCGCAAGAGCTCGATGCTCACTCCGCAAGCGCACTCTTCGAGTGCTGCGCCACCGCCGAGGACGCACCATCGAGCTCCACCGCAAGTGTAAGAAGGCAAAGACAACTTCACCAGAGACCAAGAAAGTGGCCGCCAAGGAGGACGGCACCGTGGTACTTTCACCATCGCCACGCTGACCCTAAATAGGAAAGCGCCGCTTTTCTCAAGGGCGAATCGTCGACGTGTTTGCATGGCAACCGCCCGACATCCCCGTGTTCCTGTGAGTAATTGAGCACCACCTTGCCGCTCGTCCTCGCGCGCCCGCCAAGCGTAAAGTCGAAGCAAGCAAAGGAGCGCCAAGAATTTATCGCAAAAGAGATCAAGAAGTTGGAAGCAGCAGGCCTTGTCGAGGAGTGCTCCATCCTATGTGGCTGGCCAATCTCGTAGTCGCGGCAAGAAGGCTTAACGGAAAATGGAGGCTTTGTATTGACTTCACCGATGTTAATAAAGCTTGTCCCAAAGATCCATTTCCTTGCCGCGATTGACCAGATTGTCGACTCCATGGCAGGATGTGATTTGCTTTCATTTCTTGATGCATATTCAGTATATCATCAGATCTTCATGGCGGAAGAAGATGAGGAGAAAACCGCATTCATCACTCCATGTGGCACATACTGTTTCATACGGATGCCCTTCGGTTTGAAGAATGCAGGTTCAACATTTGCAAGGGTAGTCAGTCATGCTTTTGAGCCACAGTTGCACAGAAATGTAGAAGCTTACATGGATGACATAGTGGTCAAGAGCAAAGATAGGGCAACTCTGATCCAAGATTTGGACGAAACCTTTGCAAATCTGCGCAAGATCAACCTCAAGCTTAACCCCGAGAAGTGCGTGTTTGGAGTCCCTTCCGGCAAGCTTCTCGGGTTCTTTGTGTCTCAGCGAGGGATTGAGGCCAATCCCGACAAGATCAAGGCCATTGAGCAGATCGGTTACCTGCCGGCCAAGGATGTACGGAAGGCTTGCCGCTGCGTGGGTGCTCTCAAAGCAGTTCATCTCTAAGTCTGCTGAGTGTGCCCTTCCATTTTTCAAAATATTGAAAAAGGCAGGTCCAATGAAATGGACTCCGGAAGCGGAGGTTGCGCTGCAGGACTTGAAGAGGTACCTGTCCTCCACTCCAATACTTGTCGCACCTAAGCCACAAGAGAAGTTGCTGCTATATCTAGCGGCAACCAATCAAGTGGTTAGTGCTGCGTTAGTAGCGGAAAGGTAGGCGGATGATGAGCCAGCGACCACGGCAAGCGCTGGCCCAAATGACAAGTGGGGCTTCCCGACAAGCTCGGGTCCCGACAAAGATGGATCTGCAGCCACAAGAAGAGAAGAAGAAGAAGATGGTGCAGCCGCAGTTTACTTTTGTCGGCCTTCGCAGGGGCTAGGTCAAGGTACTCGTGCAGTAAATTGCTTTTCGCCTTCTCATGGCCTCAAGGAAGCTGCGCCATTACTTTCAAGCACATGAGATCACAGCTTGTCACCGCTCGCTGAAGAGGATATTGCGAATCTAGAGGCAACAGCGTGATTGTCGAGTGGGCACTCGAACTGTCAAGCTTTGGCCTCAAGTTTGAGAGTACTTCGACTATCCAGAGCCGAGCATTGGCAGAATTCATAGCAGAATGGACGCCAACACCTGATGAAGAAATTCCGGAAACGAGCATCCCCGTCAAGGAAGCAAGCAAAGAATGGATCATGTACTTTGATGGTGCCTTCTCACTGCAAGGCGCCGGTGCGGGCGTGTTACTTGTCGCACCCACCGGAGAGCACCTCAAGTACGTAGTCCAGATGCACTTTCCCAAAGAGCAAGCGACAAACAATACTGCAGAGTATGAAGGTTTGCTTGCCGGACTCAGGATCGTGGCAGACCTTGGGATCAAAAAGCTCATTGTCAGGGGTGACTCGCAGCTTGTCGTCCGCCAAGTAAACAAAGATTATCAGAGTCCGTTGATGGAAGCTTACATCGATGAAGTGAGAAAGTTGGAAGAGCATTTTGACGGCCTACAGATGGAGCACGTTCCGAGAGCCCAGAACGACGTTGCCGATGGCCTGTCAAAATGTGATGCATTAAAGTTACCTGTGGAACCAGGGATCTTTGTGCTCAAGCTGACTCAACCATCTGTAACGCCATCAACTGGACAGAGCAAGAAGAGGAAGTTGATTTCCGGTGACTACTTTCCGGCAGAGCTCCCTGAAGCCGCCGCCAAGAAGGTCCCCAAGATCAACACCAAGGGTGCTGAGGAGCAGTTTTCTCCGACAAGCCCTAGGGTTTGTTCCGTTGAAGCAGACGCTCCCAAAAAGTTTTGCTCCGGCAAGCTTGCCGGGGAACATCAAGCTCCAGCTGAGCCGCAGGTTCTTGCCGTAGAAGCAGATATTCCCGCAGCAGCATATGTGCCTTTAGTCCTTGTTGTCGAGCCGCAAGCTCCATCATGGGCACAGCAGATTGTCCATTTCTTCAGACAGAGAACTTCCCAAGAGCAAGAAGAAGCAAAGAGAGTAGCCCGGCAATCATATGTACCAGTTTGTCGATTTACATACTGCATGTAAGAAGATTCAACGGTGAAATTGAAGTGCATTCCCCGAAGATGGACAGGAGCTGTTGGCGGAGATACATGGAGGCATATGTGGTCACCACATTGGCACAAGAGCACTTGCCGCAAAGCATTCCGCAAGGTTTCTTTTGGCCAACAGCCCTCCAGATGCAAATCGCACAAGTAACCAAGTGTGAAGCGGTCGGCCCATTCCAAGAAGATACACCAGCCAGCTCAAGCTCTCCAGACGATCCCTTTATCCTGGCCATTTTCGGTCTGGGGGCTCGACATCCTCGGCCCCTTTCCTCGAGCTGTCGGGGGCTTTGAGTACTTGTACGTTGCAATCGACAAGTTCACAAAGTGGCCGGAAGTGGAAGCAGTGAGGAAGGTGACGGCATAGTCAGCAGTCAAGTTCTTCAGGTCGATTGTTTGCCGTTTCGGAGTCCCTAACAGGATCATCACCGACAACGGCATGCAATTCACGAGCCGCACCTTCATGCAGTATGTCCAAGATCTTGGCGCCAAGGTCTGCTTCGCTTCTGTTGCTCACCCGAGAGGCAACGGCCAAGCGGAGAGGGCAAACGCTGAAGTGCTGCGCGGGCTCAAGACCAGGACTTTCGACAGGCTGCACAAGTGCGAAAAACTGGATTGAGGAGCTGCCGTGGTTCTTGGTCGATCGTAACGACGCCAAATCGAGCCACCGCCGACACCTTTCAGCCTAGTCTATGGAGCAGAGGCAGTTCTCCCCACGGAACTCAGATACGGATCGCCGAGTGCTCGCTATGATGAGTTTGAGCAAGAGCAGCTGCGACAAGATGACGCGCTGCTCCTTGAGGAAGATCGCCTTCGTGTTGTCAGACGAGCTGCTCGCAGCAAAGAAGCTTTGCGCCGCTACCATAGCCGCAGTTAATGCCAGAAGTCTCGAGGAAGGCGATTTTGTTCTTCAGCAGATTCAATCCGCCAAGAATTCCAACAAGTTGACGCCAAAGTGGGAAGGCCTTATCGAGTGAAGCGAGTCACTAGGCTCGCATCGTCCGCTTTGAGACCGAAGATGGCTCTCCAAAGGAGCAACTCCTAGAACATTGAACATCTTCGTAAGTTTTACCTATTATGCGGTTGTTTGAACCTGCTCCGCAACCACCTTTTGTACAAGCCTTGCCGCTGTTGCATGTAACCCTTTGTACAAAACCGGCGCAGATCCTGCATAATAAAGCTCATGTGCTCCCACATCTTGTCAAATTTCATGCTTTTTCATTTTTGCATGTATTATCCGACATTTTGTGCAGCACTTGCCCCCGTAAGCAATAACGAGCCTTAAGGCTCCATATCTTTATTTTCTTCTTCTTTTTCTCAAAGAAAAGGGAAGGTTCCTCGCCCACAAGTTCACCGGGGAAGGAGAAGATAATGGTGTGGACCAAAGGCTGCTCAAGAAAGTATTGCCTTGCCGACACAAATGATGTAAAGCTTGTTGCCAAAGTTTGAGCACAATCAGTTTTAAATTTTTAAGTTATCCTCCTTGAACGACTGCGTGCTTTTCTATGGAAAACTCCAGCGCAGAGGAACCAACTCGCAGCTGGTTGCGCTCTTACTTTGTTTCGAGTCCGCCAACAACTTAAGTGTGTGCGACTAGTCGCGATAAGGTTTCTTGCCGAAGCGACACCGCCAAAGAAGTTGCC
The DNA here is from genome assembly GCA_021437245.1 of Aegilops speltoides. Classification (NCBI taxonomy): domain Eukaryota; kingdom Viridiplantae; phylum Streptophyta; class Magnoliopsida; order Poales; family Poaceae; genus Aegilops; species Aegilops speltoides. Next base: position 517,082,827 of record CM038142.1, on the reverse strand, counting down.
GATGTTCAAGACTCAGCCGCCGCAAGGGTGCTCGCATACCGCAAGTTCCCTGAAAGCGTAGGGTAAAAACGTACAAAGGAAGAAATCAAGTAAAGGGGATAACATAACAAATACTGCCCAAGATAAAGTTATATTACAAAGATAACTTGTCGCGACTCTAATAAATTGTTCTCGCAACATGATCAGCAGCGGCAAGAAAAGGAGGAAATGCGCGGCCTAATCTATGCGATCGCCGTCAACCCTCCTAACTTCATTCACCTTGTCCATAATGGGTGCGACAAGGGCCTTGAGCTCTTCAAGATCAGCACCCGCTGGCAGCTTCTTGAGGACGTTGGTGAGGTTGAGGCCTGGGTTGCAGTCGAGAGGGGTCGAGTTACCGGAACCCAATGTGTGGTAGTATCGAGTCATTGGACAACATACATAGAACTCAATGCTTAAGGACGGTTCTAGTGAGACAACCCACCATGTACTCCTACATGGCCTCTCACCGCTACCTTTACCAAATCGTGTTCACACACTTCACTCTCAGCACCAGAACAAATCATAACACTCCAATTCATTCCCAATGAATCAGACCTGACACAACTCTAAGCAATAGCAGGTATAGCATGGTAGGAACACAACATGTCTCAATCAACCCTACACATGCTAGTGGGTTTTAACTATTTATCGTGGCAATGACAGTTGTTGGGGAACGAGTAATTTCAAAATTTTCCTACGCACACGCAAGATCATGGTGATGCATAGCAACGAGAGGGGAGAGTGTTGTCTACGCACTCAGAGACCCGGCGAAGCGATCACAACGAGTGGAAGTAGTCGACGCTCTCCTCGCGATCCGACCGATCCCGCGCCAAGCATTCGACGCCCGAAGTTCTTGACACACGACAGCTCGATGATGTCCTCAGACTCGATCCAGCCGAGTGTCGAGGGAGAGTTTCACAAGACGACGTGGCAGGACGATCTTGATGTGTTATCAAGCAGGGCTTCGCCTTAAGCTTCATGACGATATGACCGAGGTGGAATATGGTGGAGGGGCACCCCACACGGCTAAGGAACGATCCGTAGATCAATACTTGTGTGTCCTAGGGTGCCCCCGCCTCAGATATAAAGGAGGGAGGGGAGGAGGCCGCCCTAGTGGGCGCCAGGAGGGGGAGTCCTCCTCCTAGTTGAGTAGGACTCTCTCCTAGTCCAACTAGGAAGGAGAAGGGGAAGGAAAGAGAGGAGAGGGAGAGGGAAGGGGGCCGCGCCTCCTTGTCCTATTCGGACTCGGGGCGCGCCACCTCCGGTGCGGCCCCTCTCTCCCTCTGGCCCACTAAGGCCCATAACTACCCCGGGGTTCCGTAACCCTCCCAACTCCTGTTTTCTCCGAAACTTCCGAACCTTTCCGTGTCCGAATATAGCCGCCCAATATATCAATCTTTATGTCTCGACCATTTCGAGACTCTCGTCATGTCCGTGATCACATCCGGACCAACTTCTTCGTACATCAAAATACATAAACTCATAATAACCGCCATCGAAACCTTAAGCGCATGGACCCTACGGTTCGAGAACAATGTAGACATGACCTAGAACTATTCTCGGTCAATAACCAATAGCGGACCTGGATGCCCATATTGGTTCCTACATATTCCATGAAGATCTTTATCGGTCGATCAAGATAACAACATACGCTGTTCCTTTGTCATCGGTATGTTACTTGCCCGAGATTCGATCGTCGGTATCCAATACCTAGTTCAATCTCGTATCGGCAAGTCTCTTTACTCGCTCCGTAATACATCATCTCACAGCTAACTCATTAGTTGTAATGCTTGCAAGGCTTCAGTGATGTGTATTACCGAGAGGGCCCAGAGATACCTCTCCGACAATCGGAGTGACAAAACCTAATCTCAAATACGCCAACCCAACATCTCGCCTTTGGAGACACCGTAGTACTCCTTTATAATCACCCAGCATGCCAGACGCGTTTGGTAGCACCCAAAGTGTTCCTCCGCAAACGGAGTTGCATAATCTCATAGTTACGTGAACATGTATAAGTCATGGATAAAAGCAGAGCAACATACTAAACGATCGTGTGCTAAGCTAATGGAGTGGTTCATGTCAATCGATCATTCTACTAATGATGTGACCTTGTTAATCAAATAACAACTCTTTGTTCATGGTTAGAAACATAACCATCTTTGATTAACAAGCTAGTCTAGTAGAGGCATACTAGTGACATGTTGTTTGTTTATGCATTCACACATGTATCATGTTTCCTGTTAATACAATTCTAGCATGAATGATAAACATTTATCATGAAATAAGGAAATAGATAATAACTTTATTATTGCCTCTAGGGCATATTTCCTTCGCCTCCCACTTGCACTAGAGTCAATAATCTAGATTACATAGTAATGATTCTAACACCCATGGAGTCTTGGTGCTGATCATGTTTTGCTCGTGGAAGAGGCTTAGTCAACGGTCTGCAACATTCAGATCCGTATGTATCTTGCAAATCTCTATGTCTCCCACCGGACTAAGTCCCGGATGGAATTGAAGCGCCTCTTGATGTGCTTGGTCCTCTTGTGAAATCTGGATTCCTTCGCTAAGGCAATTGCTCCAAAGATTGTAAAGAAGATTTTCATTGACCCGATGCACTAGGTATGACACCTAGATCGGATATGAACTCCTTCATCCGCATTCTTCATTAGCCACTCCGGTTGCTATGTACTCCGCTCACATGTAGATCCCGCCACGATGCTTTGTTTAGAACTGCACTAACCGACAGCTCCTCCGCTTAGTGTAAATACGATCCGTCTCTGCGATTTAGAATCGTCTGGATCAGTGTCAAAGCTTGCATCAACGTAACTGCCATTTATGAGCTCTTTGTCACCTCCATATACGAGAAACATATCCTTAGTCCTTTTCGTATTTCAGATGTTCTTGACCTGGCCCGATGATCCACTCTGGATTACTTTGGTACCTCCTCGCTAAACTTATAGCAAGGCACACATCAGGTCTGTACACAAAGATTGCATACATGATAGAGCCTATGGCTGAAGCATAGGAACATCTTTCATTTTCTCTCTATCTTCTCGCAGTTGGTCGGGCATTGAGTCTTACTCAACTTCACACCTTGTAAACACGTGCAAGAACCCTTTCTTTGCTTGATCCATTTTGAACTTCTTCAAAATTTTGTCAAGGTATGTGCTTTGTGAAAGTCCAATTAAGCGCCTTGATCTATCTCTATAGATCTTAATGCCCAATATGTAAGCAGCTTCACCGAGGTCTTTCATTGAAAAACTCTTATTCAAGTATCCCTTTATGCTATCCAGAATTCTATATCATTTCCGATCAGCAATATGTCATCCACATATAATATCGTAAATGCTACAGAGCTCCCACTCACTTTCTTGCAAATACAAAGCTTCTCCAAAAGTCTCAGATAAACCCAAATGCTTTGATCACACTATCAAAGCGCTTATTCCAACTCCGAGATGCTTGCACCACCATAGATGGATCGCTGGAGCTTGCATACTTTGTTAGCTCCCTTTGGATCGACAAAACCTTCTCGTTGCATCATATACAACTCTTCTTCCGTAAATCCATTCAGAATGCAGTCTTTACATCCATTTGCCAAATTTCATAATCATAAATGCGCAATTGCTAACATGATTCGGACAGACTTAAGCATCGCCACGGTGAGAAGGTCTCATCGTAGTCAATCCCTTGAACTTGTCGAAAACCCTTTGCATAAGTCGAGCTTTGTAGACAAGAATATTACCGCTGTTCCGTCTTCTTCTTGAAGATCCACTTGTTTTCTATTGCTTGCCTACCCTCGGCAAGTCAACCAAAGTCCATACTTTGTTTTCATACATGGATCCCATCTCGATTTCATGGCCTCAAGCCATTTTATGGAATCTGGCTCACCATCGCTTCTTCATAGTTCGTGAGGTTCATCATGATCTAGTAGCATGACTTCCGAACAGGATTACCGCATTCACTGTGCGGATCTTACTCGCTGATCTACGTGGTTCTCAGTAGTTGTTGGGGATCGCTAATCCGTGCTAGTTCTTAAGAAAACGGCACTGGCGATGTGTGTGGACTACACAGATCTTAACAAAGCTTGTCCAATGGATCCTTTTGCTCTCCCCGCATTGATCAGATTATCGATGCCACGGCAGATGCGAGCGCTTAAGTTTCTTGACGCGACTCGGATATCATCAAATTAAGATGGCAGTCAAGGACCAGGAGAAAACGGCGCTTATAACTCCCTTTGAGCCTTCGCTATGTATCTATGCCTTTCGGCTCAAGAGCGCCCAAGCTACGATCGGCGTGTGTGCAGTAATTGTTTGCATACACAGATTGGCCGCAATGTGCATGCCTATGTGGATGACATTGTGGTGAAGTCAAGATGTATGAGACGCCGGTGGACGATTTGAAGGAGACCTTCGACAACCCGCGATTTATAAGATGATGCTTAATCCGCCAAGTGTGTTTTTGGTGTCCCACCGCAAGCTATTGGGGTTCCCGTGTCCAACAGAGGAATCGGCCAATCCGGAGAAAATTAAGGCGATCACCTCCTTGACTAAACCAAGGTGTATCAACGACGCTCAACGCTATAGGCCGGATTGCGGCGCCGAGTCGTTTATCACCGCATTTTGAGAGAAGGCTATTCCTTTATACCAGATGCCGAGGAAGACAGATCAGTTCGTTCGAGTCCAACCATGCGGATGAAGCTCGAGGACCTAAAGCGCATGGCCAATCCGCCGCCCTGTAGCTCCAGCTGACAACGAACCGCTGTTATTATATGTGGCAGCCAATGCGCGAGCGGTGAGCGTAGCCATTGTGGTCGAACGTAAGGAGGCAGGAAAGGAATATCCGGTTCAACGGCCGGTTTATTATATCAGTGAGGTACTTATTGAATCCAAACAGAGGTATCCGCATTGGCAGAAGTTAGTCTATGGTGTTTTTATGGCCAGCCGGAAGCTGAAACAATATTTCCAAGGGCATCCTATTACAGTGGTTAGTTCAGCTCCCTTGGGTGATATCATACAAAACCGGGAGGCGACTGGCCGGATTGCAAAATGGGCCATCGAGCTTGGGCCGCACGGGCTCAAATATATGCCACGCACGGCAGTGAAATCACAAGCGCTTGTTGACTTCATTAATGATTGGACGGAGTTACAAGCACCAGAGGAGAAGCCGGATCATACATACTGGACTATCCACTTCGATGGATCCAGGCAGTTGGAAGGCTCGGGGGCTAGAGTCGTGTTAACTTCCCCACGAGGTGATAAGTTTTGTTACGTTCTCCGTCTAATGTTCCCTTGTACTAATAATGCAGCTGAGTACGAAGCTTTACTCCATGGTCTCCGGATGGCTAAGGAAATGAACTTAAGCCGGGTCAAGTGTTTTGGCGACTCGGACCTGGTGGCGCAGCAAGTATCTGGCACTTGGGATTCTAAGGACCCCCTCATGGCTGCATATCGACGAGAGGTGGATAATATTGCAGGGTGCTTCAAGGGATATCAAGTAGATCATGTGGATCGCCGGAAGAACGAAGCGGCAGACGCTTTAAGCCGGCTGGGTTCTCAGCGTAAACCGGTTCCCCCTAATGTCTTCCTCGACATCTTGCACAACCCGTCGGTTCAGCTCCCTGGTGAAGCGGATTTGGCAATTCCTGACCCGGAGGCCCAGTTGGTGGCAGCACTACACGCTATTCCGGACTGGACGGTGCCTTATCTTGCATATATGACTCGAGGAGAATTGCCAGACGATGAGGTTCTGGCCAGGCAGGTAACCCGGCGCTCCAAGTCCATGACGATTATCAATGGTGAGTTGCATCATCGCAGCTGCTTTGTATGCTTAACGCTGTGTTTCCGAGGAAGGTGGCGAAATTTTACGAGAAATCCATGAAGGGGATTGCGGGCACCATGCCGGTTCAAAGTCCCTGGTGGCGAAGGCATTCCGTCACGGATTCTACTGGTTAACGGCTCATGCTGATGCGGAGAATTTGGTCAAGCATTGCGATGGGTGTCAGAAATTTTCCAGGCGTGCCCATATACCGGCACAGGAGTTGAGGATGATCCCGATAACGGGCCGCTTATGACGTGGGGGCTGGATATGGTCGGCCTTTTAAGAGATCCAAAGATAAGAAGACCCATCTGCTGGTGGCAAGGGACAAGTTCACCAAGTGGATTGAAGCGAGCTCACAAGAAGTGTGATGCGCAACAATGTGCGCTTCATCAAAAAGTGATTTTCCGTTTGGCTTTCCACACAAGATCATCATCGACAATGGCACCAATCTGTCCAAGGAGCTATGAAAGAATTTTGTGAACGCGAGCATATCCGCTTGATGTATCGTCGCTGGCGCACTTCTTACCCAACGGGCAGGCAGAGCGCATAACCAGAAATCTTGCGAGGCATCAAACCGCGACCATCGTCCCATTGCAAAGGACGCCAGGTGCTGGGTTGAAGAGCTCCCATCGGTGCTATGGAGTATCAATACTACGCCAAACCGGCTCATGGTTACACGCTTTCTTCATGGTTTATGGAGCGGAAGCAGCTTCTCCCCAAAGGATATTCGCACGACTCGCCCTGTAGCGGCTTATGTTGAAGCGACAATGAAGCGGCGCGACAGACGCTTTGGACCTGCTGGATGAGGAGCGTGATATGGCAGCCGCCGGTCAGCAATTTACCAGCAAGACCTTCGCTGTTATCACAGCCGCCGGATTAAAACCAGAGCCTTTCAGAAGGCGATTTGGTATCGCGCCTCATCCAAGACCGCATGACATGCACAAGCTATCCCCACCTTGGGAAGGGCCCTTTGTGGTCAAGAAGAATCGCACAACGGCTCCTATTATCTGGTTGATATTCGAGAGCATAAAGAATCACGACATCGAGGAGGAGACCAACAGCCGTGGAATATAGCTCATCTTCGACCTTATTACACATGAGTCATCGACTCGGTTTATGTACATAGCATGACAATGTATATATTATCTTCGATATAATAAAATCAGGCCTCACCAAAGCGGGTCTCTGTCTTTCTTTTCATGCGTGGTTACACGGAGCGCTTTGCTTTTTCAAAGCGCCTCCGGTTTACCCCTTGACAATTATATTTATCACTTGGGGCTTGGTCGATCCAACCGGTGCTACACCTCTTGATAGGCGAAAGCCACTAGATCATTTGGGGACACGGTCATGTCTGAACCGGTCACGCCTCTTGGTCGGCCAATAGGGCCAGCGCCACTTGGGGGCTTGGTCGAACCCGAACCAATGTCACGCCACTTGGCCGGGCGATCGCCACGAGTCTTTTGGGGACTGGCTGACTAGCACCATCGCTACACCTACGGGGGGCCTGGTTGCATCTGACCATGGTAATGCCATCTGACCAGCTCCAAGCAGCTCTCCTTTTTTACAAAGAGTTATTGCCTTTGTTGCCATATTTGGTATTTGATTTTTGTTGCGTTTCCAACATAATGAATATCTTTTCGGTTTAGCCGTCAGTAACAAGCTGATAGTGCACGATCTGGTATTTCCCAAGGTTTTTTGTTTTTTCCTTTCCGGTTTACCATTTTTCCGGTTCATCTTTATGGAAAAACTTGGGGGCTTGTGCTCATTCAGCACGCCTATATGGAGGTTATTGCCTCCCAAGATGGTTATGGTTTTTAACAAGAAAGCCTCCGCTTCAAGATTGGCTACGCCAGCTTTATGCCCAGATATGGCAGGTATTTGTATCACGTACTAATTAAATATTCAATGCATAAAGACATATTGGATGCCATAAACCGGCGGGCGGTCTCGCCGCCGCCGAAGTTTAATCTTTTGATTGCAGGAACTGAGAATTCAGCAAAGTTCACTCGATGCACGAAGGCATACCCAGGCAACGAAGTTTGGCTAAAACTATTACAAGGCAACACAGTGCCCAAATGATCATTGTTTTCTAAACCGGCTACCGGTTCAAGACTGTTCCTCGTCCTCCACCGCTTTAGCATCCTCTTTCTACCCATTGGCCGGAAATCCACGAAGTCCATCGATGCCCATCGCTTGAAAAACAGCTTCTTCATGAATCAAAGTCGACGGTTCATCGTCGAGCGTAAGTGTGCTTACGGATTGAGGGATTAAATTTTCCGCTCAAAAGTTGGAGCGACACACGCTTGTTCTCGATCGTTATATTGGGCTTGATAGTGCTCTAAATCGCTTCTTCCGCCAATTGACAAGCAAGTGGGCGATCGCACGGTTTATTGCACGCAAGTCCTCTTCATTAAAGTCCGAGCCATCTTCCTTCACACCGGATAGCCCCGGCTGCTTCCATCGGATCAAAATCCGCACCTGTGCTTTGGCCCGGATCAAGGCGTTGATGGCTCCGGTTCGTGCAGCCGACTTCTTTACCTCCTCAATCCGGGAAGGCAGGATGGATAGCCGGTTCAAGGTGTCTTGGATCAAGGATGGCGCCGGGTTGTTGTGTGACATTGTGGTAATCACACGTTGGGCTCCGGTGTACAGCTGTTCTACTAAGGTGTACACAGCTTTTTAGTTTCTTCCGCACGCCATTCCCCAAGTGCCCAATGCGTGCTCGCATTTCATAAACAGACAGTTTTAAACCGAGGCTGGAAATACAAGACAAGTAAATTACACTTATTTGCGGGACGATCAAGATGGCTGCCGCCATAGAATGCACTTGCCGCTTCACGGCCGCCGATCATCTACCACCGGTTTAAGGGCGGCTTCAGATTTTCCGCCCGCTTGAGCAAGTTGGCCTTTTCAAAGGGCCCGCATAGCTTGTTCCTTCTTCATTTTGTCCTTCGCTTTTTCGCAGCAGCAGGGCAATAGTCAGCTCTTTCTTGGCCTTTGTCTCGGCTCGCCCGCTGGGTCTCCAATGCGGCTCAGAATCGGCAATCCGGTCATCCTTGATCGCCACATCAGCCGCATGTTGATAGCATCATCACCAGCAATTAGTGCAAGTCTCAACCACACAACATCGTTATATGCTTGACACTTGGGGCTAATGTACCTTCAATTTTTCTACTACTATTACATGGAAAAGTCCCAAGTTCAATACGCGTATTCAACTCGGCACTTGGGGGCTAATGGCTATTTCATTTTACTAAAGCATTGCTAAGCAGCTTTTGGAATACCGGTTTAGGTTTGCATACATAAACCGGCCTTGGTGGTTATGAGGGAAAATTGCAACAGTCTATCAGAGAAAATTATCAAAGTGCCAGTTTGATCGCAGATTGCAAACCGGCCCTTGGGGGCTACGAGGATTACTATGCCGATATTAAAGAAAGGAGCGTTACCTCAAATTTATCTCTCATCAGTTTCACCAAGCCAGCTTCATAGTCACGGCTACTGTAAAGCCGGTTTAAGTATCCGGAATGAAGATCTTGGGCGCTCATAGCGGCATATGTTTCTAGCTCTACATTCCATTTTCCTTTCTTAAAAGCAGCAGAGTCCTCTTTCACAGTGTGCCGGGTTAAGGTGGCAGCATTGCCCGGTTCAGAGTGGCCTATTCCAGTAATTACCACGTCGTCATCTTTCGATTCGACGGATTGAGTAGGCACAGTGGCTTTGGCAGGGCTAGGAGGTTTTGCAGACTGGATGGTGCTGGCAGGCGGATCAACAGACATTGAAGCATCTGTAGGCCTCTCCTCTGGAATCACATCTTCTTGAACCGGGGGATTGTTCGAATATCTTCAAAGCTTACATTGTCGATCCGTGCTCGCCATGATCGGAGGTGGCAGCTTCCTCAGTGGTTTTTTCCAAACGAGCTTTCTTGCTGGGTTTCGGTTTGGTCCTGAAGAAACAGAAATAAGACACGTACATTACAGAAGAAATTGACAAGTATGTGGTCATGTTGGCTTACCCGACAGCTATCTTCAGTGGCGGCAGCTTGAGTGGCTGACGATTCGCCAGAGGATGAATGAGAGGTGACCTGATAATCGGAGTCGGACGGATTAAGAGGTTGACGGAATAAACCCGCTTTGGAATTCAACGTAATAAAATGGTTGGAAACCTCGGTGCGGCGTTTTCGAGCCGGGCTGTTCGGTAAACCGGCAGAAGTAACTACCTGTCCACTGTGCCGGGTTGTGCGGCGAGCCTCGTGCTGCTGCGTCTTCATAAGAAGTTTGGGATCCAAGTGAGCAAGAGGATGAGAAAAGTTAACTTTCCGGTTTGCCCGGCGAAATTTTGGGGAAGGTAAGCTTGTCGAATCGGAAGAAAGAATGATTACCTCGGCAAATCCAGCGTTGTTGGCTTCAGCAATATCCTCGACAAGCATCGCCATCAATAAGACGGTAAAAACAAGCCAAGAGAATCAAGTTCGGATTACCCACATCGTCATCGATGGTCGGATCGCACGAAGCCGTGGTTTTCCTCTTATGGGCAGGCTTCTTGACAACTTTCGCTTTTGGGCGGTTTTGCCGCCCAGCTTTGTCCGCTTTGTCTTGCGAGAGCTTCTTGCTCCAGAATGGATCATCACCCTGGATCGGAAATAATTGAGAATTGCAAGTATGAAAGTAATGGCAAAAAATTAAATGGTGGCACAATCAGGAGCTTACCGCAGAGGTGCGTTGAGAGTGCGAGAAGGAGCCAAGCGGTTTGGGCACAGAGGTGCTCCGTTCGCTCAAAGATTTTCCTCATCGAATCAGAATTTCGTCTTGAGACAATTCTAATTTGGTGTGTCGGAGGATCATCGACACCGCCGGTATATCGCACATCAAACCGAACGCCGCTCAAAGGCAAGATGCCCCAAGATAACCAGCAGCGTGCGGATCGATTCCAATCAAACCGCTGGCCATAAAGGCCCGGAGCTTGGACAGTTGGGGAGCGATCTACTTTCTCTTTTGCGGTCAATCGCTATGAAAGGGATGTGTGTTGTTGAGCCACTCGGGCGGAAACAGGTAAAGGATTTTCACCTTCGGGGAGGTGTCTCTCGCAGAGAACCAAGTTGCATTCCATTCTTTGGGGTGAGAGTGGAGCTTCACGTGGGGATAAGTGATCTCTTTTTCTTCTCGATAGCCATACCGCCCAACTCAAGATTGGGGCCATCAGTGAATTCGTGCGGCGGTTTAGATGGAAAAGATCCCGAATAGCTCGATGAAGGCTCCTCTTGCGTATAAGCTTTTGACAAGACTTGAAAATGACACAAGTTGGTAAATGTAATTGGTGCCGATATCTTGGGGCGAATTGAAAGTTGGCCATTACGCCCCGGTAAAACTTTGACCCGGCGGTTTGAAACCCCGGAATAAGTGATCCGCGAAAACTATGACTTCACCTTCCTGAGGAGTGGGAGGACATTCCTCACCAGAACCCTCCAATGGATGGTGTTTTGCTATCCAAAGCACCAATGGACACTAGTTTCGTTGATTGCGCCTCAGAGACGCGGAAGGGACCCAGCTTGCACTCAGATACCTGTTTGGCCATCATGAGGTCTACAAGGAGAAGAATCCGGTTTGAGAAAATACTCATCGCAGAATAATTGATCCAAGATATGACAAACCGGAAGATGATCCGATGCACCAGTTCAATACGGTATGGTATCAGATATATATTGGCGGTTCAACACAGGGACTAATGGTGTACCGATGCCGGTTTAGCAATTTTTTGTGTCTATGGTGAGTTAAACCGCCTAATTCTGGCTTCAGAGGAAATCGACAGAAACAAGTTTCACAAGAGTTCATGTTTATCATGGATCAAACGTGAGTTTTCAGAAAACAAGAAAGGCGCCGCAGAAAGTAAAGAAGAAGCAGGAAATGCACCATAAGGTATGCATATGTATATGTGAGAAGGCTATGGGATTTAGATGAAAAGGCGCAGCAGATGCGCACGGATCTTCGTTTAGTACAAACAGGGATCATAATGCCGCTCAGAGGATAGAAAAGTGAAAGCATATGAAGAACATGGACGAAGCGTGAACCCTAGAACAGATCTAAAAATGATGAACAGATTAAACAAAGGATAGGGGATTTACCGGAAGCAGAAAGGCGTTAACGCGAAAGGTCGCCAGATTCTGGTCCGAACAGGTTGATGCAGCGCCATCGACGGCTAAAGGTCGATGGCGACGACGAGCTCGAGGGCAGCGGCGCAAGGAAGAAGACGAAGAGGGAGCGAAGGGAGAAAACCGAATGACCCTTCGGTCTTATTTATAAGGCAAGAAAACTAGGTCAAACGCGTGAATCCAGGGACGGTCATTAAAGAAGGCGCTATCAAAGATAAGCTTCAAGATGACGTCAGGCCGGTTTACAGTGACCGGAAGCAATGATGTCATGCCGGTTTACAATGATGACCAAGTGACGATCTACTACGCAAGAAGATATCCGAGATGCAGGTTTTATCAAGGATCGACATGAACCAGTTCAAATCAATCTGGGGCCTAATGTTGGGGATATCACTGCTAGGTGTAAACCGGCCGATGATTGGGCCGGGTTAGCTCTGTTAGTGGTGTAGCTACGAAAAGGCCCAAGGCCTATAGTCGGTTTAACGCTTGTAGCCGTGACCGGCCTGATGTATGACTTGTATTGTAAGTTAGGAATAGAGAGATACCTACCGATACGAGTATGAACCGTTGGGATTCTCCAAACCGACAAGCGCCACGTGTATATAAGGGGACGACCCGGCGGCGGTTCAGACAGACAACAACAGCTCGAGCCTAGGCGAAGCTTATTTGCTCCCTAGCCATCGAGACTACATCAATTCCATCACAACTAGACGTAGGCTTTTACCTTCATCGAAGGGGCCGAACTAGTATAAACCCTCGTGTCTTTGTGTCCGTTTAACCCCTACAAGTAAACCCGTAGCGATGGCTCCACGACTAAGTCCTCATGCTAGGACATCTGCCATGACAATTCCACGACAGTAGTAACTTGATCTGAAGTTTCATGATCAACATCATCAACTTCCTCACTACTTGGTGTAGGTGTCTCAGAAACCGGTTTCTGCGACGAACTACTTTCAAGTAAGGGAGAAGGTACTATTACCTCATCAAGTTCTACTTTCCTCCCACTCACTTCTTTCGAGAGAAACTCCTTCTCTAGAAAGGATCCATTCTTAGCAACGAATGTCTTGCCTTCGGATCTGTGATAGAAGGTGTACCCAACTGTCTCCTTTGGGTATCCTATGAAGACACATTCGATTTGGGTTCGAGCTTATCAGGTTGAAGCTTTTTCACATAAGCATCGCATCCCCAAACTTTAAGAAACGACAACTTTGGTTTCTTGCCAAACCATAGTTCATAAGGTGTCGTCTCAACGGATTTCACGGTCTTCTATTTAGTGTGAATGCGGCCGCCTCTAGAGCATAACCCCAAAATGATAGCGGTAAATCTGTAAGGGACATCATAGATCGTACCATATCTAGTAAAGCACGATTCTGACGCTCGACACACCATTACGCCAGGTGTTCCGGTGGCATGAGTTGCTAAACTATTCCGCATTGTTTCAAATGTAGACCAAACTCAGAACTCAAATATTCACCTCCACGATCGATCGTAGAAATTTAATTTTCTTGTTACGATGATTTTCAACTTCACTCTGAAATTCTTTGAACTTTTCAAATGTTTCAGACTTATGTTTCATTAAGTAGATATACCCATATCTCGCTTAAGTCATCTGTGAAGGTGAGAAAATAACGATATCCGCCACGAGCCTCAACATTCATCGGACCACATACATCTCGTATGTATGATTTCCAACAAATCTGTTGCTCTCTCCATAGTACCGAGAACGGGTTTTAGTCATCTTGCCCATGAGGCACGGTTCGCAAGTGCCAAGTGATTCATAATCAAGTGACTCCAAAAGTCCATCAAGATGGAGTTTCTTCATGCGCTTATAATCGATATGACCTAAACGGCAGTGCCACAAATAAGTTGCACTATCATTATCAACTCTGCATCTTTTGGTTTCAACATTATGAATATGTGTATCACTACTATCGAGATTCATCAAAATAGACCACTCCTCAAGGGTGCATGACCATAAAAGATATTACTCATATAAATAGAACAACCATTATTCTCGATTTAAATGAATAACCGTCTCGCATCAAACAAGATCCAGATATAATGTTCATGCTCAACGCAGCACCAAATAACAATTATTTAGGTCTAAAACTAATCCCAAGGTAGATGTAGAGGTAGCGTGCCGACCGCGATCACATCGACTTTGGAACCATTTCCACGCGCAGATCGTCACCTCGCCCTTTGCCGTTGTTCGCTAATCCGTAGTCCCCTGCTTCGAGCTGCAAATATTAGCAATGTAACCAGTATCAAATACCCAGGTGCTCTGCGAGCTCTAGTAAGGTACACATCAATAACATGTATATCACATATACCTTTGTTCACCTTGCCATCCTTCTTATCCGCCAAATACTTGGGGCAGTTCCGCTTCCAAAGGACTATGCTTGCAAGAGAAGCACTCGGCTTTCAGGCTTAGGTCCAGACTTGGGTTTTTCTCCCGAGCAGCAACTTGCTTGCTGTTCTTCTTGAAGTTCCCTTCTTCTTCCCTTTGCCTTTCTTCTTGAAACTAGTGGTCTTATTGACCATCAACACTTGATGCTCCTTCTGATTTCTACCTCCGCAGCCTTTAGCATTGCGAAGAGCTCGGTATAGTCTTTACTAACCCTTGCATATTATAGTTCATCACGAAGCCTTTGTAGCTTGGTGGCGGTGATTGAAGAATTCATCAATGACACAATCATCCGGAAGATTAACTCCCAATTGTGTCAAGTGATTGTAGTACCCGCACATTCCGAGTATGTGCTCACTAATGTAACTATTCTCCTCCATCTTGCAGCTATAGAACTTATTTGAGACTTCATATCTCTCAATCCGGGCATTCTGTTGAATATTAACTTCAACTCTGGAACATCTCATATGCTCCATGATGTTCAAAACGTCGTTGAAGTCCCGGTTCTAAGCCGTAAAGCATGGCACATTGAACTATAGAGTAGTCATCGCTTTGCTCGCAGACGCTCACAACATCCGTGTTGCTCAAAGAAGAGGTCTGCACCTAGCGGTGCATCCAGACGTAACTCTTCTCAGGCAGCAATGAGGATGATCCTCAAGTTACGGACCCAATCCGTAATTGCTACCATCATCTTTCAACTTTGCTTTCTCAAGGAATGCATTAAAATTCAACGGAACAACAAAGACGAGCCATCTATCTACAATCAAACATAAACAAGCAAGATACTATCAGTACTAAGTTCATGATAAATTTAAGTTCAATTAATCATATTACTTAAGAACTCCCACTTAGAAAGACATCTCTAGTCATCTAAGTGATCACGTGATCCAAATCAACTAAACCATAACCGATCATCACGTGAAATGGAGTAGTTTTCAATGGTGAACATCTTATGTTGATCATATCTACTATATGATTCACGCCGACCTTTCGGTCTCCGTGTTCCGAGGCCATATCTGCATATGCTAGGCTCGCCAAGTATAACCCGAGTATTCTCGTGGTGCAAAACTGGCTTGCACCCGTTGTAGATGGACGAGAGCTTATCACACCCGATCATCACGTGGTGTCCGGGCACGATTTAACTTTGGCAACGGTGCATACTCGGGAGAACACTTCTTGATAATTTAGTGAGAGATCATCTTATAATGCTACCGTCAATCAAAGCAAGATAAGATGCATAAAGGATAAACATCACATGCAAATCAATATAAGTGATATGATATGGTCATCATCATCTTGTGCTTTGTGATCTTCATCTCCGCAGCACCACCATGATCACCATCGTCACCGGCGCGACACCTTGATCTCCATCGTAGCATCGTTGTCGCCTCGCCAATCTTATGCTTCTACGACTATCTCTACCGCTTAGTGATAAAGTAAAGCATTACGTATGCATTGCATTGCATACAATAAAGCGACAACCATATGGCTCCAGCCAGTTGCCGATAACTTCGTTACAAAACATGATCATCTCATACAATAAAATATAGCATCACGCCTTGACCATATCACATCACAACATGCCCTGCAAAAACAAGTTAGACGCCCTCTACTTTGTTGTTGCAAATTTTACGTGGCTGCTACGGGCTTAAGCAAGAACCAGTCTCACCCACGCATCAAAACCACAACGATACTTCGTCAAATAGACTCGCTTTTAACCTTCTCAAGGACCGGGCGTAGCCACACTCTTGGTTCAACTAAAGTGAGAGAGACAGCACCCACCAGTCACCTTTAAGCAACGAGTGCTCAGTGGCGGTGAAACCAGTCTCGCAGAAGCGCACGCGTAATGTCGGTCTGGGCCGCTTCATCTCACAATACCGCTGAACCAAAGTATGACATGCTGGTAGGTAGTATGACTTGTATTGCCCACAACTCACTTGTGTTCTACTCTGCAAAACATCAAACCATAAAACCTAGGCTCGGATGCCACTGTTGGGGAACGAGTAATTTCAAAAATTTCCTACGCACACGCAAGATCATGGTGATGCATAGCAACGAGAGGGAGAGTGTTGTCTACGCCTCGTGAGACCCGGCGGAAGCGATCACAACGTAGTGGAAGTAGTCGACGCTCTCCTCGCGATCCGACCGATCCCGCGCCGTTACTCCTCGACGCCCCGAAGTTCTTGACACACGACAGCTCGATGATGTCCCTTGTACTCGATCCAGCCGAGTGTCGAGGGAGAGTTTCACAAGACGACGGCGTGGGACGATCTTGATGTTTATCGGCGCAGGGCTTCGCCTAAGCTTCATGACGATATGACCGAGGTGGAATATGGTGGAGGGGGCACCGACACGGCTAAGGAACGATCCGTAGATCAATACTTGTGTGTCCTAGGGTGCCCCCTACCCCCGAGATATAAAGGAGGGAGGGGAGGCCGGCCGGCCCTAGTGGCGCGCCAGGAGGGGGAGTCCTCCTCCTAGTTGAGTAGGACTCCCTCTCCTAGTCCAACTAGGAAGGAGAAGGGGAAGGAAAGAGAGGGAGAGGGAGAGGGAAAGGGGGGCCGCGCCCCCCCTCCTTGTCCTATTCGGACTCGGGGGGGGCGCCACCTCCTGGTGCGGCCCCTCTCTCCCCTCTTGGCCCACTAAGGCCCATAACTTCCCCCGGGGGGTTCCGTAACCTCGGCACTCCGGTTTTCTCCGAAACTTCCGAACCTTTCCGTGTCCGAATATAGCCTTCAATATATCAATCTTTATGTCTCGACCATTTCGAGACTCCTCGTCATGTCCGTGATCACATCCGGACTCAACTTCTTCGGTACATCAAAATACATAAACTCATAATAACCGCCATCGAAACCTTAAGCGTGCGGACCCTACGGTTCGAGAACAATGTAGACATGACCTAGAACTATTCTCGGTCAATAACCAATAGCGGACCTGGATGCCCATATTGGTTCCTACATATTCCACGAAGATCTTTATCGGTCGACCGCATAACAACATACGTTGTTCCCTTTGTCATCGGTATGTTACTTGCCCGAGATTCGATCGTCGGTATCCAATACCTAGTTCAATCTCGTTATCGCAAGTCTCTTTACTCGTTCCGTAATACATCATCTCACAGCTAACTCATTAGTTGTAATGCTTGCAAGGCTTCAGTGATGTGTATTACCGAGAGGGCCCAGAGATACCTCTCCGACAATCGGAGTGACAAAACCTAATCTCAAATACGCCAACCCAACATCCGCCTTTGGAGACACCTGTAGTACTCCTTTATAATCACCCGATTCGTTGTGACGCTTGGTAGCACCCAAAGTGTTCCTCCGCAAACGGAGTTGCATAATCTCATAGTTACAGGAACATGTATAAGTCATGGATAAAAGCAGAGCAACATACTAAACGATCGTGTGCTAAGCTAATGGAATGGGTCATGTCAATCGATCATTCTACTAATGATGTGACCTTGTTAATCAAATAACAACTCTTTGTTCATGGTTAGGAAACATAACCATCTTTGATTAACAAGCTAGTCTAGTAGAGGCATACTAGTGACATGTTGTTTGTTTATGCATTCACACATGTATCATGTTTCCGGTTAATACAATTCTAGCATGAATGATAAACATTTATCATGAAATAAGGAAATAAATAATAACTTTATTATTGCCTCTAGGGCATATTTCCTTCAGCCTCCCACTTGCACTAGAGTCAATAATCTAGATTACATAGTAATGATTCTAACACCCATGGAGTCTTGGTGCTGATCATGTTTTGCTCGTGGAAGAGGCTTAGTCAACGGTTCGCAACATTCAGATCCGTATGTATCTTGCAAATCTCTATGTCTCCCACCGGACTAAGTCCCGGATGGAATTAAAGCGCCTCTTGATGTGCTTGGTCCTCTTGTGAAATCTGGATTCCTTCGCTAAGGCAATTGCTCCAAAGATTGTCACAAAAGATTTTCATTGGACCCGATGCACTAGGTATGACACCTAGATCGGATATGAACTCCTTCATCCGACTCCTTCATTAGCCGCTTCGAAGCTGCTATGTACTCCGCTTCACATGTAGATCCCGCCACGACGCTTTGTTTAGAATCGCACCAACCGACAGCTCCTCCGCTTAGTGTAAATACGATCCGGTCTGCGATTTAGAATCGTCTCGGATCGTGTCAAAGCTTGCATCAACGTAACTGCCACGATGAGCTCTTTGTCACCTCCATATACGAGAAACATATCCTTAGTCCTTTTCGTATTTCAGATGTTCTTGACCGCTGTCCAAATGATCCACTCTGGATTACTTTGGTACCTCCTCGCTAAACTTATAGCAAGGCACACATCAGGTCCAGTACACAAGATTGCATACATGATAGAGCCTATGGCTGAAGCATAGGAACATCTTTCATTTTCTCTATCTTCTGCAGTGGTCGGGCATTGAGTCTTACTCAACTTCACACCTTGTAACACAGTGCAAGAACCCTTTCTTTGCTTGATCCATTTTGAACTTCTTCAAAATTTTGTCAAGGTATGTGCTTTGTGAAAGTCCAATTAAGCGCCTTGATCTATCTCTATAGATCTTAATGCCCAATATGTAAGCAGCTTCACCGAGGTCTTTCATTGAAAAACTCTTATTCAAGTATCCCTTTATGCTATCCAGAATTCTATATCATTTCCGATCAGCAATATGTCATCCACATATAATATCGTAAATGCTACAGAGCTCCCACTCACTTTCTTGCAAATACAAAGCTTCTCCAAAAGTCTCAGATAAACCCAAATGCTTTGATCACACTATCAAAGCGCTTATTCCAACTCCGAGATGCTTGCACCAGTCCATAGATGGATCGCTGGAGCTTGCATACTTTGTTAGCTCCTTTGGATCGATAAAACCTTCTCGTTGCATCATATACAACTCTTCTTCGTAAATCCATTCAGAATGCGTCTTTACATCCATTTGCCAAATTTCATAATCATAAAATGCGCAATTGCTAACATGATTCGACAGACTTAAGCATCGCTACTGGTGAGAAGGTCTCATCGTAGTCAATCCCTTGAACTTGTCGAAACCCTTTGCAGAAGTCGAGCTTTGTAGACGAATATTACCGTCTGTTCCATCTTCTTCTTGAAGATCCACTTGTTTTCTATTGCTTGCCTACCTCGGCAAGTCAACCAAAGTCCATACTTTGTTTTCATACATGGATCCCATCTCGATTTCATGGCCTCAAGCCATTTTATGGAATCTGGGCTCACCATCGCTTCTTCATAGTTCGAGGTTCATCATGATCTAGTAGCATGACTTCCGAACAGGATTACCGTACCACTCAGTGCGGATCTTACTCGTTGATCTACGTGGTTTCAGAGTAACTTGATCTCAAGTTTCATGATCAACATCATCAACTTCCTCACTACTTGGTGTAGGTGTCTCGTAAACCGGTTTCGCGATTTAACTACTTTCAAGTAAGGGAGAAGGTACTATTACCTCATCAAGTTCTACTTTCCTCCCACTCACTTCTTTCGAGAGAAACTCCTTTCTAGAAAGGATCCATTCTTAGCAACGAATGTCTTGCCTTCGGATCTGTGATAGAAGGTGTACCCAACTGTCTCCTTTGGGTATCCTATGAAGACACATTCGATTTGGGTTCGAGCTTATCAGGTTGAAGCTTTTTCACATAAGCATCGCATCCCCAAACTTTAAGAAACGACAACTTTGGTTTCTTGCCAAACCATAGTTCATAAGGTGTCGTCTCAACGGATTTCGACGGTGTTCTATTTAGTGTGAATGCGGCCGCCTCTAGAGCATAACCCCAAAATGATAGCGGTAAATCTGTAAGAGACATCATAGATCGCACCATATCTAGTAAAGTACGATTCGACGCTCGACACACCATTACGCTGTGGTGTTCGGGTGGCGTGAGTTGCTAAACTATTCCGCATTGTTTCAAATGTAGACCAAACTCAGAACTCAAATATTCACCTCCACGATCGATCGTAGAAATTTAATTTTCTTGTTACGATGATTTTCAACTTCACTCTGAAATTCTTTGAACTTTTCAAATGTTTCAGACTTATGTTTCATTAAGTAGATATATCCATATCCGCTTAAGTCATCCGTGAAGGTGAGAAAATAACGATATCCGCCACGAGCCTCAACATTCATCGGACCACATACATCTGTATGTATGATTTCCAACAAATCTGTTGCTCTCTCCATAGTACCGGAGAACGGGGTTTTAGTCATCTTGCCCATGAGGCACGGTTCGCAAGTGCCAAGTGATTCATAATCAAGTGACTGCAAAAGTCCATCAGTATGGAGTTTCTTCATGAGCTTTACACCGATATGACCTAAACGGCAGTGCCACAAATAAGTTGCACTATCATTATCAACTCTGCATCTTTTGGTTTCAACATTATGAATATGTGTATCACTACTATCGAGATTCATCAAAAATAGACCACTCCTCAAGGGTGCATGACCATAAAAGATATTACTCATATAAATAGAACAACCATTATTCTCGATTTAAATGAATAACCGCCTCGCATCAAACAAGATCCAGATATAATGTTCATGCTCAAAGCAGGCACCAAATAACAATTATTTAGGTCTAAAACTAATCCCAAGGTAGATGTAGAGGTAGCGTGCCGACCGCGATCACATCGACTTTGGAACCATTTCCCACAGCGATCGTCACCTCATCCTTTGCCGTTGTTCGCTAATCCGTAGTCCTGCTTCGAGTTGCAAATATTAGCAATGTAACCAAGATCAAATACCCAGTGCTATCTGCGAGCTCTAGTAAGGTACACATCAATAACATGTATATCACATATACCTTTGTTCACCTTGCCATCCTTCTTATCCGCCAAATACTTGGGGCAGTTCCGCTTCAAAGGACTATCGCTTGCGGCAAGAGAAGCACTCTTTCAGTGCTTAGGTCCAGACTTGGGTTTCTTCTCTGAGCAGCAACTTGCTTGCTGTTCTTCTTGAAGTTCCTTCTTCTTCCCTTTGCCTTTCTTCTTGAAACTAGTGGTCTTATTGACCATCAACACTTGATGCTCCTTCTGATTTCTACCTCCGCAGCCTTTAGCATTCATGAAGAGCTCTGTATAGTCTTTACTAACCCTTGCATATTATAGTTCATCACGAAGCCTTTGTAGCTTGGTGGCGTGATTGAAGAATTTCATCAATGACACAATCATCCGGAAGATTAACTCCCAATTGTGTCAAGTGATTGTAGTACCCTGACATTACGAGTATGTGCTCACTAATAGAACTATTCTCCTCCATCTTGCAGCTATAGAACTTATTGGAGACTTCATATCTCTCAATCCCGCATTCTGTTGAATATTAACTTCAACTCTGGAACATCTCATATGCTCCATGACGCTCAAAACGCCGTTGAAGTCCCGGTTCTAAGCCGTAAAGCATGGCACATCGAACTATAGAGTAGTCATCACTTTGCTCGC
Organism: Aegilops speltoides; assembly: GCA_021437245.1. Lineage (NCBI taxonomy): Eukaryota > Viridiplantae > Streptophyta > Magnoliopsida > Poales > Poaceae > Aegilops > Aegilops speltoides. The sequence goes on along the minus strand of CM038142.1, from coordinate 517,060,977 downwards.
CAGACGCTCACAACATCTGGTGTTGCTCCAAAGAAGAGTCTGGCACCTAGCGGTGCATCCAGACGTAACTCTTCGTGCAGCAATGAGGATGATCCTCGAGTTACGGACCCGATCCGTGTAATTGCTACCATCATCTTTCAACTTTGCTTTCTCAAGGAACGCATTAAAATTCAACGGAACAACAAAGACGAGCCATCTATCTACAATCAAACATAAACAAGCAAGATACTATCAGTACTAAGTTCATGATAAATTTAAGTTCAATTAATCATATTACTTAAGAACTCCCACTTAGAAAGACATCTCTAGTCATCTAAGTGATCACGTGATCCAAATCAACTAAACCATAACCGATCATCACGTGAAATGGAGTAGTTTTCAATGGTGAACATCTTATGTTGATCATATCTACTATATGATTCACGCCGACCTTTCGGTCTCCGTGTTCCGAGGCCATATCTCGCATATGCTAGGCTCGTCAAGTATAACCCGAGTATTCTGCGTGTGCAAAACTGGCTTGCACCCGTTGTAGATGGACGAGAGCTTATCACACCCGATCATCACGTGGTGTCCGGGCATGACGAACTTTGGCAACGGTGCATACCGGGAGAACACTTCTTGATAATTTAGTGAGAGATCATCTTATAATGCTACCGTCAATCAAAGCAAGATAAGATGCATAAAGGATAAACATCACATGCAAATCAATATAAGTGATATGATATGGTCATCATCATCTTGTGCTTCGTGATCTTCATCTCCGCAGCACCACCATGATCACCATCGCCACCGCGCGACACCTTGATCTCCATCGTAGCATCGTTGTCGCCTCGCCAATCTTATGCTTCTACGACTATCTCTACCGCTTAGTGATAAAGTAAAGCATTACGTAGCGATTGCATTGCATACAATAAAGCGACAACCATATGGCTCCAGCCGATTGCCGATAACCGGTTACAAAACATGATCATCTCATACAATAAAATATAGCATCACGCCTTGACCATATCACATCACAACATGCCCTGCAAAAACAAGTTAGACGTCCTCTACTTTGTTGTTGCAAATTTTACGTGGCTGCTACGGGCTTAAGCAAGAACCAGTCTCACCCACGCATCAAAACCACAACGATATTTCGTCAAATAGACTCGCTTTAACCTTCTCAAGGACCGGCGAGCCACACTCGGTTCAACTAAAGTGAGAGAGACAGCACCCACCAGTCACCTTTAAGCAACGAGTGCTCAGAGCGGTGAAACCAGTCTCGCGAAGCGTCACGCGTAATGTCGGTGCAGGCCGCTTCATCTCACAATACCGCTGAACCAAAGTATGACATGCTGGTAGGTAGTATGACTTGTATTGCCCACAACTCACTTGTGTTCTACTCATGCAAAACATCAAACCATAAAAACCTAGGCTCGGATGCCTTTGTTGGGGAACGAGTAATTTCAAAAATTTCCTACGCACACGCAAGATCATGGTGATGCATAGCAACGAGAGGGGAGAGTGTTGTCTACGCACCCTCGAGACCCGGCGAAGCGATCACAACGTAGTGGAAGTAGTCGACGCTCTCCTCGCGATCCGACCGATCCCGCGCCGTTATTCGACGCCCGAGTTCTTGACACACGACAGCTCGATGATGTCCCTCGATCCGATCCAGCCGAGTGTCGAGGGAGAGTTTCACAAGACGACGGCGTGGGACGATCTTGATGTGTTATCGGCGCGAGGGCTTCGCCTAAGGTTCATGACGATATGACCGAGGTAGAATATGGTGGAGGGGGCACCAGACACGGCTAAGGAACGATCCGTAGATCAATACTTGTGTGTCCTAGGTTGCCCCCTGCCCCGTGATATAAAGGAGGGAGGGGAGGCCGGCCGCCCTAGTGGCGCGCCAGGAGGGGGAGTCCTCCTCCTAGTTGAGTAGGACTCCCTCTCCTAGTCCAACTAGGAAGGGAGAAGGGGGAAGGAAAGAGAGGGAGAGGGAGAGGGAAAGGGGGGCCGCGCCCCCCCTCCTTGTCCTATTCGGACTCCCGGGGGGGGGGCGTGCCACCTCCTAGTGCGGCCCTCTCTCTCCCCTCTTGGCCCACTAAGGCCCATAACTTCCCCCGGGGGGTTCCGGTAACCCCTCCGGCACTCCGGTTTTCTCCGGAAACTTCCGAAACCTTTCCGGTGTCCGAATATAGCCGTCCAATATATCAATCTTTATGTCTCGACCATTTCGAGACTCCTCGTCATGTCCGTGATCACATCCGGGACTCCGAACTTCTTCGGTACATCAAAATACATAAACTCATAATAACAGTCATCGAAACCTTAAGCGTGCGGACCCTACGGTTCGAGAACAATGTAGACATGACCTAGAACTATTCTCGGTCAATAACCAATAGCGGACACGGATGCCTATATTGGTTCCTACATATTCCACGGAGATCTTTATCGGTCGGACCGCATAACAACATACGTTGTTCCCTTTGTCATCGGTATGTTACTTGCCCGAGATTCGATCGTCGGTATCCAATACCTAGTTCAATCTCGTTATCGCAAGTCTCTTTACTCGTTCCGTAATACATCATCTCACAGCTAACTCATTAGTTGTAATGCTTGCAAGGCTTGATGATGTGTATTACCAAGAGGGCCAGAGATACCTCTCCGACAATCGGAGTGACAAAACCTAATCTCGAAATACGCCAACCCAACATCGCCTTTGGAGACACCTGTAGTACTCCTTTATAATCACCCAGCCACGTTGTGACGTTTGGTAGCACCAAAGTGTTCCTCCGCAAACGGAGTTGCATAATATCATAGTTACAGGAACATGTATAAGTCATGGATAAAAGCGGTAGCAACATACTAAACGATCGTGTGCTAAGCTAATGGATGGGTCATGTCAATCAGATCATTCTACTAATGATGTGACCTTGTTAATCAAATAACAACTCTTTGTTCATGGTTAGGAAACATAACCATCTTTGATTAACAAGCTAGTCTAGTAGAGGCATACTAGTGACATGTTGTTTGTTTATGCATTCACACATGTATCATGTTTCCGGTTAATACAATTCTAGCATGAATGATAAACATTTATCATGAAATAAGGAAATAGATAATAACTTTATTATTGCCTCTAGGGCATATTTCCTTCACAGGTCATGCAGAGGAATGGGTTCAACTACCGCAGCACAAAGTAGCAGATGAATCGTTGTTGTCCTAATGCAATAACTGAGAGCAGGAGCGAGAGAGTAGGATTGTATCGGAATGAACAAGGGGGTTTGCTTGCCTGGTAGATCAACAAGGGAGGCACTGCTTCATAGACAGGTACTCTGGAACGGTCTCCGGAGCAAGACCTATCGAGAAGGAACGGTGCCAACAATCAATACTCAAGCATATGCAACAATATGATGCATGAACATGGCATGAAGATGTGATGCTGTTTGAGCTAATGCAACTAGTATTCATTTGGTTTGAAGTCCATTTGAACCAAAGGTTCAAATGCATCTCCAAAATAAACTCTTTATATAAGCCATTATAGTGTTTCACTTGAACAGCAGGTATAACTTCGTTTGTCATGCATGAAACTAGTACAGATGGAAAGATTGCATTTTTCTGATAATTTTTCATATATAAATTATTTCAATCTGAGCTACGGTTGAATTTCTATGAATTTTTGAAGTTTAAATCATTTTCTGGAATTTCCTGATTTATTTTAATTCCAGAAAATAGTTAATTGCGTCAGCATGACGTCAGCGTGACGTCAGCAAGTCAACGTGGCTGACCAGGTCAAACCTGACGTGCGGGGTCCACACGTCAGTGACTAACTAAGTAATCTAAGTTAATTAGTGTTAAACTACTGCTAACTAAAATGTCAATGAAGTTAATTAAACCTAATTAAAAACTAAACTAGGATTAGCTGGGGCCTAGGCCCACTTGTCAGCGACCCAGGGGAGGTCAAACCCCTGGTCAACAGGGCCTAACCCGCCGGCGACTCGACGCCGGCGGGGCCAGACGCGGCGGCGGGCTGCGGGATCGTCGCCCGGCGACCAATCACAAGCGGAGAGCACCTACGCTGAAGCCTGTGCTCACAAGATCCAGTGGTGCCCTCCGTTTCACCGGAGACGGCCTATATCATCGGCGGCGACCACTTGGGCGGCGACCGGAGTTCGGCGAGGAGGGGAGAAGGCGCTGCGGTGCACGGCAGGGGATGCGGAGGGCTCCTACGGCCTCCTGGCGTCACCAGGAACACGGTGACGCGCGCGGGTGTGGCTGGCTCGGGCCCTGGCCACCGTGGCGCCATGGCCGGCGGCGAGGAGCTTGCGGACACGGTGGTTGAGCTAGCTAGATGGGGCAAACGAGCACGGGGAAGAGGGGAGGGGGGAACGAAGTAGAGCTCACGGCGGATCAATAAGGCGTCGCCGAGCTCGGGAAGACTCGTGACGGCGAATCGACGGCGGCGGACGGCGGAGCCCGAGGAGGAAGACGATGGCGATGGCGGCGATGGAGGCCGTCCGGAGGTGCGTGGCTTGATGAGGGGGTAGAGCGGCTCGTGGCGGAGCTTCTGGGCTCTACGGAGGGGCGAGGGGAGGCCGGTGGCCGCGGCAACGGCGAACGGCGGAGATCGGCGCGTTCGGCCGTGCGCGTGAGAGAGCGAGGGAGAAGAGAGGAGAGGGCTGGGGAGAGTGAGAGCGGTTGGGGCGTGCGTGGCGTCTCCCGGGGTATCCAGACGAGGAGGGGAGAGGGCAGGCAGGCAGAGAAGGAGGTGGCGTGGCGCGGCGGAGCGCGCGCGCGTCGGGCACGCGCCCATCCCCCTGTCGAGGACGAAGACGACAAAGGAGGGGGCCAGTGGGCTGGGCCGGCGCTGGCTGTTGCTGGGCTGCACAGGGAGGAGGCCCAGGTAAGTACCTCTTTTTATTTATGTTTTCTAATTTTCTGACATCTGTTTGATTTAATTAAAATACTAAATCATTTTATTTCCTTATGCCCATTTTTGCAGGAGCTAACTATATTATTCCAGAGCTCCTCAGCAAGTGGCATAATTTTTGGACAACATTTTATATATATAATAATATATATCCAAAGTAAATAACTATTGCATTAATTCCAAATGCCCAAAATAAATATTTATGAGCTCCTAAAAATATTGGTTGATTTTTTATCTCTGCCCAATATTTTCAGAGAGAGACATGAACATTTTCTTGGACCTTTTTGGAGCAACTTTTATCTGGGTCATTTCCATAGATGATTCTGAGGGTTCACAAATCCTCATTTCAAATTTAAATGGAATTTAAGCATGATGCACAAATGACTAGCTAGTCTAGGTCATACCAGAACTAGGGATGTGACAGCTCGCCCCCACTTGAAAGAATCTCGTCCCGAGATTCAGGGGTCGACGGAAAGAAAGCGGGGTACTCCAGTCGAAGACGATCTTCTCGCTCCCAAGTAGCTTCTCTCTCGGAATGATGAGACCACTGAACCTTGAGAAACTTGATGTTATAACGTCGAGTGACACGCTCTGCTTGATCAAGAATGCGAACCGGGTACTCTCGGTATGTGAGGTTATCTTGGAGATCAAGCGTTTCATGGTCCACTCCGCGGATAGGATCCGAGAAGCAACGCCTGAGTTGAGAGACGTGGAAGACATCATGAACTCGAGAAAGATGTGGGGGTAGTTCCAATTGGTAGGCAACCTCTCCTCGTTTAGCGAGAATGCGAAAAGGACCAATGTAACGAGGAGCCAACTTGCCCTTGATACCGAAACGATGGGTACCCTTCAAGGGAGTAACCCGAAGGTAAGCTTTATCGCCAACTTCATAAGTCATATCCTTATGATGACGATCATACTGGCTCTTTTGACGAGGCGGGCTGTTTTCAAATTCTCACGAATGATGCGAACTTGCTCTTACGCCTCTGGATCATGTCCGTCCAAAGAATTGTCTCTCACCGGTTTCTGACCAGTTCAAAGGTGTTCGACATCTTCGTCCATAGAGAACCTCAAAAGGAGCTTTCTTAAGACTGGATTGATAGCTATTGTTATAAGCAAACTCGGCGAAAGGAAGACATTTCTCCCAATCCATACCGAATGAGATAACGCAAACTCTAAACATGTCTTCGAGAATTTGGTTGACCCTTTCCACCTGACCACTCGACTGAGGGTGGAAAGCGGTACTGAAGGAAAGATGGGTTCCCATGGCAGATTGGAAGCTCTCCCAGAAGTGAGAGGTGAAAAGACTGCCACGGTCTGAATTGATCTCTAGTGGAACACCGTGAAGTGATACTATTCGAGAAATATATAAGTTAGCGAGCTGACTGGCAGTGATACTCTCTCGAACAGGTAGGAAGTGAGCCACTTTGGAAAGACGATCAATGACTATGAAGATAGCGTTATTCCCTCTCTTGGTCCTGGGGAAGCCGGTGATGAAGTCCATACCAACTTTATCCCATTTCCATTCAGGAATAGCTAAAGACGAAGGGTGCCAAGAGGTCTTTGATGCTCGCTTAACGCGACGACAAACGCCACGATTAGCAATAAAGCGAGCAATTTCTCTCTTCATCCTAGTCCACCAGAACCTCTGGCGTAGGTCCTGATACATCTTAGTACTACCGGGATGAATCGTGAGAGGGGATTCATGTGCCTCCTTAAGAATCAATTGTCGCAGATGTTGATTCTTGGGAACCACCAAGCGATTCTCGAAGAAAACAACACCACGATCATCCATAGAGTAACATCCACCAACTCCCTTCTTAATGTTTCTCTTGATCCGGGAAATTCCCGTATCCTGCTTTTGAGCTGCGATAATCCGATCCTCAAGATCAGGTTTCGCCACCAAGGTAGAAAGGAATCCGTGAGGAGCTTTGTGAAGGTTAAGCTTACAAAATTCCTCATGGAGAAGTGGTTGGCCTTGCTGCAACATAAGATTGTTGCAGTAGGATTTACAACTTAGCGCATCAGCCATGACATTAGCTTTGCCTGGAGTGTAGGTAATCCCTAAGTCGTAATCTGAGATCAACTCCAACCAACGTCTTTGCCTAAGGTTCAGATCTGGTTGGGTGAAGATATACTTGAGACTCTGGTGATCGGTGTAGATCTCGCAACGTTTACCAAGAAGGTAATGTCGCCAGGTCTTGAGTGCATAGACTACGGCTGCAAGCTCTAGATCATGTGTAGGATAATTCTCCTCATGTGGATGCAACTGTCGAGATGCATAGGCAATCACATGACGATCCTGCATAAGAATGCAACCTAGTCCTCGTCGTGAGGCATCGCGAGAGATAACAAAGTCTTTAGTGAAATCCGGTGGCACAAGTATGGGAGCAGAAGTCAGGCGTCTTTTCAGTTCCTGAAAACTGTACTCACACTGTGGGGACCACTCAAACTTTTATCTTTCTTGAGAAGTTCCGTGAGGGGTTTGGCTACTTTGGAGAAGTTTTCAACAAAGCGGCGACAATAGATGGCTAGACCAAGGAAACTCCTAACTTGTTTAACGGTTTCAGGTGGAGTCCAATCAAGAACGGCCTTAACTCTCTCGGGGTTGACAGCAATGCCCTTACCAGAGATTACGTGGCCTAGATAGGTCACTTCTGGCAACCAAAATTCGCACTTGGAGAACTTGGCATAAAGGCAGTGCTCTCTGAGTTTCTCTAACACAAGTCTAAGATGTTCGGCATGCTCTTCCTCGTTCTTTGAGTAAATAAGAATATCATCGAGATAAACCACGACGAACTTATCTAAGTACTCCATGAAGATCGAGTTCATCAAGCGGGAGAAAGTGGCTGGGGCATTGGTTAGACCAAAGGACATGACGGTGTACTCGTACTGGCCATAACGAGTGACAAAGGCTGTCTTGGGGATGTCCCCGTTTCTGATCTTGATTTGGTGGTAGCCTAACCTCAAATCCATCGACTGAGGATCCAGCGAGCTGATCATACAGGTCGTTGATCCTGGGGAGCGGATATTTGTTCTTTATCGTGACCAAATTAACGGGACAATAATCTACAACCATCCGGTCCGTACCATCCTTCTTCTTGACGAAGAGGACGGGGCAAGCCCAAGGAGAAGAACTAGGACGGATGAAACCCTTTTGCAAGGACTCATCAAGTTGTTTCTTAAGCTCGGCTAGTTCTAAGGGTGCCATCTTGTAAGGTCTCCTAGAGATTGGAGCGGTTCACGGATAAGATCTATGACGAACTCTACATCTCTATCGTGGAACACTGGCAGTTCCTCCGAAAGACATCCGGAAAGTCACGGACTACGGGATATCTTCAAGGTCCGGAAGAGGGCTGGCATTAAGAGAATAGAGCCGACGCTTTGCAACTCGTGGAGATAAAGTGACTATCTTGCCAGATGGGTGTGTAAGCTGAACAGATCTGGTGTAACAATCAATCTTGGCATGATGAGCTGTCATCCAGTCCATACCCAAGATGATGTTAATATCTGAGGACTTGAGGGCTACAAGTGATGCAAGAAATACAAGTCTATCAACAAGGATTTCATTACCATAGCTGATTCTGGTGGTTTGCCATCTAGACCACGGGTTTGATTTCAAGCGGAGTTGGCATATCACAAAATGACATGTCGTGTAAACGAGCATAGCCTTCAGAAATGAAGGAGTGAGATGCTCCAGTATCGAAAACGATGTGTGTAGGGTTCCCGAGCCCACCATCCGGGTGCCACTCGGTACACCAGGCCACGTGTGCCTAGTCTGTCCCAAGCCCACCCTGCCAGGTGCCACTTGGTAGAAAAATAGCACTACCTACAAACACCAGAAACTAGTTGCGACTCCTGGACAGAGACCAAGTTGGTTAATAAGTCGAGAGGGCTTGGAGCGCCCGGAGCCCAATGTGTGGTAGTATCGAGTCATTGGACAACATACATAGAACTCAGTGCTTAAGGACGGTTCCAGTGAGACAACCCACCATGTACTCCTACATGGCCTCTCACCGCTACCTTTACCAAATCGTGTTCACACACTTCACTCTCGGCACCAGAACAAATCATAACACTCAAATTCATTCCCAATGAATCAGACCTGACACAACTCCAAGCAATAGCAGGCATAGCATGGTAGGAACACAACATGGCTCAATCAACTCCTACACATGCTAGTGGGTTTTAACTATTTACTGTGGCAATGACAGGTCATGTAGAGGAATGGGTTCAACTACCATGACACAAAGTAGCAGATGAATCATTGTTGTCCTAATGCAATAAGCGAGAGCAGGAGCGGAGAGTAGGATTGTATCGGAATGAACAAGGGGGTTTGCTTGCCTGGTAGATCAACAAGGGAGGCACTGCTTCATAGACAGGTACTCTGGAACGGTCTCCGGAGCAAGACCTATCGAGAAGGAACGGTGCCAACAATCAATACACAAGCATATGCAACAATATGATGCATGAACATGGCATGAAGATGTGATGCTGTTTGAGCTAATGCAACTAGTATTCATTTGGTTTGAAGTCCATTTGAACCAAAGGTTCAAATGCATCTCCAAAATAAACTCTTTATATAAGCCATTATAGTGTTTCACTTGAACAGCAGGTATAACTTCGTTTGTCATGCATGAAACTAGTACAGATGGAAAGATTGCATTTTTCTGATAATTTTTCATATATAAATTATTTCAATCTGAGCTACGGTTGAATTTCTATGAATTTTTGAAGTTTAAATCATTTTCTGGAATTTCCTGATTTATTTTAATTCCAGAAAATAGTTAATTGCGTCAGCATGACGTCAGCGTGACGTCAGCAAGTCAACATGGCTGACCAGGTCAAACCTGACGTGCGGGGTTCACACGTCAGTGACTAACTAACTAATCTAAGTTAATTAGTGTTAAACTACTGCTAACTAAAATGTCAATGAAGTTAATTAAACCTAATTAAAAACTAAACTAGGATTAGCTGGGGCTTAGGCCCACTTGTCAGCGACCCAGGGGAGGTCAAACCCCTGGTCAACAGGGCCTAACCCGCCGGCGACTCGACGCCAAGGGGCGACGCGGGCGGCGGGCTGCGGATCGCCGCCCGCGACCAATCGCTGGCGGAGAGCACCTACGCTGAAGCCTGTGCTCGCACAAGATCGATGGTGCCCTCCGTTTCACGGAGACGGCCTATATCATCGGCGGCGACCACTTGGGCGGCGACGGAGTTCGGCGAGGAGGGGAGAAGGCGCTGCGGTGCACGGCGGGATGCGGAGGGCTCCTCGGCCTCCTGGCGTCACCAGGAACACGGTGACGCGCGCGGGTGTGGCTGGCTCGGGCTCGCCACCATGGCGCCATGGCGGCGGCGCAGGAGCTGCGGGCACGGTGGTTGAGCTAGCTAGACGGGCAAACGAGCACGGGAAGAGGGGGGGAACGAAGTAGAGCTCACGGCGGATCCAGCGAAGGCGTCAGCGAGCTCGGGGAAGACCTGGTGACGGCGAATCGACAGCGGCGAACGGCGGAGCCCGAGGAGGAAGACGATGGTGATGGCGGCGATGGAGGCCGTCCGGAGGTGCGTGGCTTGACGAGGGGGTAGAGCGGGTCGTGGCGGAGCTTCTGGGCTCTACGGAGGGGCGAGGGAGGCGGTGGCAGGGCAACGGCGAACGGCGGCGATCGCGCTGCTCGCCGCGGGCGAGAGAGCGAGGGAGAAGAGTGGAGAGGGCTGGGGAGGTGAGAGCGGTTGGGGCGTGGCGTGGCGTCTCCGGGGTATCGAGACGAGGAGGGGAGAGGCAGGCAGGCAGAGAAGGAGGTGGCGTGGCGGCGGGGCGGAGCTGCTTGGCCGGGCACGCGCCCATCCCCTGCCGAGGACGAAGACGACAAAGGAGGGCCGATGGGCTGGGCCGGGGCTGGTGGCTTCTGGCTGGGCTGCAGGAGGAGGCCTGTAAGTACCTCTTTTATTTATGTTTTCTAATTTTTCGACATCTGTTTGATTTAATTAAAATACTAAATCATTTTATTTCCTTATGCCCATTTTTGCAGGAGCTAACTATATTATTCCGAGCTCCTCGGCCAAGTGGCATAATTTTTGGATAACATTTATATATATAATAATATATATCCAAAGTAAATAACTATTGCATTAATTCCAAATGCCCAAAATAAATATTTATGAGCTCCTAAAAATATTGGTTGATTTTTTATCTCTGCCCAATATTTTCAGAGAGAGACATGAACATTTTCTTGGACCTTTTTGGAGCAATTTTTATCTGGGTCATTTCCATAGATGATTCTGAGGGTTCACAAATCCTCATTTCAAATTTAAATGGAATTTAAGCATGATGCACAAATGACTAGCTAGTCTAGGTCATACCAGAACTAGGGATGTGACAGTTGCGGAAGGCCACCTTCACCAACACCTTCTCCAGAACTCTGGCGCAGGTCGTGCGCGACTCGTCGGCCAGCTGCTTTGGGATCCTTTCCCGGAGTTGCTGGAGGGCCGTCGCCACGCCCTTGAAAAACAGAGTGAGCTTGGCGCTGGGCTGGAGGTTCACGTCGGAGGAGTACCCGAAGCCCTCCATTTCTAGTTGTGCCAGCTCCTCGTCAATGACCGCAGCAATGTTCACGAGGCCCTCCGTCCAGAGCTCCACCGTCTCCCTGAAGGTGTTCTGGGTTTCGGCGGCCCTCGTCAATAGCGCTTCGTTTCCCTTGATCTCCTCCTTCAGGGCCACCTCCTGCTCCTTGGCGCTGTCCAACGTCTCGGTCAGGGTGGTCAGCTTCAACTCCAGATCGGCATTGGAGTCCTTGGTGGCTCAGCTCCTTGCCCTTCTCGGCAAGTTGGCCCTGCAGTTCACCGTGAGCCAGGGCGTCCTTCTCGCGCTCGCGCTGGAGCGCGGCAAGCTCTTCATCCTTCCTCTTCAGATCAGCCTCCAGCTGCGCCACTTTCGTTTCCAACTCTTTCTTGGCGGCCTCGGCAGCTGCGGCAGCGTCTTTCGCTTCCTTGAGTGCCCCGCCAAGTGACTGCTCGCGCACCGCAAGCTCCTCCTCATAGCTATCCAGATTGACTTTCCGCTGCGTCAGCTCACCTTCCCGCGAACTGCTCCTCGGCGGCAAGCCGCTGTTGCTCTTCGGCTTCTGCCTTCTCGAGGAGGAAGGCCTTCCGTGCCTCGACGAGCTGCACCCTCTCCTCTACAATGGACCGGAGGGCCTCTTGGTTGCGACTCTGGAGCTCCTCCACATGCTTCTCAATGTCAACTCCCGCTTGCGTGACAAGCGCCTCCCGAGACTCCAGTTGGGCTTGTCGGGTGCGGTAGAGCGACAACAGCCTCCGCAGTAGCTGTTCCTCCTCAGGCTCGCCGCTGCTGCTGCTTGGCGCGTCGACCATTGTCAACCCAGCGGAGGCAAGAACTTCTCCATCAAAAACTTCTCCTTCGACCGGCGCCCTGGAGCTCGAAGCCCAGGGGAGCTTGATGAAGATACTGTCGCCGGCTTTCAAGTAGGCACTGGGCTGGGGCTCTTCGGAGCCTGGCGCTGCGTCAGCAGCAGAGGGATCGGCGGTCGGCGTAGTGCCTTGCGCTCCGCGGCCCCAGGGTCGTCAGTGCGATCGCTGGATCCCTTGCCAGCTCCTGCGCCAGCAGCCTTGGCGGCCTCTTCGCCGGCAGGATCATCAGCGCCGGCCTCTTGCTCGGTGGCTGCGGCATCATCAGTATTGCCACGCGCGTCCTCCTCGCCGGTGGACTCGGTTTCCATCGATCCGTGGAAGGAGGATCTGAAGACAGGAAGAGGAAGAAAAAGTCAAGCAAATATCCAAAAAGAAGATCAGAAAAAGAATAACCCAAGGGAAGTTTTCTGACAAGAAGGATTACCTGTGCTAGGCTCTGTAGTCATGGGCTCCACCCCCGGGGGATCACTGGTCCCGTCCCTTGCCGGAGAACTACCCCTCGCCGGGGATCTCTCCCTTGCCGGAGAGCGCTCCCTTGCCGGGGAACCCTCCCTTGGCGGCGTAGTTGAAGCAGATAGCACCTCAGGAGCGGCTTCCGGTTGCTCCCGGTGGGCCTGTTCTGCTCCTACACAAGCAAACCAACAAACAAGATATCAGCAAAGAAAGAACACCTATGCGCACCCAACAGCGGGAAGTAAGACTATGTACTTACGCTGGGGGCCGCGTTGGGGGCTGCTTCAAGGAGTGATTGTCGGGTCCGACAAGGTGGTCTCGGACGCGCCCTCTGTCGCCACGACGGGATCGTCCTCGACGACAACCACGGGGACCTTGGCTCTCTTCGCCGCTCTCTGGGCTAGAGTCCTGAAAAGGAACAAAGTTCAGAAGAAAGCAAATCAGATACAAGACAAGAAACGGCAAGAGTTGAAGAAATGCAAACACAACAGAGAAACTTACTCCTCCGGAGCTAAGCGCGGAGAGGTCGAAGTCCGGTACCCTTTCGGCACGACGAGGCGGAGGAGTAGGCTCCCTTGGCCGTTTGGCGGGAGCTGCGGCAGCATCAGAAGCGGTGGCCCGAGAGGACCCACTCCAGTCGCCGGCGCGGCATGAGATGCTCCCGCGGAAATGGTGCTTGTCGCGGTAGAGCGTGTCCCGCGGTGCGGCGGCTGTTGACCCGTCTGCCGCCCTGCTATGTCTCCGGTCCTGCGGAGGCGCCTTTTTGGTGGAGCTGGGGGCTGCACTGGGAGCTCCGCTTGCGGCAAGTTGCTTGAAGACGGCCGGCCGCTTGCACCCTCAGCAGGCTCGCGAGATTCGACTTCGGACCCTTCCCCGCCGACGATTTCCCTGACAAGCTCGTCTCGATCGGCAAGGCTTGCCGCTGCGGCTGCCTCTGCCTCCTCCACAGTAAACCCAAACCAGCCCGCGGCGGCGGCTGCTGCCGCCTCTTCCGCCCTGGTGGCGATGTACCGCATCTCGTCTTCGTTGGTGTGCGGGTGAGACTCCTCTGCTCGTCGGCGCGGACCGCCACCTCCACCAAGCTATCGAAGAACTGCTGCACGACGTCGTCGGCGGGCTCCTGCCAAGTTGGAATAATTCCATGCGAGTCGTACTCCGGCATCATTGCGCGGATGCGATCAAGCGAGGAGTTGTTGCACAACGGGACAACGCCCTGCGGCAACCTGAACCACTCGGGGATGATCGGGGTCGTGTTTGAACAGCTCCCTGAGCATCCCATCCAACTCCAAGACAGTGAAATTGAAGTTGAGGGCCGGGCGCAGCCTCATGATGTCCACCGGGCCCCCGAACAGCCAGGTGGGCCTCCCCCTCTCCTGCAGAGGGGCAATGCAGCGGCAAAGAAAGTCCGCGCCAACAGCACCTACGGTCAGCCCGGCAAGCCTGAGTCGCAAGATCCGGGTGGTGGCAATCTTCAGCCTAGCGTCGTCCGGTGCCAGGGCGCTCCAATCGATGCCGCGCACCACTGGGGTTTGGCGCAGGGCAGTGAACGGCTGCGGGTTCTCATCAACGATACAACACCATTCAGCTCTCCACTCATCCCATTTGCTGCGAAGCTCCCCCTCCAAGTAGACCTCCTTCTTGCCGGCTCTCGAGATCCAGGCAACCCCGCCAGCTAAGGGCTCTCCTCTCTCGACCCGGGGCATGAAGTAGTGACGGAAGAGGGCTACGTTCGGGTGGATTCCGACAAAGTTTTAGCAGAGATGTGCGAAAACCGCCATGGTCAGGACATCATTAGGAGTGAAATCAAGGAGATGGAACCCGTAGGTGTTCATGATATCACAAAAGAATTCAGAGAAGGGCGGACAGAGCCTGCAATGGAAGAACAGTGCAAAGAAGGGGTATCCCTTTGGGGCCCGTTTCGAAGCAGAAGCGGCGGCGGAGAGTACCTGCGTGCGCGGATGCGCTCGCGTCTCCGTCGACCAGAAGAGGTAGAACCACTCCCTCAAATCCTTCGCGGAGAGCTCAGGGGGGAAGGTTGCCCGCACCTTCCGCAGCACCTCAAGCCGCAGCGCCTCGGCCGACTTCGCACTCTTCCCGGTCTTCGGAGCCATGGCGGAGGCAGTGGGGGAGATCGAGGCGTTAGTGGCGGCGATGGCGGCGATCGGGGCGGAGCGCTGCTCTCTTTCGGCTGTGGAAGCGGAGGGGAGCGGCGGAGATTTCTGAGATTGGAACCGCAAGTGGCGAAGGTGGGGGAACTGTCTCTGTTTCCCCTGCTTATAAAGAGGAGGAGGCGAACGTTATGCTTTTTCCGAATAAAGAATCGCCCACGATCTCTCCCACGACGCCGCATTCGACGCGTGCCGTTACGGGAGGGCGCGGTGGATACGGAGTCAGATACGGTGTGGACCCAGGCCGCGTGTGCCCGTGCCCTGTTTTGTGCCTGGCCCAACAGCGCTCGGCACCGTGTATGGCCCAGGCCCGGGGGCTCCTGTCGGTGTACTAAAGTAGGGGTACCTTAGTATCCCGAACTTGTGCACGGGCAGTCGCAGCACCCCGCGGCAAGGCTTGCCGGGTGACCGCCAAGATCCTCCATAGTTCCTATTGGTGCCATTCAAGAACAAAGTGTTTTAACTGAGAAGACAAAGCCCCGGCAAGAGAGGCTTGCCGGGAAGGACAAGGCCCCGGCAAGAGGAGCTTGCCGGGAAGGCCAACCAAGGCATTTCGAGGAACTTGCCGCGACGCCCCGCGCGTCCCGGCAAGACCCGGCGAGCGACAAGCTTCCGGGCGCGACAAGACGACGACCGCGGCAAGGCGCTTGCCGCGGCGAAGCCACCACCCTGTGCCCATGCTCCAGCGCATCCGACGACGTGTCGCCACAGGATCTTTCCAGGCGCACGTGGCGGGCGGCTGTGCAGCCAAGCGGTGCGAGGTGGCGAGCGAAGATGACAAGATGGCCATCGTGGCGAACGGTGGCGCCCCTAACGGTCGCTTTTCTGCACTGTTTGGGCGACACGGACGGGCATTTAATGCTCTTGTCCCCTGCCGTCAGAGTTAGGTAGGATGCACTGTAGAAGCAGTTGTACCAACCACTCCTTTTACACTTTTACCCCTGCATGCGTTGCCACCTGTTGGTGACCCCTTTAGCCTATAAAAGGAGGCCCATGCGCAACGTAGAAGGGGTTCGACTCATTCGAAACCAGAACACAACCACGCTCTCAAGCAAAAACGTAATACAACCACAAAGCAGCAGTAGGAGTTTTATCTCTCCGGAGAGCTCCGAAGCTGGGTAAAATCCCTCGTGTGTTTCGCCTCGATCTGCTCTTCGTGCGGCCTCCGCTCCCTGCCGGACCGAAAAGGGGCCCTGCTCCATAGGTGTTCGTTCTCCACGACACATCGTTACATAGAAATATTGTTAAGTATAAACAATTCAACATGACACGTACAATAGCTTTTTTAACTGTCACGTACAATTTCTTTTTTTAACAGATCTGTCACATACAATATTGAATCTAGAGCAACTCAGTTCGGACGTGTTTATAATTGACAGGCAACCGTGTCCAATGCGGTTTCTTACCGGGAACAAATAAAAGCCAGCTAAGGTTGTAAAAATAGAGCACATAACGAGAATACGGAGAAGGCGTACTCAGTTCGGACACCCACGCATGCATGGAGGCTGCTGCACACACGTTTGCATGCATGGAGGCTGCTGTACACACGTTTGCATGCATGTTTTTCATTGTGGGGACGTTTGCATGCATGCTAATAAATGTAAACGGACTCCAATATGGTCTATCAATATTTTTCAAGTACAAAACGCATGCATGCATAAAGCTAGGGTGCTCAACCAAAAGTTTGCATCCACGTGAACGTCCTAAACGGATTCACTATGGCCTATTCAACTCGCTAGGATAGAAATGTAGATGGTTCAGATTAAACTAACAAAACTTATCAGTATGGGATGGAAATGTAGGGGGAAAACTAAGATTAATCAAACCATGCATGAAAATTCATGGAGGCTGGGAGATTCATTATATTAGTAAAACATCATAACACGGATTGATGGACTAAGAAATTTGAAAGAAATCATTGGCTCGAGAGTTTCCTATTATGATTAGGTAATTTACGTAGGCACTTACATAGACTTCAGATATATGTCTTGCATAGGAGTCCTTCGTTGATGTCATGATGCCGACGGCGATGAAACACAAAAGAGCAACGAGCTATTATATTTGTGTTCCACACATGAGTAATATTAGCCGACACCAACTCGCTAGGCCACCTCATCATTTGCAGGTGACAAAAATAACACTATGATGATCAGGTCACTAGCTGGCCTCACCTTATACACCCAGAAATTCAACACTTTGAGTACACTGATGCGCCTCCGGATCAGGCTAGATTAGATCACCCAATACAGGTTCAGTGCTATTCCATAGGGCGTGCCAAATCTATTGATATATCAACATTTTCACATTTCTCCCTTATGCACAGTTTGGGTTAATTGTAATTTTTGTGCTCTACAATATTTACCTCAGGGTTAACATAAATTGCCATGGGGCACACAAAAACATAAACTCAATCCAAACATCCATACTTTGGAGCAAGAAAAATAATCAATAATGAACTACACTTATAGTTGTTTGACCGGGACTTTGGTGAAATCAAATGATGCTATCG
Source organism: Aegilops speltoides (assembly GCA_021437245.1). Classification (NCBI taxonomy): domain Eukaryota; kingdom Viridiplantae; phylum Streptophyta; class Magnoliopsida; order Poales; family Poaceae; genus Aegilops; species Aegilops speltoides. The sequence continues at coordinate 517,043,507 of CM038142.1, read as the reverse complement.
AGCATACAACAATTCCGGTTGAACAATTTTTGAGGCACTCTCATTCAAAGGAATGACATAATTTTTTGGAGGATTATATTCCTTGGGATTTTTAGTGCTTGGAATTGATCTATGTAAATATGTATTCTATTCAACTCGGGTAAACAATTACATATTTTTTTCCACTAACATGAGAATCCTGCAGTTGAAACTGCCATGCAGGCTAACCTTGGCACAAAAAAGAGAAATGGAATTTCATACTTAAACTTTAATTTCTAATAAAAGCACTTTATTAGTATATCATATGTACTTACCTATAAACTTTTTTTGTTGTCACATTTTTCTCATGCCACTACATTCCACTTTTCGAAAAAAGATTAACAAAACTATTCAAATGTGCAGGCCATCTTAAAAATAATGATTAAAAATTATCCAACACTTAGAGTATCAGAGAGAACAAATGATTCAAACAAAAAAACCAACAAATAAAACTATAAAAGTACTCGCAAAAAGGAAAACATGCAAATTATTTGCTTTACCTTAGGTAGGTCAAATTATCGTTAGACATCACAGAGTGTAGAAAAATTCACTATCGTAGTAAAAATATATCACCCACTCAACCTCATATGCATCCTACATCCATCCATAGGAGTTTGGCTTACCTCATGAGGTTAGGGGTTTGAGCAATAATTATGAAAACATAATAAGAAATTTGAATTGTTAAAAAATCTTATAAAGTTCCTTTCATTCAAGGAATGTTGACGTAAACAAAAAACACATGAGATTTGTTGTGTCAATAATAAATATTATATGATGAGACAAAATGCAATTGTGGCTATGGTAAATAAGATAGGAGAAATATAACATGGGGATGAGCATACTACTCAAACAATGGATATTAGGCAAACAAAATCATAAAAACAACATAACCACTTTTTGAGGTAATAATATAGCTATTGAGAGATAACTATTTGTAAATACAGAAGAGACATATAAATGACAAATTAATCTAAATGCGGTTCCACCAAGCAACGGAAGTGGTACAATCAGTTGAACTACACAAACAACACTTATCTTAAAAGGAGACTTGCATGTCATTCTTAATAATTCATTGAGTCATTAAAAATTTAGAAACATGTTTTTTAATAACAGTAGGAAGTGTCTAATTAGGAAACAAATATTGTAATTTCACATAATTTGAGATAGCAAAGGGAATATAAACAATAAATCTAGCCGCGCAAATGCGCGGGTGAACCTGCTAGTTATGTACAAAATCAGAGCAAAGATTGGTGCCCCCATAATTTAGGTATGGTTTACAAATGTGTCGGAGTAATGGGCCACGGGTAGGCTCACCCGAGTCCCAGAACCTTTCAAGACATCGGGGCAAGCTGCGCCCCTCAAGTCCCAGAGGCGACTCCAAGAAGAGCCGAGTCCCAGAGGCGACTCCAAGAAGAGCCGAGTCCCAGAGGCGACTCCAAGAAAAGCCGAGTCCAAGAGGCGGCACCAAGATAAGCCGAGTCCCAGAGGCGACTCCGAAGAAGCCGACTATGGGGAGTCGGCCTGTGACTCCAACCACCCTGTTATTTAAAGGCAGGCATGGCCACAGTGCGTCGTACCAACAGAGATCTCCGTCCGGCGCGACACTGTTGCCATGCCGGCCCTGACATCAGCTCTCGGGGGCGGAGTCCTGTGCCCACGACGGCCTGTCTGTACGGCCCGGAGACGGTGGGGCCTACCGGTTAGCGGGAGTACTGAAGACGGCGAGAGCGCCAAGAATCGGACCCGTTGGGAGTCGGCCCCCAGGAGTCGGCCGGCCCCTCCCACGGGCCCCCACACGCCATTAACCATACACGACGGGGGAATGGCAACAGTGATTGCCCGTCAGGCGGCGGCACTGTTGCCATGACCCCATGACCAAGCTAGCGTCATTAGAAGCACGGCTACAGTAATATGCAGCCGGTAAGACCCGCCTGCGGCGGACAAGGGCTGACGCCCTCGTACCAGGCCAGTCGGCGGGACCCACCGGTCGGCGGGCCCCAGGAGTCGGCGGAGAAGACGGCAGCCTGAGAGACAGACGGCTGGGACCCGCTCCCAGCCGGTTTTACCATTGTACCCCTGGGGGGTAGGCCTATATAAACCCCCCAGGGCACCCATGCAAAGGGTTCGAATCCATTAGCACTAGATAGACCATATAGGAAGGAGAAAGCTAGCCTTGCCTTCTCCTACCTCCAGAAACAGCTCTAGGAGCAACCTTGTATTCACTTTGCCTTAGTGACCATACGGATACCCCGCAGAGCAGCAGTAGGGGTGTTATCTCCTCGGAGAGCCCTAAAGCTGGGTAAGATCCGCCGGCGTGCATGTCTTCGCCTCATCCCGTTTCCAGGCACCGGCGACGTACTACTCGCCCCCACCATGATAAGCCATCCTTTGGCATATGTCGCACCCAACCCCCTACAAAATGCCATGATATCAAATTCAAATAATTGAATGGACTTCATGTTGAATTCGATTTTTTTAAACCACCTTAAGTTGAATTCAAATGTATGCTAGTTCATAGGTAGCTATTTATAATGTCCATTGTGCAACTTTTGTATGTATAATGTGCTTTACACACACAACATGAACAATACTCACGTTTATATTCGATTGCTAAAGTGATGCATTGTCTGGAGTTCAAAATACTAACTATGTGGATCAATTGTGTCGAATAATAACATAGTCATGCTCAAATTCGATAGAATCTAGATGCCTGATGGATCAAGGACCGCTCCTTACGCGAATTCCAAATATCATGATCCCATCCTAATATTTGGATACAATTTATATCTTTAATCAATGTGTAGAGCAGTCTTTTACGTGTAGTTTCACTCTCCATCGGTGGTCTCTCACACATGCTCACACACTCTCTCCCGAGGTGTCTTTCTCGCACACATGCTCTAGATATAACCCTCCCTCCCTCTCGTAACCATTTACAACTGTTTTCACTAACCTTTATCACAAGCACTCTTCCTCTCGCAAACATACACACGCACAATCCTCATCGACCCTTTCTATATACGTGGACCTGCCTACGTGTCTCATGTACGCACATTATCTTACGCCTGCCTCTCACGCATTGTCTCACACCTCTTCCTAATCGACGAGTATGATTCTAGCAGAGCATTCTGTAGGATGCCCCTTAAAGTTAGGTTGGATGAATAGTAATATCGGAGATAAAGGGGTTACCTTAGTCCGAGAACCTAGGGTTACAAATCCTAGCCGGCTTTGTCAGTGGACACAGAGCCCTTCACAATTCTGCTATCTTTGTCTTGTACGACTAGTCATCCATGGGTCTTCCTAAATGTGTCATGGGCCGACCAATGTGGCGCAGGACGGAACCGAACGAAGGGCCTCACCTCGACCCACCGAACCTCACGCGGTGACACACCCTCTGCCCCCACGTCTCATTATCTTCTCACACCCACACATACCAATATAAACACCACACACACAGAAAATTTCTCCTGGTGCCTCTATTCCCTCCCCCTTGCATATACACACTCAAGGGAATGGAATCTCTTGTCGTGATGTCATATTCGTCTCTCTCTCTCTAGACCACTCTCATTTCTCGTGCTATCTCTCCCATGCCCCCCCGTCGGCCCCTCTATCCATGCCTCTCTCGAATACATAATACACACACATACCTCTCTAGGCCCCGCCAAATGCATCAACTACACATTCACACATGTTACATCACGTACCCCATTGATCTAAAAAGCCCTCTCTTCACGTTTATTTCTCATACAACATTCCTTTTGAATAAAGTGTGGCCAAAAAATTATTTTAGAGTTTCTACATATATACAACATTACAAAGTTATATGGAGGAGTACGAACGCTAATTTGCATTGCATGGTGCCCACAATGATATTTATTCCGCACTGTGAATTTGTATATATATTTGTATACTATATACAAAGTTAGTCATAATAAAGAGAAATGAAGAGCATCTCTCTCTCCATCGCATACCCCCTGTACGCCCCTTTCACGTATGCACACAAAACTATCTCCAGGTCCTCTAAAAGTAAGCCCCCGGAAATTCACACCTGTTTCATCTTTCTCTCGCGATATATGCAATGACGATCATTGTTTTTGAAGTGAAAGCATGATACGTACATTGGACTTCATAATCCACTTATTACGGTCACCATTTACGTTTAGTGGTTATTATACAGTCACGGGCTCACCATACAACTCTGTATTTGCTCATGACATGACTAGTTGACCAGTTAAACGCTCCACGTGGCACCTCTAGTGTTGCATCACATTATCTCACTACCATTATGCCCACCTGTCGACTTGTATCTACTCTACATCTACACTCTTATAAAATACATAAAATACACTCTTATAAAAAACAGAGTTGGTGATGATGGTGTGCCTGCCATCCTGCAATATAGGCCGTCCGATTTATATCTGATGGATAGGAAAGAAACTATGGCAATTTTGCAAAAAGGTACCCACACACCTCTCCACATTTTCAAATAAGGCCTTCCCTCATTCATCCTTTTCTCTCACAAGATAAACAAGTCATACAAATGCATCTTGATGTTACATGCAACGCACGGGCATCTTGCTAGTAAGAATGAAAACAAAAGACAAAAAAATATTTGGACGGTGGTTTGAAGTCATGACCGCGGGCACAGCGGACAAGGTGGCCTTGTATTGGTATGCTGAGCCGTCTGTTTTAACACACAGGAGCTGGTGTGGTGATTATACACACACACACGCACGCATGCACATGAACTGCATCCACGCGACACTCGCACGAAAACACGCACGCACGCAACACTCACACGCACACACGCACGCATGCATGCACACACCAGTACACCACACGACCAACACACACTCTCACGCTCAAGTGCTAAACCTACACGTGCATGCGCACACATCAGGTCCTGACAGACACATACACAACCAGGTGATTCCCGCGCACGGGTTGGAGCCTTGTCGCGCTTGCGTAAATTTGTGTTTATCTGACCTTTTCCCTATGCGAACTGACAGGTGGGACCCACAAGGAACATGGTCAATTTAACTAGTCAACATGGCACCACGCAGACTATTTGGCCGGTCAACATAGTGCAATCCGATGCTGAACTGTGAGCAAGTGACCGTATAATCACCGCAAAACGTATATAGTGACCGTAATCAGCTTATTCTGAAGTTCGGTGACCGTATTACACTTTTATCTCTGTAGGCCCTCCAAAACTACATCTCTACATGTTCTCGCATGTTACATCTAACAACTATGCAATACAGCACTACTACTACACTCTAAGACAATAAATCATATGTGTTTTTAGTTTTTACTAGATATCATATTGTTAATTATATTATTCAGTTTGCATACATTAAAATTGCCTTTGAAATGTATGGCCAGTATCATCTACCGCGCGGGAAAAAATCCCGCCCTTTCCTGTTTAATCAGGTTTATATCGATGGATCGTGCGAAACAGCAAAACTATGGTACTATACAGTACAAGTGACAGTTCACTGGGCCATCGTGTCGTCTACTCCTCTGTCGTAAGAGTGGAGCACTCGCTTTCATGAATCTTCTAGTTCCTTTTGCCGACATGTGGGACATCAAGCTACCGGGTCCACGTGCCATACCGGAATACAGTGCAGAGCAGCCGGGATGAAGCACCCCAGTCATGGCACCGGCGTAGTAATGAGAAATGAGGCGCCAAATCACAAAGCTGCAGCTTTCCCGCAGTTAAGTTGGAGGGACGAAGTAATAATGCTAAAAAAAGAAGTTGGAGGGATGAAGCAACCATCATTTCACTCGTTGCTGAATCCGCTTCTCCCTCATCTTCTTCAACTTAACCACGTGTTGCTCCTGCCATTGTTCTGCCTCATGTGGGACGCGGATCGGCTTGGTAAAGCACTGACACGTGGGACCGCATGTTAGCAAACCGCCAGGACAACGTCCTCCGAAAATAAGAAACCTCCCCCACCATCCGCGCGGCAAAATCACCTCCTTTTTACTAATCTTGATTCTATAATTTTTTAGATCAATATAATTGAGATTTGTATAGATAGCACACAGGAGCAAAACCAAGTGGTATGGTTAAGGGCATCCACAATGTGTAGCCAAATGTGAAAATAGCTTTTGGCATCGTGGGAACCATTGTGGACGGTGTTGCCAAAGCCAAAAAGATGGAACCGAAGCTCCCTGATTGATTGGTTGAAGGAATAAAAAAATGCAACATCTCTCCTCTTTCTCCCATGCTTGGACGCATGTAGTACAGTATAGAGCACAGAGTCTACTCCCCTGTCCCTTCTATCACAAATCACAAAGCAGTGAGGCATCAAATTACAAAAGCACGGACAAAGCAACCATCATTTCACTCTTTGCTGGCTCCGCTTCTCCATCGTCTTCTTCGAGAAACCATCTCACCGCACTAGTACTCCTAGTAGTACTAGTAAAGGACTTCCTGGATGCAAATAAGGTGGTTGTCTCGGCTTGTAGGCGGCACTTGCGAATGACTTACCATGTTCTCCCTCAATGGTGTCCTCCGTCGAACGCACTTCACCAAACCACAAAAAAATATCGTCGACGTCACCGCAATGGGGAAGGAAGTCAAATATAGTTACTACATCCTTTTTTTGTACACAAGGCCAGTATATCAAAATTACAATTTGCAAAGGGCCACAAACACTAATCGAGGCAAAATTGATGGGGTTAGCAACCAAGGACATTAATATCCCCTGCATGCATGCGGAAGTGAGAAGGTTGGTTTGCATGGCGCTGCATTAATCAAGCGATGAGGAGTGAGATGGTTAGCTCTTTGGTCTTTCGAGAAAAAAATACGCATTAATTGACACGTGAAACAAGGATTTGTATCGATTAAATCCCGCGAAGGAAAACCCCGCCTTTCTTTTTTAACACTAGTACTCCTAGTACGTACGTACTTATCCTGTTTGGGTCTAGGCCTTGCATTGCCAAACTTCGCCACACATTTTTGCCAAGCTTGCCAAAAGTTTTCAAAATGAGAAGGAGGTACACTTGCGCACGGCTGTCGCGGTCGCACAGCTCCCTCACACGGTCGCTCCTGCACGCCGCAGTCGCACCGCACCCTCACACAGTCGCTCCTGCACGCCGCAAACCCAACCAAGGGAACGCATCCTCACTGACATGTGCTGTCGCATGTGAACAAACCAAACTCAGCCATCCTATCACTAACACATAATTTTCGCTCATAGAGTATGTTTATCCAACCGCATGTTGGGGAGTATCCGTACGGCCCGTGCGGTGGTCTGTTGGGGAAGAAGAAGAGGTGAGGAAGAAGGAAAGAAGGATTAGGAGACGTAGGATATTCATCCAACCGCTGAAATGGTAGATGACCCAAGTCAGGCGACTTGCATAACAAATATAGTATGTTTTTACACAGTAAAAGATCCATAAAAACAACAACATAAAGAAAAACTATCACTGCTCGCGGAAAGAGACGGCCTCGTCGTCTTTGGCTGCCGGCGCGAACCAGCCGTCGCTGCCAATATGTGTCTCTACACCGTGGTTGTCCTCGGCCTCCAGCTACTCGTTCAAGCGGAGTGTGCGGGTGCTCTACACGGACGAGAGCACAGCCCGGTTCAAGTCGAGGACGCCCGGTTCCGCCTGCAGGAGGGCCTCAATGGCAGCGGCATCCGCGCGCTCCGCGTCGAGTCGAGCCTCCGCCGCCCGGTTCAAGTCTAGGACGTCCGGTTCCGCCTGCAGGAGGGCGTCGATGAGAGCGGCATCCGCGTGTTCTGCGTCGAGTCGAGCCTCTGCCGCCCAGTTCATGTCCAAGACGTCCTGTTCCGCCTGCAGGAGGGCCTCGATGGCAACGGCATCCGCGCGCTCCGCCTCAAGTTGAGCCTCCGCCGCCCGGTTCACATCCACGACATCCGGTTCCGCCTGCAGGAGAGCCTCGATGGCAGCGGCATGCGCGCGCTCTGCGTCGACTTGAGCCTCTGCCTCCGGTCCTCCTTTAGTATCGCCATGTTGAACCGCTGGTCCGCCTGCACCATGGGGGACTCGGACGCCGACACGAAGTCGACGTCCATCGTCTCATACCCATCGGGGGCCTTCTGCGTCGCGACCTCCGCCATGAACATTGGATCGGCTTCCTCCTCCTCGTAGCTTGGCTCTAGAGAACTCTTGGATTGGCCCACCACAAAGCGAGCTTGGGAACGGAGATCTGTGGCGCCGACCGCCGCCGCGATTTCTACGCGGCGCTCCGGCGTCAGCATCTTGTAGTAAGTGATCTTGCGGCGCACCATGGCTTTCCAGCGAACTAGGGGACGCTTGATGCGGGCTAGGGGATCGAAAGGTGGGGGAATGGACTTGAGATTTGGTGTGGTTTTAGGGCTGTGGCTAGCGTAGGCCGAGCTGTGAAGGTTCTGGTGTGAATAGTGGTTCCGGTGACGACCGGTCAATCGGTTTTGACAATACATCGCTCTTGTCGCGTTCGCGTTGCAGCCCGGCACGCTGGACCCTCCACGTCGCTCACCAAATGGAACACGCTTCGACTTACGTTTTCGCTCGCTTGTGGGATCGCAGTTGAGAGCAAACCGACGTCCGTCCCCCTCCCCCGCCCGCGTCATTTATTATACCACCACTCCCTCCATTTTATGCGGAGTAAATAAAAACAGAGGGAGTATACTACGGATGAGGATCCCGTGACGTGGCCGAACCCATTGAGTAACTGACATGCGGGGCCTAGCAAGCATGGGGTCCGCTAGTAAGTGACCGAAAGGGAGGGTAAGGCAGGGATACCTACGTCAGAGGATCCACTTCCACTATACTACTTTGACCAAATGTTAGAGTAATAATATATGACATGCAAGTTACACAAATGTTAGAGTAATAATATATGACATGCAACTTACACAAAGCATACAGGGTCTAATGCGTTTTCGAGGCTAACTTTGACCAAATGTTAGAGTAATAATATATGACATCCAACTTACACAAAGCATACGGTCAATTTTGTATGTGAAAGGAGTTTCCAATGATATAATTTTCACATTATACATCTCATGTACTATTAATCTTGTCAACAGTCAAATTGGAAACCATCTCGAGTACAAATCTAGGAGTACGTACGAATCTAAAAATATTGATTGGGCGTTGTTGAATGTTGATACCTTTTTAATCATAGTAGAGATACTTTGACTACACATAAAACTTATATGTAAACTAGAAAGGATAGGAGGGAGTTTATTCTACGTTCAAAAACGAAACGAACATTGAATACCCTTTATATATGATTTGCGGATGCTATGAGCACCAGTTCAAAATTTTGAATCCGCCTTAGGTATCACGTGCCCCCACTCGTTCCCGCTCGATTTCATCTCGGGGTCCGGAGATCTATTGAAAGAGGAATAGGGTGGGTACATGCGAATGATACTCGGCGGAATGTTCAAATGAGGCATGCGGGAGGATGGACTCGACTGGAGGGCGACATGATCGATGGAGAAGAGGGTTGGAGAGGAATGAGAAATAGAAAAACGCCACATTATTACACTTGAACGGCTCAAATAAACAATAAGTTGTCTCGCTTGGCCTACATAGTGAAAGGCCTAATGCGCAACACGGAGCACTGGCGCTCGAATATGGCCGGGAAAACAGGGAAACCGACATGTGGGGCACACCCGTCGGGACGACGTAGTGCAGACTAGTCCAATGGAGGAGCTGGCCCACGACCTCCTCGCCACCGACAACCGTTCATGTGGGTCGTTGGGGCCAACAACAGGGCGTAGCTCCAGCACCGCCTCTGGACACGGCGACCGCGGTGAGCAACACACTCATATCGTCGCTAGACACGGTCGGTTTCAGTGTGCCGAGGGTGGCGTTAGTGCTGTGGCACGACCAACGGTATGTTTGGTTTTTGCCCAAGGTTGCCCCATCAAAGAAATGGGTAGCCAAAATTTTGGTTGAGGTATTGGTTGCCCATGATTTGGCCGACATTGGCAAGAAAAATGAACTAGAGTTGGCTAGAGTTCATTGGCATGCCAAAGAAATGGCAACCATCCAAACAAAGACCAGTCTTTGGGTCATGACCAAAATTTTGGTTGAGGTATTGGTTGCCCATGATTTGGCCGACATTGGCAATAAAAATGAACTAGAGTTGGCTAGAGTTCATTGGCATGCCAAAAAAATGGCAACCATCCAAACAAAGACCAATCTTTGGGTCATGACCAAAATTTTGGTAAGGTGCACTTTGGCCACAATCCAAACACACCCCAACACCTGGCTCGTCGAGGATGCACGGGGCGCCGCGACGCATCCGCGGAGTGGTGTAGCATGGGCAACTGCATCCTCTGGACCTGAGACCATGCCGGGTCGTCTTGCTTTTTCAATGACATGCGGGGATCACATGTGAGCAAAGGGCATCTCCAACGTTGCCACGACCGCAGCTGACTACCTTGGCACACCAAAACCCTCGTCCCTCGCACCGTTGCGCGATGCGTTCCCAGCCGGTGCCAGCTGCCCGCATTCATGCCGTCCGTTCGTATCTCGTCATTAAGAGGCTCGGTGCCCGAGGAACCAACTCCGGCGACTTAATGACGCACCCGGACGCTTGGCCTCACCGGAATGCGCTACTTAAAGCGGCAACGCCCAGCTAACCTCCACACCATAGCACATCGTCCTCCTACCTGGAACCACATCCGCCATGACCGCAAGTGTGAACGCTCTGCGGGAGAGCTTGTCTTCGGGGATGAAGCTCGAGGTCGCTTCCCTCGCTCAAGTCGCCTCTCGCGATGCAATAGCAGCGTAGCCGGACACGGACGCGACCGCACAAGCGGTGGCCATGCTGGCGGCCGACGACGGGAGCACCGTCAGCCACGCGTCCTACTTGCCGCCGTCCAACATCCGGCAGCGCCGAGGTCAGGGACTCCTCCGAGGATGAGTAGGGCATGGGAGGCGGCAGGGCATGGTGTGCCAACCGGCCGGTCCGTATCCCATGTTATACTCTTCCTTGCCGGAGATTGCACCTTCACTTCACGGGTCTTGAATCCCGCTCCCATACATAGAGATCGCAGATGGAGGACGTCGGTCGCTGCCGAAGAATAGGTTTAGGGTTGGGTTTCTTTTATTTTTCTGTCCTATAAAAGTTCGAAATGTAATGAAAATCTGCCATGTTTGCATTAATCTCGGCCGGTGTATATGAACTTTCACAACAATATACATATTGTAGGAGTACTAGCAAGATGCCCGGGCGTTGCACGGAAGATCAAGATCTTGTGGGAGAAAAGGATGAACGAGGGAAAGCCTTATCTACAAATGTGGAGAGGAGTGCGGGTAAATTGTCATAGTTTCCTTCCTATCCGTTAGATATAGATCGGACGGCCTATATTGCAGGATGACAGGCACACCATCATCACCAACTCTGCTTTTTATTGAACCGAGACAAATCTAACATGCGAAGTAAAATAAACACAGAGGGTCTATACATACACAAATTATCTTAGGCACTCCAATAGTAGCCTAATCCTAGTCTTACAAAGGGCTACGTAGCTGCTACGTATACTTTCCATCTAATCTATATATGCCCCCCTGATTTTTAGGTGGGGTGGGCCTAATCCTCTCCTTTAATCCAATCAAATAGTCCCACATCACATCAATTCGTAACTTTACGTAAACCATTACGTGGATGTAGCATTGCTCCCAATAGTACGTCCACTACACATTCACACATTTTACATATTTCTACATCTACGGGAACCTACAGAAGGGTTAACTTAAATTGCCTCTCTCTCTCCTCCCCTGATTTTCATGGTGGTGGGCCCCTCCCTCCCCCCAATCTACAATCAACAGCTCACACGTTTCACATTATGTTAATTACGTAACTGGGATTATGTAGGTGTAGCATTACTCGTCCTAAAAAACCCAACTAAGCCAACCTCCCAGCATAGCGCGCGGGAAAAGACCCGGCCTCGCCGTTTTAGTCGGGATTGTCAGATTACTAGTAGTAGTATCGATGGATCGCACGAAGCAACAATTTTTTTGAGGGGGCGAAGCACCTAGTTTAAAAGGAAAAAAGGCGGTACACTCACAGCACTCCTGTCGCGGTCGCATTGCACCCCATACACGTTCGGTCCTGCACATGGCTAACGCAAACAGAACGCGCTTCGGCTTGCCTCTTCACTGACACGTGGGACTGCACTTGGAGAAACCGACCATGCGCCAAACTCCCACCGCCCATCGCGCGAAAATCCTCCCCCCCCCCCACAAAAATTCCCCTCAAATCCGATTCAACCGCCCTTCGGCCAACTAGCCAATAATATTCCCCAAACCCCCTCCCCCCACCCCCTCCACTCCATTCGCTCTGCCAAAGCCGCCCTCCCCGCCACGCCGATACGTCGGCGCCGCGGTTCGTCGAGGGGACGCACGGCGATCCTCTCGCTCCCATAGTATGCTCTCGTCGACTACCGTCCTCTAGCCGCGCCGCCACCTCTAGCTATGTTCTTGTGGAGGCACACGGCGGTCAGCGCCGCCACCGCTGGTGACATTCGTGTGGAGACGCACGGCGGTCAGCTTCTCCCATGATATGCGCATTCTAGACTGAGGCCCCGTTCATGTCGGTGTAGCGCTGAATGTTAGCTAATAGACACTGTTAATCTCACCGTTTGCCGAAGTAGTTTACTATCAATATGCTCTGCTTAAGAAGCTTCCTTGCCCTGTTCTGCACTCAATCTGCTTAGCTGAGATGGCATGCCAAGGCCGATTAGTTGCTAAAATATCCTGCCATATATTTATTGTGACGTAGATTGCCATGGTCTAGTAGCCAATCTTTTAGGTGAAATAGCTCTACACCGTTTTATACTCGATCTTTGTTGCTGCAATGGCCTTCGATAGTTCGATGGCTGTGTGCTCGGCCTCATTGACTGCTGAAATAGTCTGCCATAATTTAGCACTCAAATCTGTTTGTTGAATTAGCGATACATATATTTCATTACTTAGATCTGCTCATCCAAATATCTTGCCATAGCTTTAGACATCGACCTAGGTATTTTTTTCTGGACTTCACAAAAAAGCATATATGTTTTTCCTGTAATATCTAGTAGAAGAACTAAGTTGTATGTCTAACAGATGGACAGGACTTGGATAACTTCTGCTCGAAGATTCTCCGCTGCATATGTCGAGGGGGTTGAAAACTTCATGAACTTTATCAGAGTTGAGTACGGTGGTCCGAAATCAGATGTGCTCTGCCCGTTTAGCGCTTGTATGAATTCAGTTACAAGACCCGATCAACTGTGCAAAATCATCTACACTTGTATGGGATGTCGGTCACATATACTAGGTGGGTTCATCATGGTGAAGCTATGAACGTCAATGTTATTGACTACGTGGAAGGAGCAGATCACCATCTTGATCTGCCTGATGCTCAGGTGGAAGAGGAGGAGGAGGTGGTGGTGGCTGAGCTAGTGAGTTTGACCAACATTGAAACTATGCTACGAAATGCTCGTGCATTCTGTGAACTTTCACCTACAGAAGAAAAACGGTGGGCCCGCATGTTGGAACAATGCAACGTTCTTTGTCACCCTGTGAAGTAAGTCGTCAAGATTCTCAGCTATGGTCACCTTTCTTGGTGAAGACATCCGAGCGGATGACCAATAAATCATTCGATGTGATGTTGGCTGCTTTCCGCAAATCTTTCCCAGAGATCGCCCGAGCTGGCACACACCTACAAGAAATGAAGAATTTCCTTCGTGCGCTTGGAATTGGATATGATATGATCCATGTTTGTAAGAATAATTGTGTTCATTAGGAAGGATTATGCCAACTTAAGTGAATGCCCAAAGTGCAAATCATCAAGATGGAAAGATGGCGATGATGTGAAGAGGATTCCTCATAATGTTACGAGACATTTTCCAATTACACCAAGATTGCAGAGGTTGTTTCATGATGAAACAAGAGAGGATGTCTTGTGGCATTCTAGGAACCAGGAGTACAGAGATCGAATGTAATGAGCCTTCCATCTCATGGTAGTGAGTGGAAAAGCTTCAATGATAAACACAAAGAGTTTGCTGCTGACCCGAGAAACATTAGACTTGGCTTAGCTTCAGATGGATTTAACCCATTTGGCCGCAAGAGCACCACATATAGCATGTGGCCAGTGCTTGTTATCCCTTACAACATGCCTCCAAATTTCTGCACCAAAGAATCAAACTACATGATGGCCTTGCTCATCCCAGGTCCAAAAAGTCCTGGAAAGGATTTTGATTTGTTCATGGAGCCTCTTGTGGAGGAACTTCAACAGCTATGGAAGGGTGTTCTCACTTGAGACCAATATAGCAGCCCACCAGCTGATTTCTTTCTGTGAGCTGTTGTAATTTGGTGCATCCATGATTATCCGGCTTTGGGCACTATGTCAGGGCGAACGACACATGGTTACAATGCATGTGTTCGCTGTGGTAGGAATCCGCTGTCATACGCAATGCTTAGCAAGATCTGTTACATTGGACATTGCCGTTTCCTTGCCAAGGACAAGCCGCATCCTAGAAAATACCGAATACATGTGTTCAATGCAAACCATGAAAACCGTGATGCGCCAAAGAGGCTCACCGCTGATGAGTTGCAAGTAGAATTAGAGAAGTTCAAGCATATTACACCAGGAAACCATCCTGGTAATGGTAGCGGGAAAAGGAAGCGTGGCACGGTAGAAGAGAGATTATTGTTTACCCGCAGGTCCACTTTGTGGGACTTGGAGTATTGGAAAGATTTGGATCTGCGGCATAATCTTGATGTGATGCACATCGAGAAAAATATATGTGACAGCATTATCGACACACTTCTTAACATTGAAGGCAAGACGAAAGATACCTTAAAATCTAGGATTGATTTGACACACAGGTATCGTAAAGGATTTGCGGTGCAAGATGAAGGTAAACCACGGGATATGGCACCGTGTGTGTACGTCTTGCACAAGGTAAAAAGAAAAGAATTCATGAGGTCCATCACGTGTGAGATTCCCACATGGATTTTCTTCCAACCCCGAAAGGAGAGTCGGTCAGATGGAAACAAGGTACAAGGGTTGAAAACTCATGACTGCCATGTCCTACTTCAAAGGGTTTTACTGTTATCCTTAGAGGATTGGGCATACGACTTATCAGAGCAATTGCAAGAGTTGGGACAATTCTTGAGGAACTCTGCAGTAGAAATATCAGGATAGATGGTTTGGAGCGTCTTAGAGACAAGATACCAACTATCCTATGCGACCTTGAGAAGATATATCCTCCAACCTTCTTTGATGTGATGGTGCATTTGGCTGTTCATCTACCTGATGAGCACTACTTAGAGGTCCAGTACAGTATGGCTGGATGTACCCTATTGAAAGGCGGCTAGGAAATTTCAAGGGCTATGTTAGGAACAGAGCTAGACCCGAGGGTTCCATTGCAGAGGCCTACATTGCTACAAAAGCGTTGACATTCTGCTCAAAATACATTGAAACAGCTGATCAGCTTAGCAAAGAGGTGGGTGAAGACAATCCCGGGCTCAATGTTTTCGATTATTCTGTTCGAGTTACAGGGAAGAGTCGACAAGAGGACAAACCTAAAGAATTGGACAAAATGGTTTGGTATGTGTTGAATAACTATCCTGAGATACTACCTTATATCAAGTAAGTGCAATACTACAGCTTATACATCGTAATCTACTAAACTTGTAGCACATTCTTATATATTTAGATGTTTGACACGATCACTATGTTGTGCAGCATCTACAAATAGGAGTTACTGCCGCAAAATCCAAGAAACATTGACAAACTGGTTATGGCAGGATTTGCAAAATGGTTCAAGAACCATGTAAGCTTTTGAAGTGCACTGTCAGTTTTTTTAATATATTGCGTACATAAGATGATCAGCTTGTCTATTTTCTAACCATAGGTTAAGAAGATGCGGGAGGATGGGTAGGCAGTTGATGATGCCCTTTACTCACTAGCAATGGGTCCAGATACTCGGGTAAGACCTTATGAATCTTGCGTTGTTGGAGATGTGCGCTACAACACCCTTGCACGAGACGAAGGCATGAAGACACAAAACAGTTCCATCATGAGCATGGATATGGATGACAAAGAGACAACTAAAATGTATGCTAACATAACAGACATTGTTCGATTCGAGATATCTCCGCTTTGAGGATCATCGATGTGGTGGTTACATTGTCTTTGTCGTTGGTATAACCTGTTTTCCAAGATCGCAAAACCCAGAGCTGATGATTATTTCAAATCCATCAATGTCAAGGCAGCGTACCAGACCAACAAGCCTTTATTTTGGCAAATCAAGCAACACAGATATTTTTCTTGGAAGACACATTTGCACGTAGCGATGATTGGAGAGTATTGCAAAGGTTTGAGCAGAGGAATTAGTTTAATGAAGTTGCACAACAAGATGATGCTTACACTACTCCTGATGTACAAGATATCACAGATGTTCCTAATATCTTTGAGAACCATCATGTCAATGACGCCAGTGAAAAGATTGCCTGTCGTGCTATGGACATACAATAGTTGATCGAGAAGAAGCCAACGTTCGAGGACGCTGAGGACAAAGAAGAAGATGACACCGTGGGGAATTACGATTCAGACTGATACACATGGCGAAGATGTTGACGCTGCTGCTGCGAATGATGATTACATTGCTTTTGTCGTATTTGCCTGTCAGAAGACGTTTTTTTATCTACTATGGGAAATTGTGTTTGCTATGACAACTGAAACCTGAATAACATGTTGTTTAGTATTTTCTTTGTGAGAACATCACTTGTTATGTATGCTGATTTGTGTTTGGTGATTGTATGACAACTAAAACATGATGACATTGTTGTTTAGTTGTACTCATATTTGGCTGTGAAACTTGAATTTGATGACATAGTTTGCTGTTGGACTGCAATTTGCTCGACGTCTTCGAATGAGAACAAAGCTGACCCAACAGGGCCTCTGCTATTTATTTATTTATATGAGCAAAGGGATACCCTGATTTCCGTTAATAGAAATCATTAGATGTTCACAACACTATGCTTGACTGCTACACAGGTTTCATTCATTACTAGTTTCAACAAAGTGCTCATGTCGTAGCCACTGAATACATCATGAGTGCTACATACACTACAAATAAAGAGACAATCATCCTACAGAGCACATCAATTTTGCCCATTATCTTCACAAGCTCTTTCATCTCCTCATTGTTGTCAAGGCCGTTCAAAGAATTGTTGCTTGGCCATGATCGAGGAGGCTGCATCTTTAACCTTCTGCTCTGCATCTTCCTCTTCTGTCGTTCCTTCATTTACTTGTCCAACACCCCAACCTGTTGGTATTGGGATTCCCCGACTAACCAAATAATAAGCGTAGTTGCCTTCCCCCACATCAGCAACTTCCTAGAAATACAAATCACATGAATCTTCCCTTTTCTGCACGAATCAAATTGGAAGATCATCAACCAAACTATTAAAAAAATCAGCAACTGAAAGCAACAGAACAACACTTAAACATATTATTACCCCATGATTCAGGCATTTGTAGAAGACTCGGCCAGGGTTGCGGATTGTGGTTGAGACGCGACGGATGACTCTGCATGATTTGCAGCAGCGGCACCGTGCCAACGGCAGCGGGTTACAATGAGCAATCGGCTGTGGTGCGCGTGCCGATGGGGGTGTGATGAGATCGACAGGCGATGGTACGGGTGGAGACTTGGCGCATATCTGGTTGTTGCCTGCTGAAGAGCAGGTGGACGAGCAGCCAGCGGAGATGGTTGCTACGGCCAGAGCTTCTGATGCTAGGCAGAGTAAGTAGAGAAGAGGAGAAGCGAACGTTGGATATGTCAGTTTCATTACTTGCAGAGTAGCATAGCACCATATATAGTCATAGTCTAGGTTTGGATTCGAACCAGCTACAGGAGCACGTCTTTTTCTTTTTCTAAAACTCGCAACGTCTCTTTATCTTGGTACACTAGCTTGTTCTGTACGCCTTCCCAAGTCTTTGATTTTCTTTCCCTTTTTTTGTGAGGAAGGAAGGAGGACAAAATTGAGAGTTCCTCGGACTCGAATCCAAGACCTCTCGGTTGAAAACCAAGGGTGCTAGTCACTTATGTGGCGAACGTTCCCTGTGAGGAGGACGGTAGACGAACGCATTTTCCTCGCAGTTTTCTTCCTATATATAAAAAAGTATGCTACTTGGTGTCCGTTTAGTCGACAAACGATTGTGCCAACCTTGACCGTTGGATTGACATTCAACGTTTGTCACATTTCTTCAGTCTCTTCTTCCTCGAGCTGCAAAAGCCAATCCAGCGCCGGCGGGACCGCCTGCTCCCGCCTCCCATGGCTGGTTGTGATCTTCCCCGGCTCCTGTTTGTTCCCGTCCGAGGCCTCACCATCGTCCTCCACCTTGGTTCGCTCGCCGCAGCGCCGCCCTCCGGTGTTGTTAACATGGTCAACAACCGAGAGGAATAAAGAGATGACTGTACATGGTCAAGATGACAGTAGGGACCCAGCAGCGCGCTCAGTAATTTTGTTTTTTCAGGACGGAGAAGGGTATCAACTGGGTTGTGCAGGACCCGTGTCCCATCTAGCCCAGGCTTTTATTTCATATGTTTAGCACATGACCAGCCCAGTTTGTTTTTTCCTTTCTGAAAAATGGCTAGCCAGCTATTTTGTTTTTTGCAGAATAACCAACATAGGCCTACTTGCTTTTCTACGCCCTGCTGGGCCGGAAATCTTTCAAGACAAGGAGGGATGCATTTTGCCTAGAAAATAGGCTATAAGTAATAAGAAATGGGCTATAAGTAATAAGAAATGGGCTATAAAATGAAAAAAATACAGCAAACATGCAATTAGTTCCAAAATACTATTTTCTTTCGGATTTTGATATTTTAAATTTCATTGTTTTTGTGCGGGTAAAATTTCATTGAATTTATATTAAGGTATATTTAGATTTAAAATTAATTTGAATCTGGCTAGAAATTTCGGGCTGTATGTTGTTTGGGACAGATTTGGAGGCTGACTTGTGGGTCTACTAGGTTGACGTCTACTTTGGCTTTGTCATCTTAATCCACAAATGATTCTAGCAGCAGTGACCATTGGATGTTAATCGAACGGCCGTGCTGCTTCTTCAATATCTGATCTTCTTGCTCCAGCCGCCCAAACCAGCTCCAATGGGACTGCTGCTCCGCCTCCGTGGCATTTGTCTTTGCCGCCAAGACAGCCACACCGCCCCACCTACTTCATTCATTATGGCGGGACATTCCTCCACTCACCGACACCTCCTGTTATTTTCCGGCGACGGCAGCCGGACCAGTAAACCCTCGTACTCCCCACCGCATGGGCAACCATTGCCGAGTCTTCCCTGGCTCCGTGTCATTCCCTTCCTAGGCCTCACCGTCATCCACCGCCATGGTGCTCTCGGCACGGCCTGGTCAACATGGTCAACGAATGACATCCATCGGCCGTGGACTATACGCGCAAAATAATGATTCCTCCACCTGACAGCTGGGACCCACCAGAAGGGCCTCTGTATTTCGCGAAAAAACGTTCCCCCCGCTGACATGTCGGACCCACCAGTTATATCTTCGCACGCAAGGAAGTGCCTCCTTATTACGCACAAAAAATGAATACCCCCTGCTAGCTGGGACCCACCATAGTGGGAGGATGACTTGTGGGCCAACTAAGTTGACAGGGACGGAGGGCTTTGTCAACTTAGTTAATATGAACGATTCTAGCTCCAGTGACCGTATGATGTCCATCCAACGGCCGTAGTGCTTCTTCAACCTCTGGTCTTCTTGCTCTAGCTGCCCAAAGCAGCGCCGGTCATGCCGCATGCTCCTGCCTCCCGTGGCCGGCTGTGCTGCCGCGGAGGCCTCACTGCCCCCTACTATTCCCACCGCTGGCCAGGCCATGCGGAGACGGCAGCCTCACACCGCAGCCGAACCAGTGAACCCTCGTACTCCTCTCCGCGCGGGCTTCCACTATCGCGTCTTTCTCGGCTCCATGTCATCCCCTTCCTAGGCCTCGCCGTCGTCCACCGCCGTGGTGCTCTCGGCACGGCCTGGTCAACGTGGTCAAGGAACGACTTCCATCGGATGTGGACTGTACGTGGAGTGGCTGACAGTTGGGTCCACGGCCGCAGCAAGAAAGTGCCTCCTTATTACGCGGAAAATAATGATTCCTCCACCTGACAACTAGGACCCACCAGACGTGCCACTGTATTTCGCGGAAAAAACGTTTCCCCCTGACTGCTGGGACCCCCAGCTTCATCCTCGCACGCAAGGAAATGCGTCCGGGCAAAAAAACGATTCGCCTCGCTGACTGCTGGGACCCACCAGCTACACCTTCGCACGCAAGGAAGTGCGTCCGGGCAAAAAAAGCAAAACAATTCGCCCCCCTGACTGCTGGGACCCACCAGCTACATCTTTGCAGGCAAGGAAGTGCCTGACAGTCGGGACCCACCTGGTCGAAGCGTACGTAGCGTTGTCATCCTGGTCGCAAATGTGTACATACATACTGGTCGATGTAGAGGCGCGCACGTGTCGCAGTAGAGGCGCGCACGTGTCGTAGTAGAGGCGTGCACGTGTTGTAGTAGAGGCGCACACATAGCATGTACATGTACGTACAGCGGCCAGGGTGCAAGATAGAAAATACGGCCACATATGTGTACATACGAGCGGGGTCTCAAACGCCTACTCGCGCATACGTACGGCGAGGGCTCGTGTACATGGCTGGGTCGGAACGGAGAAACAGCATCGTCGTCGTATTCATGGGGAGGCAACGGAATGCGTCGTGTTCATGGGGAGGCAACGGAATGCATCGTGTTCATCGGGAGGCAACAGAACGCGTGGGAGCCAACCGGCTGGGTCAGAACGGAATGTGTCGTCGTGTTCATCGGGAGGGCTTGGACAGAACAGGTGATGGAAACAAGGCCTGGCGTACCGCACAACGAAGGAAACAGACCTCCTACATTTGGAACGGGGTCCTGTTGATCGGGAGGGGTGTGGCGTACCGCAAAACGGAGGAAACGGACCTCCTACGATCGAAATGGGGGTCCTATCGATCGGGAGGGGTGTGGCGTACCGCAAAATGGACGAAACGGACCTCCTACGGTCGAAACGGGGGTCCTGTTGATCGGGAGGGGTGTGTCATAGCACAAAACGGACGAAATGGACCTCCTACGTTCGAAACGGGGATCCTGTTCATCGGAAGGGGTGTGGCGTACTGCAAAAAGGGACTCCACGGGACACTGTTCATCTCCACCGTCAACCTCCTCCAGCCTCCACGGGCTACCGTCGACCTCCTCCAGCCTTCACGGGCTCATGTTCATCCAGCCTCCACCACGCGCTACTCCACCGGCTACTCTTCAACCACCCCTCCACGGGCACCCCTCCATCGTCTACTGTTCATCTAGCCCTCCACACCACGGGGTCCTATTCAACCACCCCTCCACGGGCACCCCTCCATCGTCTACTGTTCATCCATCCCTCCACCACACCACGGGTTCCTGTTCATCCAGAGGCAACACCACCGCTCACTATTCATCCAACCCCCCCTCCCACAACGCTCACTGTTCATCCAATCGATCGGCTTCAGTTAGCAGCAGTAGCGAAGGAATCGCTCGATCGGGTTCAGTTAACAGCCATCGATCGATCGCTCGGGTTCGATAATGTAGCTCTGCGGTCAATCGCTCGGGTTCAGTTAGAGCCCAACGCCTCGCTCGGGTTCAGTTAGAGCCAACGCCACGCACACACGCACGTACGTGTATGAGAGAAACGCGCATCGCTCGGCCCCCGACCTCCCACCGTAACCGGGAACTCCCGAAATTTTCCTCGCCCTCGCTTCTACCACGGTTTTTTCCGTCATGGACAGCCCAAAGAATGTCATGCAGCTGCGTCTCCGGCCCGTCCAGGATGAAAAGCCCATTTTCTGTCATGATTTTTTGTCATAGAAGTAGGAGCCCACCACATCTATGATGATACCGGGTTTTGTCACAATTATCGTCATAGAAGTGTCGTATGTATGACAGAAAAAAGTTTCGTTTGGCCCAAAATGTCACGGATGTGTCTTTTTTTGTAGTGATGACATGTGTTTTGCTTGGAGCGTCATTTTTATTTTCTTTTGTTTTGCTTGCTGTTTGAATAAAATACCAAGATCTGAAGTTCTTTAATGTTAGAGAGTCTTCACATACTTGCATAATTGTTCAACTACTCATTGATCTTCACTTATATCTTTCAGAGTAGTTTGTCGTTTGCTCTAGTGCTTCACTTATATCTTTTAGAGCACGACAGTGGTTTTATTTTGAAGAAATATTTGAACTCTCGTGCTTCACTTATATTATTTTGAGAGTTTTAGAACAGCATGGTAATTTGCTTTGGTTATAAATTTAGTCCTAATATGATGGGCATCCAAGAGGGATATAATAAAAACTTTCATATAAAGTGCATTGAATACTAAGAGAAGTTTGATTCCTTATGATTGTTTTGAGATATGAAGATGGTGATATTAGAGTCATTCTAGTGGAGTAATTGTGAATTTAAGAGATACTTGTGTTAAAGTTTGTGATTCCCATAGCATGCATGTATGGTGAACCGTTATGTGATGAAGTTGGAGCATGATTTATTTATTGATTGTCATCCTTTGTGTGGAGGTCGGGATCGTGCGATGGTTAACTCCTACCAACCCTTCCCCTAGGAGCATGCGTGTAGTACTTTATTTTGATGACTTGTAGATTTTTGCAATAAGTATGTGAGTTCTTTATGACTAATGTTGAGTCCATGGATTATACGCACTCTCACCCTTCACTATTGCTAGCCTCTCTTGTGCTGCACAATTTTTGCCGGTACCATACACCCATCATATACCTTCCTCAAAACAGCCACCATACCTACCTATTATGGCATTTCCATAGCCATTCCGAGATATATTGCCATGCAACTTTCCATCATTCTGTTTATTATGAGACGCTTCATCATTGTCATATTGCTTTGCATGATCATGTAATTGACATCGTATTTGTGGCAAAGCCACCTTTCATACTTCTTTCATACATGTCACTCTTGATTCATTGCACATCCCGGTACACCGTTGGAGCCATTCACATAGAGTCATATTTGGTTCGAAGTATCGAGTTGTAATTCTTGAGTTTTCAGTAGATAAAAGTGTGATGATCTTCATTATTAGAGCATTGTCCCATGTGAGGAAAGGATGATGGAAGCAATGATTCCCTCACAAGTTGGGATGAGTCTCCAGACTTTATGAAAAATAAAAGAGGCCAAATAAGCCCAAATAAAAAAGAGGCCAAAGAAACCCACCAAAAAAATGAGAGAAAAAAGAGAGAAGGGGCAATGCTACTATCCTTTTACCACACTTGTGCTTCAAAGTAGCACCATGATCTTCATAATAGAGAGTCTCCTATGTTGTCACTTTCATATACTAGTGGGTATTTTCATTGTAGAACTTGGCTTGTATATTTCAATGATGGGCTTCCTCAAATTGCCCTAGGTCTTCATGAGCAAGCAAGTAGCATGCACACCCACTTAGTTTCTTTTTGAGCTTTCATACACTTATAGCTCTAGTGCATCCGTTGCATGGCAATCCCTACTCACTCACATTGATATCTATTGATGGGCATCTCCATAGCCCATTGATACGCCTAGTTGATTTGAGACTATCTTCTCCTTTTTGTCTTCTCTACAACCACCACTCTATTCCACCTATAGTGTTATGTCCATGGCTCACGCTCATGTATTGCGTGAAAGTTGAAAAAGTTTGAAAATACTAAAGTATGAAACAATTGCTTGGCTGAAACCGGGGTTGTGCATTGTAACGCCCCGGAATCGATGCGCTAGGTGTCTGCCAGTTATTCGTCGTTGTTGCCATGTCATTTGCTTGCGTGTTGCATTTTATTATGTCATCATGTGCATTGCATTGCATACGTGTTCGTCTCATGCATCCGAGCATTTTCCCCGTTGTCCGTTTTGCAATCCGGCATTCCTATGTCCTTCGGCGTCCGCCTTTTGTCTCTTGTTGTGAGCGGGTGTTAAACTTTCTCGGAATGGTCCGAGGTTTGCCAAGTGGCTTCGGTATAGCACCGGTAGACCGCCTATCAAGTTTTGTGCCATCTGGAGTCCGTTTGATACCCCAACGGTTAACCGGGTAACCGTAGAAGCCCCTTTCTCTTTGCAGCCCAACACCCCTTCCAAAGTGGCTCAAAACCCATCTAAGTCTCTTCCATGCTCTCGGTTGTTCGATCAACGATCGCGTGGCCGAAAACCACTCCTCATTTGGACTCTCCTAGCTCCCTCTACCTATAAATATGTGTGCTTCCCCCGAAATCCCGGTCTAACCCTAGCCATCTTCATCCACGCGCCGCCGGACACGTCCGCCCGAGCCGGACATGTCCGCCGGCCACATCACTCCAACCAATCAGCGCCCGCCACCTCACCTCCGCCGCCGCCCTCAACCTACCGCGCGTCGCCACTGTCGCCGCCGCTTCCCCCCCCGCTGCCGGGGAAGCCCATCGCGGGCCCGCCTGGCCCAGATCCGCCGCCGCCGGCCGTGCGCCCGCCGCCCGCTCCGCCGTCGGCCTTCGCCCGCCCGGCCTTGCGTGCAGCCCTGTCGTGCTCCTCGCCGCCGGTGCTCGGTCTCCGCCGCCCGGCGCCGAAGCGCCCGCCAGACGCCTCCCGTGCTCGGAGCCGCCGCCTCCTCGACCCGCGAGCACCGGCCTCGTCGGCCTTGCCGCCCGCCATTATCCTCCTCTCGCTGGACACCGCCCGCCGCGCCCACCGTTCGCCGCCGCTTGCAGCACCTCCGCCGCCCGGGCTCGTCGTCCGGAGCCCCGCGCCTCCGGCCTCCTCCCCCTCGCGCTCCGGCCTCTTCCTCGCCGCTGGCGACCGTCTCCGGCCACCTCCCCGGCCAACTCCAGTGAGGTCCTCCAGATCAGGATCAGATCCACCAAGCCCCCGATCCAAACGCCTCCCTGCCCTGGACCTCCTCGTCCCGTTTCGTCCCGTCCAGTTTTCTGAGGTTGATTTTTGCCTAAGTCCCTGTTATTCTCACATTATCATGCCATTTTCATCGCATCATAACTTGCTGCATACTGCTCCGTTTCGTGCGTGTCATATGTCAAATTTTCGCCTCGACGAGTACTTCATTTCATTCCATTGCATCATGTTCATTTGAGTCCATCTTGATGCCTGAATCATCGTTGCAAGAGTGCTAGTTGATGTTAATCTGCTGAAACTGTTATAACATGCTCATTTGTCTTTTTTGCCATGGTTGATGTGTGCATCCTATGAGGTTGATGTCTACATGTGTTTTGATCTATGATATGCCATCTTTCCAGAGGTGCAATCCATGTATTTTTGTGAGTCTTGTACTGAGTGCATCAAGCTTGTTAAGTAGGGTACTTGTTGTTGCTGTTTTGCTAGGCTGATTCTGTTATATTTTGTTGCTATGTTAACCTGCTTCTACAAGTCATTCTATGCACAATCTGGAGATGTTCACTAAGGATGATTTGTTATACATGTCATGCTCTATACATTCATGCTCCTGGTTGCAATTATAGCCTGCTGTAACATGTTATAATCTTGCTCTCAAATTTGCTAAATAATGTTGCTGTCAGCCTGTTAACATTAAGTTTAGTTTTGGCCATGTGTTTTGCTAGTGATCCATGCACCCTATGAACTTGCTCTTGCCATGCTTAGCTTCATAAACATGTATTCTTACTGTTGGTTGCCTTGCCATGCCATGTATTGCTCTGTGGTGAGTGGTTCAAGCTCACCAACATGCCTACTTATTGTTGTTCCTGCCATGTTAGAATCTGTCATATCTTTTGCCATGTTTACATGGGTGCCATCATATCTTCTGTGCCTTTTTGGCTCATGGTCAGTAAGGGTCTTTTGTTCTACGCAATTAGTAGTTTCATGTCATGCCTTTGTTTGCCATGATAAGTTCCTGTAGCATGTTGTTTGATAGCTCTAGACATTGCAACCAGATGTTATTTCTGCCAAGCCTGAAACTGTTATAATTTGCAATCTTTCCATGTCCTTTTGAGCATGTTCTAGTTGTTTCTGGAGATAGCTCAGTGTTCATGTTTTGTCATGCTTTACCTGTAATTCATGCCCATTCCTTTTGTTCTTATGTTGGGGTGCTGTAGCTTGTTGTTTTGATTCTTGCAAGATGCCTAGTTGCTGCCTACAACCCTCCTTTTCGTCCGCCCGTGAAAGAAATAGAGCACCACGCCAAAGGAATGGCTAAGAGCATCTCCAGCCGTTGGTCCCCCAGGGCAGTGCATGCTAGCTAGGTTTGTACGAGTTCCCCTTTCAACCGGGGTTGTGCATGATTTAAATATTTTGTGTGATGAAGATAGAGCATAGCCAGACTATATGATTTTGTAGGGATAACTTTCTTTGGCCATGTTATTTTGAGAAGACATGATTGCTTTGTTAGTATGCTTGAAGTATTATTATTTTTATGTCAATATTAAACTTTTGTTTTGAATCTTATGGATCTGAATATTCTTGCCACAATAGAGTAGATTACATTGATAAATATGTTAGGTAGCATTCCACATCAAAAATTCTATTTTTATAATTTACCTACTCGAGGACGAGCAGGAACTAAGCTTGGGGATGCTTGATACGTCTCCAACGTATCTATAATTTTTGATTGTTCCATGCTATTATATTATCTGTTTTGGATGTTTAATGGGCTTTACTATGCACTTTTATATTATTTTTGGGACTAACCTATTAACCGGAGCCCCAGTGCAAATTGTTGTTTCTTTTGCCTATTTCAGTGTTTCACAGAAAAGGAATATCAAACGGAGTCCTAACGGAATGAAACCTTCGGGAGAATCATTTTTGGAACACATGCAATCCAGGAGACTTGGAGTAGACGTCAGGGAAGCAATGAGGTGGCCACGAGGGTCCAGGGCGCGCCCTACCCCCTGGGTGTGCCCCCACCCTCGTGGCTCCCCTGACCGACTTCTTTCGCCTATATATACTCATATACCCTGAAAACATCGGGGAGCACAATAGATCGGGAGTTCCGCCGCAAGCCTCTCAGAGCCACCAAAACCAATCGGGACCCTGTCCAAGACTCGACGGAGGGGATCCTCACCGTGGCCATCTTCATCATCCAGCGCTCTCCATGACGAGGAGGGAGTAGTTCACCCTCGGGGATGAGGGTATGTACCAGTAGCTATGTGTTTGATCTCTCTCTCTCTCTCTCTCTCTCTCTCTCTCTCTCTCTCTCTCTCTCTCTCTCGTGTTCTTGATTTGGCACGATCTTGATGTATCACGAGCTTTGCTATTATAGTTGGATCTTATGATGTTTCTCCCCCTATACTCTCTTGTAATAGAGTCTCCCTTTTTCAGACAAACGGTGACGCACAAAATGAGCATGCTCATCCAAAGATTTCCCATCAACTAGGCTAGTTGGGGATTCAGCACGAGCGCATAAGGATTGAAGATGATCCAAGTAGAACACTTTAAGTGGATCCATATCAATAGATTTTTAGCAAGCTAAAATGCAAGCAAATAGAAGGCACATGGAAACACAAGCCAAAAGACATACGAGAAGAAGGCAAAGAAAAGGCAAAGGTTTTCGAAATCATTTTAGACGTGGGGGAGAGGAAAACGAGAGGCGAATGGAAAATAATGTAATGCGGGGGAGAAAAGTTTATGATGGGTACTTGGTATGTCTTGACTTGGCGTAGATCTCCCCGGCAACGGCGGCAGAAATCCTTCTTGGTACCTCTTAAGCATGCATTGGTTTTCCCTTGAAGAGGAAAGGGTGATGCAGCAAAGTAGCGTAAGTATTTCCCTCCGTTTTGAGAACCAAGGTATCAATCCAGTATGAGACGACACACAAGTCACCTAGTACCTGCACAAACAATCTAGAACCTTGCAACCAACGCGATAAAGGGGTTGTCAATCCCTTTACGGCCACTCGCAAAAGTGAGATCTAATAGAGATAGTAACGTAAATATTTTTGGTATTTTTGTTGTATAGATTGGAAAGTAAAGATTGCAAAATAGTAAACGAGATGCGATGTAAATAAAAGAGATGTAATATAATAAGGAAGAGACCCGGGGGCCATAGGTTTCACTAGTGGCTTCTCTCAAGATAGCATGTATTACAGTGGGTGAACAAATTACTATCGAGCAATTGATAGAAGAGCGCATAATTATGAAGACATCTAAGGCAATGATCATGAACATAGGCATCACGTCCGTGTCAAGTAGACCGAAACGATTCTACATCTACTACTATTACTCCACACATCTACCACTATCCAGCATGCATCTAGAGTATTAAGTTCATAAGAACGGAGTAACGCATTAAGCAAGATGACATGATGTAGAGGGATAAACTCAAGCAATATGATATAAACCCCATCTTTTTATCCTCGATGGCAACAATACAATACGTGCCTTGCGCCCTCATCACTTTGGGAAAGGACACCGCAAGATTGAACCCAAAGCTAAGCACTTCTCCCATTGCAAGAAATATCAATCTAGTAGGCCAAACTAAACCGATAATTCAAAGAGACTTGCAAAGATATCAAATCATCCATACAAGATTTCATAGAAGAACCAAATAATATTCATAGATGATCAAGTTCATAAATCCACAGTTCATCGGATCTCGGCAAACACACCGCAAAGGAGTATTACATCGAATAGATCTCCAAGAACATCGAGGAGAACTTTGTATTGAGAATGAAAGAGAGAGAAGAAGCCATCTAGCTAATAACTATGGACCCGAAGGTCTCTGGTAATCTACTCACGCTTCATCGGAGAGGCAATGGTGTTGATGTAGAAGCCCTCCATGGTTGATTCCCCCTCCGGCAGATCACCGAAAAAGGCCCCAAGATGGGATTCGCGGGTACAGAAGGTTGCAGCGGTGGAAAAGTGTTTTCGTGGCTCCCCCTGATGTTTCTAGGGAATAAGAGTATATATAGGCGAAAGAAGTACATCCGTGGAGCTATGAGGGGCCCACGAGGGTGGGGGCGTGCCTACCCCCTGGGCACGCCCTCCTGCCTCGTGGCTTCCTCGTAGAGTCCCAGACTTCTACTCCAAGTCTTCTATATTGCTTTTGGTCCAAGAAAGATCCTCGCGAAGGTTTCATTCCGTTTGGACTCCGTTTGATATTCCTTTTCTGTAAAACACTAAAATAGGCAAAAAAAAAACAGAAACTGGCACTGGGCCTCCAGTTAATAGGTTAGTCCCAAAAATAATATAAAAGAGCATATTAAAGCCCATTAAACATCCAAAACAGATAATATAATAGCATGTAACAATCAAAAATTATAGATACGTTGGAGACGTATCAAATGCCATGGCGCGAATCAGGTGTCGCTGGTTGGGGTAGCGTGTCGGTCCTGATTCCCTGCGTCACTGGATGGGCGGGGAAGCTGTATTGGATGAGCGGGGCGGCTTTCCTCTAAGCGAGAAGCCAGCCCCCCGCCTTGTCCTTCTATAAAAAGGGGGAAGGAGCGATGCATCTCCATACGCACCTTCTTCTTCTTCTTCTTCTCTCCCCGTAGTCCTTCTTCACACGCCATGGTAAGAGGATGAGGGTGTGGTGGTATTCCAACGACGGCGACGAGAGCTTCTGCTCGACTGCGCAATCCCCTCCTTTGGATCCTGTGGCGCTGGAACCTGCTACGAGGGGCGGAGGGAGAGGGTGCGGCCGTGGTCGCCGCAGTGCTCGAGGGAGAGGACGACGAGGTGGCACTCTGGTCGTGCCCCCACCGGTGGCTCCTCCCCCAATGGAAGGCTGTCGGTGTCAAAACCGGCGGATCTCGGGTAGGGGGTCCCGAACTATGCGTCTAGGCAGATGGTAACAGGAGACAAGGGACACGATGTTTTTACCCAGGTTTGGGCCCTCTCGGTGGAGGTAAAACCCTACTCCTGCTTGATTGATATTTATGATATGGGTAGTACAAGAGTGGATCTACCACGAGATCAAGGAGGCTAAACCCTAGAAGCTAGCCTATGGTATGATTGTTGTTGTGATTGTTGTCCTACGGACTAAAACCCTCCAGATTATATAGACACCGGAGAGGGTTAGGGTTACACAGAGTCGGTTACAATGGTAGGAGATCTACATATCCGTATTGCCAAGCTTGCCTTCCATGCCAAGGAAAGTCCCATCCGGACATGGGACGAAGTCTTCAATCTTGTATCTTCATAGTCTTGGAGTCCGCCGATGATGATAGGCGGCTATCCGGACACCCCTAGTCCAGACTCCTCAAGAGTCCCTCGAACCAGGCTTCAATGACGCATTTAGTCAGGCAGGCGCATATTGTCTTCGGCATTGCAAGGCGGGTTCCTCCTCCGAATAATTCGTAGAAGATTGTGAATGCCAGGATAGTGTCCGGCTCTGTAAACTAAATTCCACATACCACCGTAGAGAGAATAATATTTACACAAGTTCAATCTACTGACATATTTTGTGGCGTGACGTCACACCACTACCAAACCTTTACTTGAATCGTTTTTACTATACCACCTCGGTAGCGTTTAGCGGCGGTTTCCTTGGCACGTCTTGTCGAGCGAGATCGTGTTCCCTTATTCCGGATTCCCATCAATACGGACGTGGGTAACCCAACGCGCCGTTGCCACACGCCTCCATCGGCGAGTTCCAAACGGTCACGGGGACGGCTCTTGGTATTCTCCCTCTTTATAATGAGACCAAGGCTCATTTCTTTTCTTCAATCCTCCATCGAATCTACCCCTCGCCCCAAGTTCCAGCACTCAGGGCTCCAGATTCAAGCGCTTCGGACCCTCTACAATGTCCGGCTCTGACCTACAGGGCCGGTGGATGCCCTCCTCCGTCATGAAAGAGGACGTGCTAAAGCTGAGAGAAGCCAGGTACTTAACCTACGAGATTTCGCATAGGTTGCCTGCCCAAGGGCAAGTCATTCCCACTCCCGAGCCAGGCGAGAGCGTCGTGTTCGTGTCTCACCTCCGTCGGGGTTTAGGCTTCCCGATGGATCATTTTGTGAGAGGGCTCATGTTTTACTATGGGCTGGAATTCCATGACTTGGCTCCGGAGTCCATCCTCCATATCTCATCATTCATTGTCGTCTGTGAAGCCTTCCTCCGTACCACCCCTCACTTCGGTTTGTGGCTCAAAACCTTCGACATGGAGCCGAAGATGATTGAGGGGCGTCAGGAAGAGTGCGGCGGGGCGTTTATAAGCAGGAGGGCCGATGCTCCATGGCCCGAGGGCTCTTTTCAGGAGGAGCTCAATTTGTGGCAACAGGAGTGGTTCTATATCACCGCTCCTGTGGGCAGCAGTGCGAGCCGCCGCCGTCTTTGCTCGCCCTCCACAATGGCTGACGTCATGGGTCAACAAAGGGCTTGACTGGGGACCGTCCAAGGACGTACCCCCATTGCAGGGCCGGATTCGAGACCTCCAAGAGAGGGAGATCAATTTGGTCGTAGTGATGCAGGTTATGCTGATTGAGCGTCTTCTGCCCTGCAAACGTCGCCCCCTCCGCCTATGGGAATTCAATCCGGAGGGACCACGAGCTCTCCAACACTTCATGGGTACGACACCCGTGGAGATGTACAAATTGTTCTTGGGATCACAAGAGGTGTGTCCGGAATTGACCGAGGACGCCGGTTTGAGCTGCAATCGCCCGGATACTCAAGTAAGTAGCCCTGTGTCCGGACATACCGTTTTGTTTGCATATCTTGGATTTGCCTATTAACCAATCGCCCTTTGAACAGGAGTGGATAGCGCAAGCAAAACTGATACGGTGTCCGGCCCC
The DNA here is from genome assembly GCA_021437245.1 of Aegilops speltoides. Classification (NCBI taxonomy): domain Eukaryota; kingdom Viridiplantae; phylum Streptophyta; class Magnoliopsida; order Poales; family Poaceae; genus Aegilops; species Aegilops speltoides. The sequence goes on along the minus strand of CM038142.1, from coordinate 517,011,740 downwards.
CCTCCCGGAGACCGCGCCTCCAGAGGAGGGCGAAGGGGAAAACAGAGAAACTACCGCCTCTACTAAGGAGGCTTTAGAGAAAGGGGGGATCGAGAATCCCTCCTTCCAGGGGGAGAAGAGGACCGCTTCCCAAGGTCCGGAGGCTAAGGCCTCAAAGCGGGGAAGAAATCTTCACCGAAGGTCTGCGCCAGGAAGCCCGGCCGCACTATCTCCCTAAGGAATCAGCCTCCAAACCAAGCCGTAAGTAGAAAAAGGGAGTATTGTAATAAGGACATCCCTATTTTTGCTTCTGAGGATAATCGAAGTTTTTACCTTGTAGTTCGGATCTCCGTCCTTCTCAGCTGAGCTCGTCTTCGGGGGACCTTCGTCCGGAGATGATGGAGAGTGAGATGCCTCCATCTGCCGCGCCGTCAGGTGGGGCGGACGACCCTGAGGTGTCGTCACGGAGGGTATCCCCGAGTCCGGCAGGGCCGGAGAGTTCAGCACCAACTGGTGTACGGCCGGGGGAGCTGAAGGATCTGCTCGAGAGGGCGTCTATCTCAGAAGATCACCGTACATTAATGAATACGTGATTGAAAGAATTTCATCCGCTGAGGGCGAGTTGCATGATGCCGCCAGAAGTTTACTGGCGGGGTTTGAGGTACGTAAAAATGACATACCTTTTGACAGTTTTGCACATAGAGTGGGCCCTGTATAGATAGTAGCCCCTGAGACTCGGTATGTTGACGAAAGCGACGGCGTGCCGAGGATCATAATCTCAGTTATTAATTCTCGCTTTTCCTATGCAGGTGGCGGATCATCCGGTGGCCAGCCGGACTGATAGAGTTGCCGAGCTAAAGCGGCAACTCGACGTTGCGGATGCGGACACCCAGCTGGTTAATAAACGATTTGACGAGTCACAAGGTAGGTTGTTTCTCCGTGGTCACCTAGTAAGGGAGCTGACGCCCACTCCTTACAACATGTGTGCTTTATGCAGATGGTGCCGCTGCTGTGGAGGACCTTCGGGCAGAGCTTGCTCAAGCCAAGGAGCATGCCAGAAGGAGTGATGTGGCTGCCTCGAAGGCAGGGGAAGAGCTAAAAGCCGAAAAGGCTGCTCACTACCGAAGCAGGGAGGAGATGGCCGGAATGGCCATGAAGCTGAAGGATGTTACCGACCGCTATGAGGTTCTTGAAAAGGAATGCCGAGAGGAACAAGAGGACCTGAAGAAGGCCACCGCCGAGGCCAAGGATGCCCGTTCTGCAATGAGGGCTATAAAGGAGGAGCTACGTAAGGCCAGCTGTCGGGTGTGGAGGATCCTTATCTGGATTTGGCGGCGAGTGCGGCGGATGCGGTTGTGCACTTCCGAAGCCAAAAGGATCACGAGATGGAAGAGCTGTTTTGGTCTCAATTCCACAGTCCGGAATGTTCACTTTCGTTGACCGATCAGTTGGCTGAGTGGGCTGAGCTGAATAGATTGTCCGGATTTGCCATGACGGATGTAGTGGCTCATCTGTGGCCGGATAGGCCCAAGCCGAAGAGTTATTTTGGCTTATTGCAGCAATTCCTTGGGGTGGTGCTGCATATCAAGGTGATGAAGTGGTTGGCATGCATAGAGGGTGCACGGATGGCCCTCGCCCGTGTTAAGACATACTGGGCGGAGATGGATGCCACCGATATTGCATCCCGGGGTTCGGACGGGAACCGGTTACCCGCCGAGCACTATTTTGGGGAAGTCCTGCGGGGCGCTCGTTTAATAGAGTCGTAGTGCTCGAAAAATGTTATGTTCAAATGGCATGTATGATTTATAAAACCATATTTATAATATGAGTGCTTTTTATACTTGTGCGTTCAAGTATTGAAATATCTCCTGTGCGGCCGTTAATGTATATGTGTATGTAACCTGAAAGATGGCAGTCTATGGCTTCAGCCCCCACGCACATGGTGCGGGGGTGTTTGTAAAAATAGCGCATTTTCACACTTAATCCAATGTCTTGGTCCTGTGAAGGAGGTGGTAGCGTAGAAAACTAGGCAACCGGACTATAATGCTTTATCACTTTCACTTAGCCATAGGAGTTCGAAGGTGGGGCTACGATATAGCCCCTAGGGGCACCGCGCTCTCCGGATTCGGGCACGCGTGTGTACTGACCGAAAGCGGTCCTTCGTCAAAGCGGAGGAATTCTAAACATTCCGGTAGTCGATCGAGTGGTTGACCAGTCTCTCGCCTGGCCGAACCAGGGCACAATCGCAGTAGTTCTCCTGGTGTCGTGTTAGCCAATGATACGGAACGTAAGGCGGCAAAACACAGGATCCGGGCAAACCCAACATTTGACCAAAGACATGACTCAGAGCTCATGCATATAGGTCCTAACTCGAGACGCCGAACACTCCCTAAGGTATTCGGTCTTTATGATAACGGGCAGAACAATGCCCTAAGCCCCTAGTGTCCAGGTACGGGCAAAAACTTCTGACGCGGCCGATGCCAAAACGCCAGCCTCCTCCTCGGTTATAATAAGAAACCGAGGGATGTGTATCAACAAGAGACAGTAAGAAAGGTTTACGCCGGGTCTTAATCTCAAAAGAATCCTTGCAATGGGTCCCTGCTGCACGTTTGCGCCTGTATCTCCGCTGTTCATCTGTAAAAGAGAAGAACTTAGTTTGGAAAGGTATTGTGCAAAAAAATGTATTTAAAACAGAGTATGAATAAATGAATAAAGTTGAGCTTTTATTGGCTCTCATTGTTTCATGCGCGTAGCTCCTTGTGAAGGGTCATGTGGCTAGGAAGCCCCTAGTTTATTTATGCCAGACTCGCCTAGCCGTGTCCGGGGTCTTGAGGAACCTTTTAAGGAGATGATGCCGCGTGGACCGGGCATTTTAAGTGTAAGAGACGCGTAATGCGGTATTGCGTTAAAGCGGACGAAAGCTTCGCATCCCAATAGTGCCTGGTGGCTACTTTTAAATGGGGCGATATGGAAGATTAGCTTTTCACGACGGAAGTTGTCGGATGAACCGAACACAACTTCTAGTAGTAAGGAGCCCGTGCACTTGGCGTAAGGGCCTAGCGTCACTCCTTTGAAGGAAGTGCTGCTATGGCGAATTTTGGTAGGGCCTATCCCCATCCTGTGGATTGTGTCCGGATATAGCAGGTTTAAATCGCTACCACCATCCATTAGAACTTGTGTAAATTGTAGTCCGTTGATTATAGGATCCAATATCAAATCAGTCCATCCTGCGTTTCGAATACTTCTGGAGTAATCCAGATGGTCGAAAGTAATTGGTTTTGACATCCAATCTCGGGATTCCGCTGTGGTGGACCGTGCGGCGCGTATTTGAGCAGATGCCGCACAATTGTCCCATATTATCACATGAAGTGAGTTTACTGTTTTGACCTCTTATGGGAAAGCTTGTGGGGTTCGTCATCGTCTTCGCTTGGTGTGTCGAGCCCCTTGTGTTCGGCGTTGAGTCGGCCGGACTGCTTGAAGACCCAACAATCTCGGTGGGTGTGGTTTGCAGGCTTCCCGGGGGTACTGTGGATTTGACATATCCTATCCAAAATTTTGTTTAGGTTGGATAACTCGTCACTGTTGTCCTTAAGAGGCAGAGTTTTGCTGTTCGGCCGAGAGCTTTTGAATCCGGCGTTGACCGCCGTGTTCTTTGGGCCATTTTCTTTATTCCGGCGCTGATCTTTTCTGCGTCATGATTTCCCATTTCCATCTCTGACCTCAGATGTACTTGGGTCGCTGGTGCTGCGTCTCGCCAGCCAGCTATCTTCTCCCGCGCAAAAGCGGGTCATGAGGCTCGTTAGCGCGGCCATTGTTCTTGGTTTTTCCTGGCTGAGGTGTCTGGCGAGCCATTCGTCTCGAATGTTATGTTTAAAAGCTGCTAAGGCTTCGGCGTTCGGACAGTCGACTATCTGGTTCTTTTTGGTGAGGAACCTGTTCCAGAATTTGTGTGCTGACTCTCCGGGCTGTTGAGTTATGTGACTTAAACCGTCTGCATCCGGAGGGCGGACATAAGTCCCCTGAAAATTTGCTCTAAACGCATCCTCGAGCTCTTCCCAACTTCCAATGGTATTTTCTGGGAGGCTTTTGAGCCAATGCCGAGCTGGCCCTTTGAGCTTGAGGGGTAGGTATTTTATGGCATGGAGATCGTCTCCTCTAGCCATATGTATGTGTAGGATGTTATCCTCAATCCAGACTCCGGGGTTTGTTGTTCCGTCGTATGCCTCTATGTTCACGGGCTTAAAACCTGCTGGAAATTCATGATCCAGTACCTCATCGGTGAAACATAGTGGGTGTGCGGCGCCCCTGTATTTAGGTGTGCCGTTATCTTCGAAAACGCGGCGTGTTGTGTTGCTTCCTGGAACCCTCTTTTTTGGACCATAAATGGACCTGACCGGGCCATCCTTTTTGCGATGATATTTATGTGTATCATGTGCCGGCTCGTGTGCGGCGCCGCTTGCCGCTCTTAGCCTATCATATGGTCGTCTATCCGGCCAGGCGGCCTCTTTGCTTTTTGATTGGAGTGGCTCTACGGCCTCTTCGTCGAATTCAGGCAGCAGCTTACGCTTTGGGTAGCTCTTTGCTTGGTGACTATTGCCGTATTTGTCTGCGGTCTTGAGTACTTTGCTCCATCTCATTCTAAGTGCGTCTTCCGCTGTTTTGAGCGTCCGCTTCTGCTTCTTCAAACTTCTTGCAGTGGCGACGAGCCTTTTGTGAAGGTTCTTATGCTCCGGTGATGTGTCCGGTGTGAGATCGTCTGGACTGTTGTTTTCGCCGGGGATGGGTTGCTTGTCCAATTCATCCTATTCTGATGGTTGCTTGGTTGCATGTTCGTCGTCCACTGGTTCGCCCTGCTCTATGGCTGGGTCATTATGGATGTTGTTGTTATCGAGGCGGGACTTCGGGCGGCGCTTGCGTCGCCGTTTTGGTTGTTTTTCGGGGGGATTATCCTTTGCCGCTTCCCGTTGTTCCTCGTTATCGCTTCCTTTTGGTGTATCCACCATGTATATGTCATGAGTTGAGGTGGCTTTCCAGTGCCCAGTAGGTGCTGGTTCTTGGTCGTCTCCAGCATCGTCGTCCATACCGTCGATGTCTTCGGAGTCATAGTCTAGCATGTCGGTTAGATTGTCGACATTGGCTACAAAGTGGGTGGTGGGTGGGCTTTGAATTTCTTCGTCGTCCGCATCCCAACCGTCCTGACCACAGTTCAACCAGGGCTCTCTTTGATAGCGAGAGATACTTTAGCGAATTCAGGTTGTCACCAAAAGGTGAGTATTGAAAGATGTCCGGGGCGGTGAACTCCATGATCGGCGCCCAATCGGATTCGATTGGAGGGGGCGCGGGAGGTTCGGAGTCCGGAGAGGAGTCCGGCACCTTGGAGTCACGAGCCTCACAAGGGACAAAGTCAGTATTCGGCTCCATCGCCGTGGAGGTTGCAGCCCCGAGGCGGTGTCTAGTCACCCATCCTCGATCTGCGTGGTCGGCTTCGAATTAAGGGTCGGAGCGGACTCGTGTGCGGCCTCCAGGGCACTGTCCGGCAGCAGAGCTAAATCATGCCCATCGTGACAGTGCGGCGCGCTCGGCTGTGGCTCGAATCCGTCGAAGATCAAGTCTCGCGACGCCACCGTGAAGTTCAAAGCTTCGATTTGACGATGGCAGGGCGTAGCTTTCAATCTGCTCCAGATGGCTGCTTAATCGCCCGCAGTGCAAAGCCGCCGAATACGAAGATCTGTCTGGGGAGAAAAATCTCACCCTGGACTGCGTCGTTGTTGATGATCGAAGGAGCCATCAAGCCTATCGGTGATGACACAGAGGAACTCTCAACGAAAGCACCAATGTTGGTGTCAAAACCGACGGATCTCGGGTAGGGGGTCCCGAACTGTGCGTCTAGGCAGATGGTAACAGGAGACAAGGGACACGATGTTTTTACCCAGGTTCGGGCCCTCTCGATGGAGGTAAAACCCTACTCCTGCTTGATTGATATTCATGATATGGGTAGTACAAGAGTGGATCTACCACGAGATCAAGGAGGCCAAACCCTAGAAGCTAGCCTATGGTATGATTGTTGTTGTGATTGTTGTCCTACGGACTAAAACCCTCTGGTTTATATAGACACCGGAGAGGGCTAGGGTTACACAGAGTCGGTTACAATGGTAGGAGATCTACATATCCGTATTGCCAAGCTTGCCTTCCACGCCAAGGAAAGTCCCATCCGGACACGGGATGAAGTCTTCAATCTTGTATCTTCATAGTCTTGGAGTCCGGCCGATGATGATAGTCCGGCTATCTGGACACCCCCTAGTCCAGGACTCCCTCAAAGGCCATGTTGGAGATCAGCCTCAAGAGTTTGTCATTAGGGTGTACAAGCCTCTGTGCGGCCACCTCCATCTTCCTACTCCACTCGCATGAGAAATGGAGCCTGATCCGCCACACGCTCTTAGGTTGCACATGAGGGGCTGCGGGAACGGAGGCATGTGGGTTGATGTTGACTTCCCCGCTCCTCATATCATGTACCTCCACCATGGTTGGAAGACCTTCGCCCGTTCCCATAGCTTGTCGGAGGGGCATGTTCTCCAGTTTAAATTAATGGAGAGCAGCCCGCTCTCCATCAAGATCTTTGGGCGCTCGGGAATTCACTTAGGGTGCTACCCGGAGAGCTCCACTGACGACGAAAGCTCCTCCCCAAGCAAGAGCGACGGGGAGGAGAGTGGTGGTAATGACGGCGGCAGTGGGCGGGAGGGCGACGACTCCGACTCCGGCTGAACATCGCCCGCACCATATTCATCAGGCGGCAGCACCATCATCTGCATCTGCATCTCCTCCCCGGCAGGGTGATTTGCCAGGGAGTTGGGTGCAGAGGCGGTAGCGGTGCCTCCTGGCTTCCTCTAGTAGCCTCCCAGCTGGACCCCGACAGGCTTCCTCTCAGGCTGCAGCTCCATTAGCTCTGTCGTGTCCTGCTGGCCCTGGTGGCGGCGGTTGTTGGGTTGCCTCCGCCATGCTCCCCATCGACACGTTCGTTGGCGTCTCCTTTTGCCCTTTTGCCTTCACCTGCCGTGCCTGGGAGGAGAGGGACAAGAAAGGGGATTAGGGGGCACTTATATTTTTTCAATCTTAAACTTGTAGGCACTTGCCAAATTTTAATTCAAATAATGTAATCTATCGAGTCCATGTATGTGTTCTGTAAGGCTTGTACTCGTATAATCAGCATATTAATGAAAAGGAAGAGCCTTGCCGGGAACTCGTGCATGTGTATGTCCATGCAGAGGTGGGATGACACTTTAGTTAAATAAACGAGTCTTCCCCGGCAGGCTATCCTGCCGGTACCCTTTTTCTATTTTGTTGCCGGGGACCGGGGTCTATCGGGCAAAAAATAAAGGGACCAGCCCCCCGCCAACCCTTTCTTAGAAAAGGCTGTTAGGGAACGTAGCAATAATTCAAAATTTTCCTACGTGTCACCAAGATCAATCTATGGAGATTCTAGCAACAAGAGAGGGAGAGGATGAGTGTATCTTCATACCCTTGAAGATCATGATGTGGAAGCGTTACAGGAATGCGGTTGGTGGAGTCGTACACGCAGCGATTCAGATCGCGGTCGATTCCGATCTAAGCGCTGAACGAACGGCGCCTCCGCATTCAACACACGTACAGCCCGGGGACGTCTCCTCCTTCTTGATCCAGCAAGGGGAGAGGAGAAGTTGAGGGAAAACTCCAGCAGCACGACGGCGTGGTGGTGATGGAGCTCATGGTTCTCCGGTAGAGCTTTGCTAAACACTACGGAGGAGGAGGAGGTGTTGGAGGAGGGAGGGGCTGCGCCAGGGGAAGGGTGTGGCTGCCCTCCCACCCCCTCACTATATATAGGGGGAAGAGGAGAGGCGGTCGACCCCTCTAAATGGATCTAGAGGAGGGGGCGGCGGCCAGGGGAAACCCTAGATGGGTTTGGGCGCCCCCACCCCTAGGAAACTTGCCCCCCAAGCCGGGAGGGTAGGCTGCCCTAGGGGTGGCACCCCTACCTCTCCAGGTTACGTGATATGGGGTGGAAGGGGCGCTCAGTGTCAGGACCCCGACTCAACGCCACATCGATCTAGCATGTAACACCTCATATCACTTTGCGGCCTCACGCACGGTATCCCCACGGGTGTTGCCTTACCCTTGCCCGGGACCGTTTGCGCCTTTTGGCACACGTATATGATAGTGTCGCTAGCATCCATATGATAAGGAGCCCGGCTTACATGGCTAGTCGAAACCCAAAGTGGCACAAACTTACAGGACAGCATCCATGACCCAAAGATCGAACGTGTCGGTCATCGCGAGTGAATCCAGTCAGTAGCACTGGCTAACAGACTTCGTGAACTGGCAGAAGCGGGCTAACAGACTCCGGTATTCATCGCGTGACATTTCCCGAAGGGATGAGATACAGAACGAAGAAGGACACATGCCAGCCAGCCTAAGTGTTAGGAGCGAGCACGCTACCATGGCTCGATGGAAGCACTAGGAGACATTTCGAAGAAGAGAGGCTACTAAGGATAAACAACTAGATAATCTGATCCCACACATAGCAATACACATTACACGTACGCATAACATGCAAGTATGTGTTGTACAACATGGCATCACAGCATAACTCAACAACTCATATAGATAAGGCTCAAAGAGCCATCATAGCATTTATTGCAAACACGGGTCACAGGACCCATCATACAGAGCATACAAGCAACAAGCGGAAGCATTACATGTCTGGGTACAGACATCTACAAATGAAAAAGGCTGAAGAGCCTGACTATCTACAACATCCGATCAAGATCGTAGCTGAGGTACAAGCTACTCGTCGAAATCCACGAGAACACTAGTAAGACCGAAGTCTCTGCTGCAAAAACATAAATAAAGCAATATGAGTACAAAGGTACTCAGCAAGACTTACATCAGATCCTATCATACATGCATTTGTATCAAGAGGATAATGTGGGGTTTAGTTGCAGCAAGCCAGCTTTGACTCTGTGGCTATCCTGTTCTACGACTACCAGAACTTCTTTGAGGTGATATGGCGCACACGAGTCCACTAATCACCACACGATACACTACTATGGATTCATCCCCGTCTCCCTACGAGAAGGCCATCCATAGCACTCACACTTGTCTTGAGCATTTTATAGTATCCACTTCAAGTTGTCTATGTACCATGTAAGCATCCAAGAAGTCCATAACCGCGGACCCGGCTATTCGAATAGATCATGTTAACCCTGCAGGGTGTACTTCTTCACACACGCCTCGCCACTTACCGCCATGTACACGTCATGTAACTCGGCAACCTTCAAGCGGAAGCCTGGCGAGGGTGTCGGCCACGACCTGACTAACCACACAAGACTCGAATCCAGGTTTATCGCCTATTCGGGTTCCATCCGCAAGGAGATCCGGCCAGGGTGTCACTCACGGCCCCAAATGATGTGTGCAGGGTTCCCAAGCCCACCTCGCCGAATGGATCTACGCTTGGTACACTGTGCCACTTGTGCCTAGTCTGTCCCAAGCCCACCTGGCCGGGTGCCACTTGGTAGACTACTAACACTACCTACAAACACCAGAAACTAGTTGCGACTCCTGGACAGAGATCAAGTTGGATAATAAGTCAAGAGGGGCACTTAAGCATTCCAATGTGTGGTAGTAGCTTGTCATTGGACAACATACACGAACTTCAAGGCTTAAGGGCGGTTCCAAAGGAGACAACCCACCATGTACTCCTACATGGCCTCTCACCGCTACCTTTACCAAATCGTGTTCACACACTTCACTCTCAGCATCAGAACAAAGAGCACTGTACTCCAATTCATACCCAATGAATCAGACCTGACACAACTCTAAGCAATAGCAGGCATAGCATGGTAGGAACACAGCATGGCTCAATCAACTCCTACACATGCTAGTGGGTTTCAACTATTTACTGTGGCAATGACAGGTCATGCAGAGGAATGGGTTCAACTACCGCAGCACAAAGTAGCAGATGAATCGTTGTTGTCCTAATGCAATAACTGAGAGCAGGAGCGAGAGAGTAGGATTGTATCGGAATGAACAAGGGGGTTTGCTTGCCCGGTAGATCAACAGAGGAGGCACTGCACAGACAGGTACTCTCGAGCACTCTTCAGAGCAGGACCTATCGAGAAGGAACGGTGCCAACAATCAAAACACAAGCATATGCAACAATATGATGCATGAACATGGCATATAGATGTGATGCTGTTTGAGCTAATGCAACTAGTAATCAAATTGGATGAATTCCATTTGAATCAAGGGTTCAAATGCAACTCCAAATTAAGCTCTTATAAATGCCATTTACATGTTTTCACTTATACAGTAGGTATAAGTTGGTTTGTCATGCATGAAACTAGTACAGATGGAAAGATTGCATTTTTCTGATAATTTTTCATATATAACTTATTTCAATCTGAGCTACGGTTGAATTTCTATGATTTTTTTGAAGTTTTGCTAATTTTCTGGAATTTCCTGATTTAAAAGAATTAAACTAATTCCAGAAAATAAATAATGGCGTCAGCCTGACGTCAGCATGACGTCAGCAGGTCAAAGGCGCCAGCCCAGGTCAAACCTGACGGCTGGGACCCACATGTCAGTGTAACATCTAACTAACAGAGTTAGTTAGTGTTAGGTTAGCACTAACCTAGGTTAGTTAGGGCCTGGGCCCACCTGTCAGTGAGACAACTAATTAACAGAGTTAATTAGCGCTAACTAAACTAGCACCTAAACTAAACAGGGGCATGGCCCACGCGCTGCTGACCACTGGGGGTCAAACCCGTGTCAAACAAGTCAAACCCGTCGGCGGTTAGTCGCCGCGAGATCCATGGCGCACTTGTGCCTCGGGTTTCTCTGTGGTGCTCCAAATGACGCGCACTAAGCGCGCTGGAGAGCTAGCTTCGATGGCGCGTCGGGCGGTGGCGTGGCTGGGCCTGGGATGGCCGGAGTCGACGGCGGCGAAGCCTCGGTGCGGCCGCCGGAGTTCGGTGAGGCGCGAGCGGCGCTGTGGTGCGCGTGCGGGAGAGTTAGAGTGATGGTGTGTGCTTGCGTGATGCGGCGAGGGCGATGGACACGCCCGGTGGACCAAATGGTCACCGGAGGCGCGTCGGCGGCGAGCACAGGCGGCGGTGGGTGCGGTCAAGCTAGGTGCAGTCGCTACGGCATGCGAGGAGGAGAACGGGGAGAGGGGAACGGGGCAGGAGCTCACAACGGTCTCGATGGAGGCTTCGGCAGGCTCGGGGAAGGCCGGACGGTGACGTGAGAGTGGTGGAAATCCACGGCGGCCGGCGGTGAAGAAGACGACGGTGGCAACGATGCAACGCGTCCCTGGTCGTTTGACTCGTCGAGGACTATGCGGGCGACAAGGCGGAGCACCTGGACTCGAAGAGAGGGTGAGGGGGAGGCGGTGGCCGCGGTGGTGCTTTCGTCGGTGGTGGGGAAGCGTTCGATGAGGTGGGGAAACGGCGAGGGAGAGAGCAGGGGGAGAGTGAGAGCGGTCGGGGCGGCGCGTGGCGTCGTCCAGAGCGTCCAGACGACGAGGGGGAGAAGCAGGAGGTGGCGGGGAACGTGGCCTCGGCCGGACGCGTGGCCGCGCGCGCCGGCGTGCCCCTGTCCTCCTGGCGCGAGGAAGGGGATGACTGGCACGGCCAGCTGGCTGGGCCGGCCTGCTGGGCCACTGGGCCAGGCCAGGCCGCACAGTGCTGGGCCAGCACAGGAACAGGCCGCACAGGGAGGTAAGCGCGGGTAAGTTTCTCCCTTTCTTTTTGTTTTCTATTTTCTGACATTTTTTTTGATTTAACAAAAATACTAAATCATTTTATTTCCTTATGCCCATTTTTGTAGGAACTAGTGGCATTATTCCAGAGCTCCTCAACAAATGGCATAATTTTTGGACATATAATATATATATAACATTTATATATCCAATGCAAATAATTATGCATTAATTCCAAATGCCCAAAATAAATACTTATGAGCTCCCAAAAATATTGGTTTGATTTTTATCTCTGTCCAGTATTTTCAGAGGGCAACATGAGCATTTTCTTGGACCCTTTTGGAGCAATTTTATTTGGGTCATTTCTAAAAATGATTCTGAGGGTTTCACAAATCCTCATTTCAAATTTAAATGAAATTTAAACATGATGCACACATGACTAGCTAGTCTAGGTCATACCGAACTAGGATGTGACAACTCGCCTTCACTTGAAAGAATCTCGCCCGAGATTAGGGGTCGACGGAAAGAAGGTGGGGTACTCAAATCGAAGACGATCTTCTTGTTCCCAAGTAGCTTCTCTCGTAATGATGAGACCATCGAACCTTGAGAAACTTGATGTTATGACGCCGAGTGACACGCTCGCTTGATCAAGAATGCGAACCGGTACTCTCGGTATGTGAGGTTATCTTGGAGATCAAGCGTTTACGTGGTCCACTCGCGGATAGGATTCGAGAAACAACGCTTTGAGTTGAGAGACATGGAAGACATCATGGACTCGAGAAAGGTGTGGGGTAGTTCCAACTGGTAGGCAACCTCTCCTCGCTTAGCGAGAATGCGAAAAGGACCAATGTAACGAGGAGCCAACTTGCCCTTGATATCAAACGATGGGTACCCTTCAAAGGAGTAACACGAAGGTAAGCTTTGTCGCCAACTTCATAAGTCATATCCTTATGATGACGATCATACTGGCTCTTTTGACGAGACTGGGCTGTTTTCAAATTCTCACGAATGATGCGAACTTGCTCTTACGCCTCTGGATCATGTCCGTCCAAAGAATTGTCTTTCACGGTTTCGACCATTTCAAAGGTGTTCGACATCTTCGCCCATAGAGAATCTCAAAAGGAGCTTTCTTGAGACTGGATTGATAGCTATTGTTATAAGAAAACTCGGCAAAAGGAAGACATTTCTCCCAATCCATACCGAATGAGATAACGCAAGCTCTAAGCATGTCTTCGAGAATTTGATTGACCCGTTCCACTTGACCACTTGATTGAGGGTGGAAAGCGGCATCAAGGAAAGATGGGTTCCCATGGCAGTTTGGAAACTCTCCTAAATGAGAAGTGAAAAGATCGCCACGATCTGAATTGATCTCTAGTGGAACACCATGAAGTGATACTATTCGAGAAATATATAAGTCAGCGAGCTGACTAGCGGTGATATTCTCTCGAACAGGTAGGAAGTGCGCCACTTTGGAGAGACGATCAATGACTACGAAGATAGCATTATTCCCTCTCTTGGTCCTGGGAAAGCCGGTGATGAAATCCATACCAACTTTATCCCATTTCCACTCAGGAATAGCTAAAGGCTGAAGGGTGCCAGCAGGTCTCTGATGCTCTGCCTTAACGCGACGACAAATGCCACAGTTAGCAATAAACTGAGCGATTTCTCTCTTCATCCTAATCCACCAGAACCTCTAGCGTAGGTCCTGATACATCTTAGTACTACCGGGATGAATCGTGAGAGGAGATTCATGCGCCTCCTTAAGAATCAATTGTCGCAGATGTTGATTCTTGGGAACCACCAAGCGATTCTCGAAGAAAACAACACCACGATCATCCATAGAGAAACATCCACCAACTCCCTTCTTAATGTTTCTCTTGATGCGGATAACACCCCTATCAAACTTCTGGTCAGTAATGATCTGATCCTCGAGGGTAGGATTCGACACCAATGTAGAAAGGAATCCGTGAGGAGCAATGTGAAGGTTAAGCTTACAGAATTCCTCATGGAGAAGTGGTTGGCCTTGCTGCAACATGAGATTGTTGCAATATGATTTACGACTTAGCGCATCAGCCATGACATTGGCTTTGCCTGGAGTGTAAGTAATCCCTAAGTCATAATCTGAGATCAACTCCAACCAACGTCTTTGCCTAAGGTTCAGATCTGGTTGAGTGAAGATATACTTGAGACTTTGGTGATCGGTGTAGATCTCGCAACGTTTACCAAGAAGGTAATGTCGCCAGGTCTTGAGTGCATAGACTATGGCTGCAAGCTCTAGATCATGTGTAGGATAATTCTCCTCATGTGGATGCAACTGTCGAGATGCATAGGCAACCACATGACGATCCTGCATAAGAATGCAACCTAGTCCCTGTCGTGAGGCATCGCAGTAGATAACAAAGTCTTTAGTGAAATCCAGTGGCACAAGTATGGGAGTAGAAGTCAGGTGTCTTTTCAGTTCCTGAAAAATGTACTCACACTGTGGGGACCACTCAAACTTTTTATCTTTCTTGAGAAGTTCCGTGAGGGGTTTGGCTACTTTGGAGAAGTTTTCAACAAAGCGCGCATAATAGATGGCTAGACCAAGGAAAATCCTAACTTGTTTAACGGTTTGGTGGAGTCCAATCAAGAACAGCCTTAACTCTCTCGGGGTTGACAAACAATGCCCTTACCGAGATTACGTGGCCTAGATAGGTCACTTCTGGCAACCAAAATTCGCACTTGGAGTACTTGGCATAAAGGCAAGACTCTCGAGTTTCTCTAACACAAGTCTAAGATGTTCGCATGCTCTTCCTCGTTCTTTGAGTAAATAAGAATATCATCGAGATAAACCACGATTTAACTTATCTAAGTACTCCATGAAGATCGAGTTCATCAAGCGGGAGAAAGTGGCTGGGGCATTGGTTAGACCAAAGGACATGACGGTGTACTCATACTGGCCATAACGAGTGACAAAGGCTGTCTTGGGGATGTCCCTGTTTCTGATCTTGATTTGGTGGTAGCCTAACCTCAAATCCATCTTGGAGAAGACTGAGGATCCATCGAGCTGATCATACAGATCGTTGATCCTGGGGAGCGGATACTTGTTCTTTATCGTGACCAAATTAACGGGACGATAATCTACAACCATCCGGTCCGTACCATCCTTCTTCTTGACGAAGAGGACGGGGCAAGCCCAAGGAGAAGAACTAGGACGGATGAAACCCTTTTGCAAGGACTCATCAAGTTGTTTCTTAAGCTCGGCTAGTTCTAAGGGTGCCATCTTGTAAGGTCTCCTAGAGATTGGAGCAGTTCCTGGGATAAGATCTATGACGAACTCTACATCTCTGTCAGTTGGAACACCTGGCAATTCCTTTGGAAAGACATCCGGAAAGTCACAAACTACCGGGATATCTTCAAGGTCTGGAAGAGGGCTGGCATTAAGAGAATAGAGTTGGCGCTTTGCAACTCTGGTGGAGACAGTGACTATCTTGCCAGATGGGTGTGTAAGCTGAACGGACCTGGTGTAACAATCAATCTTGGCATAATGAGTTGTCATCCAGTCCATACCCAAGATGATGTTAATATCTCAGAGACTTGAGGGCTATAAGTGATGCAAGGAATACAAGTCATCAACAAGGATTTCGTTACCATGGCTTACACTAGAAGTTTGCCATTTGGATCCAAGGAGTTTGAATAAGTAGCGGGAGGGCATATCACAAAATGACATGTCGTGCAAGCGGGCATAGCTTTCAGAAATGAAGGAATGAGATGCTCCAGTATCGAATAGAACCGATGCTGGATGACAGTTGACAAGGAGTGTACCAAGAACGACATCTGGATCATCATGAGCGTCTTTAGCTGAGACGTGATGCACAAGTCCAAGTTCAGGGTGAGCTGACCTGGCACTAATCATCTTGCGTGATGGCTTACCATGGCCAACAGACTTCTCGGGCTGGGGTGGAGCAACTCTGGTCTGAGTGCAAATACGGGCAATGTGGCCTGGCTCTCCGCACTTGTAACAAATCTTGAGGTAGGACATGGACCAAGATTAAGGGCGGTCCACCAATAGGCCTGGGTGGAGCATACTGCTGAACTGGACAAGGTGCCACATAAGATGGCCTCGATGTATATCCGGGTGGAAGAGCGGAGTTTGGAACCCAAATCCGGCGCTTCTAAGAACCAGAACCGGAGGAAGATCCCAAATCACGGGTGTGCTTACAAGACTCGTCGTAAGTGAGTTGTGCTTTCTTTGCATTAATGGCTTTGTTCACCAGAGCCTGGAACGTATTGCAATGATGCAGGTGGAGATCACGACGCAACTTGGGGTTGAGACCCTTCCGGAACCTAGCCTGCTTCTTGGCGTCCGGGGACACCTCTTCTGAAGCATAGCGAGCGAGGTTCTCAAACTCTCTACTGTAAGCATCAACAGCCATCTTACCCTGGGTGAAACTACAGAACTCTTCTCTCTTGCGATCGATGAGGGCTTCAGAATGTGATGCTCATGAAAAGCCTCGGTGAAATCTCTCCGGTAGGAATCGCCAGGTGGAAGCATAGCCTCATAGTTACGCCACCAAAGACTAGCAGGACCTTCCGTGGTATGTGGCATAGGTGACCTTGTCATCTTCAGCCACGTTCATGAATGGAGCTTATAAGTGATGCTACGGAGCCAGTCATCTGCATCGAGTGGCTCGATGGAATGATGAAAGGTAGGTGGGTGCAAGCGAATGAAGTCATGAATGGTTGCAGACCCTTTGAACCGATGTGCGGTGTTCTCCTCGATACGTTCCAACAAGCGGTTAGACTCACGCTTGTTCCTCTCTATCTCTAACATGAACTCTGCCAATGAAGGCTGGTCGGGAGGATCCTCATCCCTACCATCTCCGTGGTTCTAGCTACAAGCAACAGAACTTCGCTTAGCTGATGACATCCTGAGAAACGAAACCAAGGACGGAATCAGCATCAACTATAGGCTATAGAATGTAGGACAAGGAAATTAGTAACTCTTGAACTCCTAGGGCAATTCCGGCAGCATAACGGCAGTAAAATGCTCAGAATGAGACATCCTGCTAAAATGGGGTAGTAACACACTCAACATCATCACTCTAGGTTCTGAGATCATACTAAACAAAGCTACACCGAAGTACTAAATCGGGTATGACTCGATCAACCAATCCTATGGTACTACGGAGTAGTAACACGTGATCCCGATAGGCGTAAGAGAAAGCCTAGTTCCTTAACCCCTTGGGAAAGATAGGATGACTCAGATCAGAAGGCCATGAGGTATAAGGAGTAAAAGAGCCTTACGTTCCTTCCCACAATCAATTCCCTTACATAACTAAAGAATTTCTAGACTCAACTTCGACAAGTTTGGCTTGGTAATCCTACAGCGATCAAAGCTCGATACCAAAGCTGTCAGACCCGACTCAATGCCACATCGATCTAGCATGTAACACCTCATATCACTTTGCGGCCTCACGCACGGTATCCCCACGGTGTCGCCTTACCTTGCTCGGGACCGCTTATGCCTTTTGGCACACGATATGATAGTGTCGCTAGCATCCATATGATAAGGAGCCCGGCTGACATGGCTAGTCAGAAACCCAAAGTGGCACAAACTTACAGGACAGCATCCATGACCCAAAGATCGAACGTGTCGGTCATCACGAAAGTGAATCCAGGCAGTAGCACTGGCTAACAGACTCCGTGAACCGGGCTGTAGCGGCTAATAGGACTCCGGTATTCATCGTGACATTTCCCCAAAGGGATGTATACAGAACGAAGAAGGACACATGCCGCCAGCCTAAGTGTTCCGGAGCAAGAGCACGCTACCATGGCTCGATGGAAGCATTAGGAGACATTTCCCGGTAAGAGAGGCTACTAAGGATAAACAACTAGATAGTCAGATCCCACACATAGCAATACACATTACACGTACGCATAACATGCAAGTATGTGTTGTACAACATGGCATCCCAGCATAACTCAACAACTCATATAGATAAGGCTCAAAGAGCCATCATAGCATTTATTGCAAACACGGGTCACAAGATCCATCATACAGAGCATATAAGCAACAAGCGGAAGCATTACATGTCTGGGTACAGACATCTACAAATGAAAAAGGCTGAAGAGCCTGACTATCTACAACATCCGATCAAGATCGTAGCTGAGGTACAAGCTACTCGTCGAAGTCCACGAGAACACTAGTAAGACCGAAGTCTTCGCTGCAAAAACATAAGTAAAGCAACATGAGTACAAAGGTACTCAGCAAGACTTACATCAGATCCTATCATACATGCATTTGTATCAAGAGGGTAATGTGGGGTTTAGTTGCAGCAAGCCAGCTTTGACTCGTGGCTATCCTGTTCTACGACTACTGTGAACTTCTTTGAGGTGATATGGCGCACACGAGTCCACTAATCACCACACGATACACTACTATGGATTCATCCCCGTCTCCCTACGAGAAGGCCATCCATAGCACTCACACTTGTCTTGAGCTTTATAGTATCCACTTCAAGTTGTCTATGTACCATGTAAGCATCCAAGAAGTCCATAACCGCGGACCCGGCTATTCAAATAGATCATGTTAACCCTGCAGGGGTGTACTTCTTCACACACGCTCTCGCCACTTACCACCATGTACACGTCATGTAACTCGGTAACCTTCAAGCGGAAGCCTGGCGAGGGTGTCGGCCACGACCTGACTAACCACACAAGACTCTAATCCAGGTTTAGCGCCTATTCGGGTTCCATCCGCAAGGAGATCCGGCCGGGGTGTCGCTCACGGCCCCAAATGATGTGTGCAGGGTTCCCAAGCCCACCTCGTCGAATGGATCTACGATTGGTACACCGTGCCACTTGTGCCTAGTCTGTCCCAAGCCCACCTGACCGGGTGCCACTTGGTAGACTACTAACACTACCTACAAACACCAGAAACTAGTTGCGACTCCTGGACAGAGATCAAGTTGGCTAATAAGTCGAGAGGGACACTTAAGCATTCCAATGTGTGGTAGTAGCTTGTCATTGGACAACATACACAGAACTCAGTGCTTAAGGACGATTCCAGTGATACAACCCACCATGTACTCCTACATGGCCTCTCACCGCTACCTTTACGAAATCGTGTTCACACACTTCACTCTCAGCATCAGAACAAAGAGCACTGTACTCCAATTCATACCCAATGAATCAGACCTGACACAACTCTAAGCAATAGCAGGCATAGCATGGTAGGAACACAACATGGCTCAATCAACTCCTACACATGCTAGTGGGTTTCAACTATTTACTGTGGCAATGACAGGTCATGCAGAGGAATGGGTTCAACTACCGCAGCACAAAGTAGCAGATGAATCGTTGTTGTCCTAATGCAATAACTGAGAGCAGGAGCGAGAGAGTAGGATTGTATCGGAATGAACAAGGGGGTTTGCTTGCCTGGTAGATCAACAGAGGAGGCACTGCTTCACAGACAGGTACTCTCGAGCACTCTTCGGAGCAGGACCTATCGAGAAGGAACGGTGCCAACAATCAAAACACAAGCATATGCAACAATATAATGCATGAACATGGCATGTAGATGTGATGCTGTTTGAGCTAATGCAACTAGTAATCAAATTGGATGAAGTCCATTTGAATCAAGGGTTCAAATGCAACTCCAAATTAAGCTCTTATAAATGCCATTTACATGTTTTCACTTATACAGTAGGTATAAGTTGGTTTGTCATGCATGAAACTAGTACAGATGGAAAGATTGCATTTTTCTGATAATTTTTCATATATAACTTATTTCAATCTGAGCTACGGTTGAATTTCTATGATTTTTTTGAAGTTTTGCTAATTTTCTGGAATTTCCGTATTTAAAAGAATTAAACTAATTCCAGAAAATAAATAATTGCGTCAGCCTGACGTCAGCATGACGTCAGTAGGTCAAAGGCGCCAGCCCAGGTCAAACCTGACGGCTGGGACCCACATGTCAGTGTAATATCTAACTAACAGAGTTAGTTAGTGTTAGGTTAGCACTAACCTAGGTTAGCACTAACCTAGGTTAGCACTAACCTAGGTTAGTTAGGGCCTGGGCCCACCTGTCAGTGAGACGACTAATTAACAGAGTTAATTAGCGCTAACTAAACTAGCACCTAAACTAAACAGGGGCATGGCCCACGCGTCAGTGACCCTGGGGGGTCAAACCCCAGGTCAAACAAGTCAAACCCGCCGACGGTTAGTCGCCGGCGAGATCCGCGGCGTACTTGTGCCTCGGGTTTCCTCTGTGGTGATCCAAATGACGCGCAGCTAGGCGCGTTGGAGAGCTAGCTCGATGGCGCGTCGGGCGGTGGCCGTTGCTGGGCCTGGGATGGCCGGAGTCGACGGCGGCGAGCTCGGTTGCGGCCGCCGGAGTTCGGGTGAGGCGCGAGCGGCGCTGTGGTGCGCGTGCGGGAGAGTTAGAGTGCTGGTGTGTGCTTGCGTGATGCGGCGAGGGCGATGGACACGCCCGGTCGACCAAATGGTCACCGGAGGCGCGTCGGCGGCGAGCACAGGCGGCGGCGGGTGCGGTCGAGCTAGGTGCAGTCGCTACGGCGTGCGAGGAGGAGAACGGAGAGAGGGGAACGGGGCAGGAGCTCACAGCGGTCTCGATGGAGGCTTCGGCAGGCTCGGGGAAGGCCGGACGGTGACGTGAGGGCGGTGGAGATCCACGGCGGCCGGCGGTGAAGAAGACGATGGTGGCGACGATGCAGCGCGTACCTGGTCGTTTGACTCGTCGAGGACTATGCGGGCGACAAGGCGGAGCACCTGGACTCGAAGAGAGGGCGAGGGGGAGGCGGTGGCCGCGGTGGTGCTCGTCAGCGGCGGCGGGGCGTGTTTGGTGAGGTGGGGAAACAACGAGGGAGAGAGCAGGGGGAGAGTGAGAGTGGTCGGGGCAGCGCGTGGCGTCGTCCAGAGCGTCCAGACGACGAGGGGGAGAAGCAGGAGGTGGCGGGGAACGTGGCCTCGGCCGGACGCGTGGCTGCGCGCGCCGGCGTGTGCCCCTATCCTCCTGGCGCGAGGAAGGGGATGACTGGCACGGCTAGCTGGCTCGGCCGGCCTGCTGGGTCATTGGGCGAGCCGAGCCAAGCCATGATCTTGGGCCAAGACAGAACAGCCGCACAGGGAGGTAAGCGCGTGTAAGTTTCTCCCTTTCTTTTTCTTTTCTATTTTCTGACATTTGTTTTGATTTAACAAAAATACTAAATCATTTTCTTTCCTTATGCCCATTTTTGTAGGAACTAGTGGCATTATTCCAGAGCTCCTCAACAAATGGCATAATTTTTGGACATATAATATATATAACATTTATATATCCAATGCAAATAATTATGCATTAATTCCAAATGCCCAAAATAAATACTTATGAGCTCCCAAAAATATTGGTTTGATTTTTATCTCTGTCCAGTATTTTCAGAGGGCAACATGAGCATTTTCTTGGACCCTTTTGGAGCGATTTTTATTTGGGTCATTTCTAAAAATGATTCTAAGGGTTTCACAAATCCTCATTTTAAATTTAAATGAAATTTAAACATGATGCACACATGACTAGCTAGTCTAGGTCATACCAGAACTAGGGATGTGACACTCAGCCCCTTAGTGGGCTGATGTGCCCCCTCCCCTTGGCCCATAAGCCCCCCCCCCAACACTTGTCGGGGCCTCCGAAACCCCTTTCAGACACGCTGGTCATCACCTGGTACCCCCGGAACAATTCCGGAATCCAATACCCTTCGTCCAATATACTAATCTTCACCTCCGTACCATTCCGGAGCTCCTCGTCAAGCCCGGGATCTCATCCAGGACTCCGAACAACCTTCGGTAACCACATACTATTTCCCATAACAACTCTAGCATCACCGAACCTTAAGTGTGTAGACCCTACGGGTTTGGGAACCATGCAGACATGACCGAGATATCTCTCCGGCCAATAACTAACAGCGGGATTTGGATACCCTTGTTGGCTCCCACATGTTCCACGATGATCTCATCGGATGAACTACAATGTCGAGGATTCAAGCAATCCCGTATACAATTCCCTTTGTCAATCGGTACGTTACTTGACCGAGATTCGATCGTCGATATCCCAATACCTCATTCAATCTCGTTACCGGCAAGTCACTTTACTCATTTCGTAATGCATGATCCCGTGACTAACTACTTAGTCACATTGAGCTCATTATGATGATGCATTACCGAGTGGGCCCAGAGATACCTCTCCATCATACGGAGTGACAAATCCCAATCTCGATTCGTGCCAACCCAACAGACACTTTCGGAGATACCTATAGTACACCTTTATAGCCACCTAGTTACGTTGTGACATTTGGTACACCCAAAGCATTACTACGTTATCCGGGAGTTGCACAATCTCATGGTCTAAGGAAATGATACTTGACATTAGAAAAGCTCTTAGCAAACGAACTATATGATCTTGTGCTATGCTTAGGATTGGGTCTTGTCCATTACATCATTCTCCTAATGATGTGATCCCGTTATCAATGACATCCTATGTCCATGGTCAGGAAACCATAACCATCTATTGATCAACGAGCTAGTCAACTAGAGGCTCACTAGGGACATGTTGTGGTCTATGTATTCACACATGTATTATGGTTTCCAGTTAATACAATTATAGCATGAACAATAGACAATTATCATGAACAAGGAAATATAATAATAACCATTTTATTAGTGGCTCTAGGGCATATTTCCAATAGTCTCCCACTTGCACTAGAGTCAATAATCTAGTTCACATCACTATGTGATTGTAATGAATCCAACACCCATTGGGTTTGATCATATCTCGCTTGTGAGAAAGGTTATTAGTCAACGGGTCTGAATCTTTCAGATCAGTGTGTGCTTTACAAATCTCCATGTCATCTCCTAGATGCAGCTACCATGCGCTATTTGGAACTATTCCAAATAACTGCTGTACTATACGAATCCAGTCTACTACTCAGAGTCATCCAGATTAGTGTCAAAGTTTGCATCGGCGTAACCCTTTACGACGGACTCTTTTACCACCTCCATAATCGAGAAAATTCTTTAGTCCACTAGTTACTAAGGATAACCTTGACCGTTGTCCTGTGATCCATTCCTGGATCACACTTGTACCCCTTGACTGACTCATGGCAAGGCACACTTCAGGTGCGGTACACAGCATAGCATACTGTAGAGCCTACGTCTAAAGCATAGGGGACGACCTTCATCCTTTCTCTCTCTTCTGCCGTGGTCAGGTCTTGAGTCTTACTCAATACTCACACCTTATAACACAACCAAGAACTCCTTTGCTGATCTATTTTGAACTCCTTCAAAATCTTGTCACAGTATGTATTCATTTGAAAGTACTATTAAGCGTTTTGATCTATCCTTATAGATCTTGATGCTCAATTTCAAGTAGATTAATACAGGTTTTCCATTGAAAAACACTTTTCAAACAACCCTATATGCTTTCCAGAAATTCTACATCGTTTCCGATCAACAATATGCCAAGAACATATAGTCATTAGAAATTCTATAGTGCTCCCACTCACTTCTTTGGAAATACAAGTTTCTCATAAACTTTGTATAAACCCAAAATCTTTGATCATCTCATCAAAGTGTATATTCCATCTCCGAGATGCTTACTCCAGTCCTTAGAAGGATTACTGGAGCTTTGCATACTTGTTAGCATCTTTTAGGATTGACAAAACCATCTGGTTGTATCACATACAACCTTTCCTCAAGAAAATCGTCGAGGAAACAATGTTTTGACATCATATCTGCAAGATTTCATAAATAATGCAGTAACTGCTAATATAATTCCAACACACTCTTAGCATCGCTACGAGTGAGAAAGTCTCATCGTAGTCAAATCCTTGAACTTGTCGGAAAACATCTTAGCGACAAGTCGAGCTTTCTTAATGGTGACACTTACCATCATTGTCCGTCTTCCTTTTAAAATCCATCTATACTCAATAGCGTTACGACCATCGAGTAGTTCTTCCAAAGTCTATACTTTGTTTTCATACATGGATCCTCTCTCGGATTTTATGGCATCGAGCCATTCGTCAGAATCCGGGCCCACCATCGCTTCTCCATAGCTCATAGGTTCATTGTTGTCTAGTAACATGACCTCTAAGATAGGATTATGTACCACTCTGAAGTATTACGCATCCTTGTCGACCTACGAGGTTTGGTAGTGACTTGATCTGAAGTTTCATGATCACTATCATCATCTTCCACTTCAATTGGTGTAGGCGCCATAGGAACAACTTCCTGTGCGCTGCTACACACTAGTTGAAGTGATGGTTCAATAACCTCATCAAGTCTCCACCATCCTCCCACTCAATTCTTTCAAGAGAAACTTTTCCTCGAGAAAGGAACCGTTTCTGGAAACAATCACTTTTGCTTCCGGATCTGAATTAGGAGGTATACCCAACTATTTTTTGGTGTCCTATGAAGATGCTTTTTATCCGCTTTGGGTTCGAGCTCATCAGGCAAAACTTTTCACATATGCGTCACAGCCCCAAAAATTTTAAGAAATGATAGCTTAGGTTTCTCTAAACCATAGTTCATACGGTGTCATCTCAACGGAATTACGTGGTGCCCTATTTAAAGTGAATACGGTTGTCTCTAATGCCTAACCCATAAACGATAGTGGTAATTCGATAAGAGACATCATGGTATGCACCATATCCAATAGGGTGCATTTATGATGTTTGCACACACCATCACACTATGGTGTTCTAGGCGGTATTAGTTATGAAACAATTTCCACAAGGTCTTAATTGTGTACCAAACTCGTAACTCAGATATTCATCTCTATGATCATATCATAGACATTTTATCCTCTTGCCATGATGATCTTCAACTTCACTCTGAAATTGCTTGAACCTTTCAATAATTCAGACTCGTTTTTCATCAAGTAAATATACTCAGAATCTACTCAAATCATCTGTGAAGTAAGAGCATAACGATATTCACTGCGTGCCTCAGCACTCATTGGATTGCACACATCAAATGTATTACTTCCAACAAGTTGCTCTCTTGTTTCATTTCACTGAAAAACGAGGCCTTTTTGTCATCTTGCCCATGTGGTATGATTTGCATGTCTCAAGTGATTCAAAATCAAGTGAGTCCAAACGATCCATCTGTATGGAGTTTCTTCATGCATATATACCAATCGACATGGTTCGCATGTCTCAATCTTTTCAAAACGAGTGAGTCCAAAGATCCATCAACATGGAGCTTCTTCATGCGTTTTATACCAGTATGACTCAAATGGCAGTGCCACAAGTACGTGGTACTATCATTACTATCTTATATCTTTTGGTATGAACATGTGTATCACTACGATCGAGATCCAATAAACCATTCATTTTAGGTGCAAGACCGTTGAAGGTATTATTCAAATAAATAGAGTAACCATTATTCTCCTTAAATGAATAACCGTACTGTGATAAACATAATCCAATCATGTCTATGATCAACGCAAACACCAAATAACAGTTATTTAGGTTTAACACCAATCTCGATGGTAGAGGGAGCATGTGATGCTTGATGACATCAACCTTGGAAACACTTCCAACACACATCGTCATCTCACCTTTAGCTAGTCTCCATTTATTCCGTAGCTCTTTTATTTCGAGTTACTAACACTTAGCAACCGAACCGGTATCTTAATACCCTGGTGCTACTAGGAGTACTAGTAAAGTACACATTTAATACAATGTATATCCAATATACTTCTGTCAACCTTGACAGCCTTCTCATCTACCAAGTAACTAGGGTAGTTCTCGCTTCAAAGGACTGCTCCTCATTACTGAAGCACTTAGTCTCGTGTTTGGGTTCAACCTCGGGTTTCTTCACTAGAGCAGCAACTGATTTGCCGCTTCATGAAGTATCCTTCTTGCCCTTGCCCTTCTTGAAACTAGTGGTTTTACTAACCATCAACAATTGATGCTCCTACTGATTTCTACTTTCATGTGTCAAACATCGCTAATTGCTCAAGGATCATCATGTCTATCCTCGATATGTTATAGTTCATCACGAAGCTCTAATAGCTTGGTGGCAGTGACTATGGAGAACCATCACTATCTCATCTGGAAGATTAACTCCCACTCGATTCAAGTGATTGTAGTACTCAGACAATCTGAGCACATGCTCAATGATTGAGCTTTTCTCCCTTAGTTTGTAGGTTAAGAAACTTGTCGGAGGTCTCATACCTATTGAGATGGGCATGAGCCCGAAATCCTAATTTCAGCTCTTGGAACATCTCATATGTTCTACGACGTTTCAAAAATGTCTTCGGTGCCTCAATTCTAAACCGTTTAACATTATGCACTGAACTATCACGTAGTCAACAAAACGTGTATGTCAGATGTTCGCAACATCCACAAACGATGCTCGAGGTTTAGCACACCGAGCGGTGCATTAATGACATAAGCCTTTTGTGCAGTAATGAGGACAATCCTCAGTATACGGACCCAGTCCGCATAATTGCTACTATCAACTTTCAACTAAATTTTCTCTAGGAACATATCTTAAAATAGTAGAACTAAAGCGTAGGCTACGACATAATTTGCAAAGACCTTTTGACTATGTACATGATAATTAAGTTCATCTGATTATTTAATGAAATCCCACTTAGATAGGCATCCCTCTAGTCATCTAACTGATACATGATCCGAGTCAACTAGGACGTGTCTGATCATCACGTGAGATGGACTAGTCATCATTGCTGAACATCTTCATGTTGATCGCATCTGCTATACGACTCATGTCCGACCTTTCGGTCTCTTGTGTTCCGAGGCCATGTCTGTACATGCTAGGCTCGTCAAGTCAACCTAAGTGTTTTGCATGTGTAAACCTGGCTTACACCCGTTGTATGCGAACGTTAGAATCTATCACACCCAACATCACGTGGTGCTTCGAAACAACGAACCTTCGCAACGGTGCACAGTTAGGGGGAACACTTTCTTGAAATTTTATGAGGGATCATCTTATTATTCTACCGTCGTTCTAAGCAAATAAGATGCAAAAACATGATAAACATCTCATGCAATCAAATAGCGACATGATATGGCCAATATCATTTTGCTCCTTTTGATCTCCATCTTCGGGGCGCCATGATCATCATCATCACCGGCATGACACCATGATCTCCATCATCATGATCTCCATCATCGTGTCTTCATGAAGTTTTCTCGCCAACTATTACTTCTACTACTATGGCTAACGGTTTAGCAATAAAGTAAAGTAATTACATGGCGTTATTCAATGACACGCATGTCATACAATAAATTAAGACAACTCCTATGGCTCTTGCCGGATGTCATACTCATCGACATGCAAGTCATGATTCCTATTACAAGAACATGATCAATCTCATACATCACATATATATCATTCATCACATCCTTTTGGCCATATCACATCACACGGCATATGCTGCAAAAACAAGTTAGACGTCCTCTAATTGTTGTTGCAAGTTTTTACGTGGCTGCTATAGGTTTCTAGCAAGAACGTTTCTTACCTACGCCAAAACCACAATGTGATATGCCAATTGCTATTTACCCTTCATAAGGACACTTTTCGTCGAATCCAATCCGACTAAAGTGGGAGAGACAGACACCCGCTAGCCACCTTATGCAACTAGTGCATGTCAGTCGGTGGAACACTGTCTCACGAAGCGCACGTAAGGTCGGTCCGGCCGCTTCATCGCATGATGCCGCCAATCAAGATAAGACTAGTAGTGGCAAGTAAATTGACAAAATCGACGCCCACAACAACTTCTGTTCTACTCGTGCATAGAAACTACGCATAGACCTAGCTCTGATACCACTGTTAGGGAATGTAGCAATATTTCAAAATTTCCTACGTGTCACAAAGATCAATCTATGGAGATTCTAGAACCAAGAGAGGGAAAGGATGAGTGTATTTTCATACCCTTGAAGATCACAATCCGGAAGCGTTACAAGAACGCGATTGGTGGAGTCGTACATGCAGCGATTCAGATCACGGTCGATTCCGATCTAAGCGCCGAACGGATGGCGCCTCCGTGTTCAACACACGTACAGCCCTGGGACATCTCCTACTTCTTGATCAAGCAAGGGGAGAGGAAAAGTTGACGGAAAACTCCAGAAGCACGACGGCGTGGTGGTGATGGAGCTCGTGGTTCTCCGGCAGAGCTTCGCTAAGCACTACGGGGGAGGAGGAGGTGTTGGAGGAGGGAGGGGCTGCGCCAGGGGAAGGGTGTGGCTGCCCTCCCACCGCCACACTATATATAGGGGGAAGGGGAGAGGGGGCCGTCTCCTCTAGATGGATCTAGAGGAGGGGCGGAGGCCAGGGGAACCCCTAGATGGGTTTGGGCGCCCCCACCCCCTAAGAAACTTGCCCCCAAGCCGGGAGGGGAGGCTGCCCTAGGGGTGGTGCCCCTACCTCTCCACGTTACATGAGATGGGGTGGGAGGGGTGCTCAGCCCCTTAGTGGGCTGATGGGCCCCTCCCCTTGGCCTATAAGGCCCCCCAACACTTGCCGGGGCCTCCGAAACCCCTTTCGGACACGCTGGTCATCACCTGGTACCCCCAGAACAATTCCAGACTCCAATATCCTTCGTCTAATATACCGATCTTCACCTCTGGACCATTCTGGAGCTCCTCGTCATGTCCGGGATCTCATCCGGGACTCCGAACAGCCTTCGGTAACCACATACTATTTCCCATAACAACTCTAGCGTCACCGAACCTTAAGTGTGTAGACCCTACGGGTTTGGGAACCATGCAGACATGACCGAGACATCTCTCCAGCCAATAACCAACAACGGGATCTGGATACCCATGTTGGCTCCCACATGTTCCACGATGATCTCATCGGATGAACCACAATGTCGAGGTTTCAAGCAATCCCGTATACAATTCCCTTTGTCAATTGGTACGTTACTTGCCCGAGATTCGATCGTCGGTATCCCAATACCTCGTTCAATCTCGTTACCAGCAAGTCACGTTACTCGTTCCGTAATGCATGATTCCGTGACTAACTACTTAGTCACATTGAGCTCATTATGATGATGCATTACCGAGTGGGCCCAGAGATACCTCTCCATCATACGGAGTGACAAATCCAAATCTCAATTCGTGCCAACCCAACAGACACTTTCGGAGATACATGTAGTGCACCTTTATAGCCACCCAGTTACGTTGTGACGTTTGGTACACCCAAAGCATTCCTACGGTATCCGGAAGTTGCACAATCTCATGGTCTAAGGAAATGATACTTGATATTAGAAAAGTTGTTATCAAACGAACTATACGATCTTGTGCTATGCTTAGGATTGGGTCTTGTCAATAAAATCATTCTCCTAATGATGTGATGCCGTTATCAATGACATCCTATGTCCATGGTCAGGAAACCATAACCATCTATTGATCAACGAGCTAGTCAACTAGAGGCTCACTAGGGACATGTTGTGGTCTATGTATTCACACATGTATTACGGTTTCCAGTTAATACAATTATAGCATGAACAATAGAAAATTATCATGAACAAGGAAATATAATAATAACCATTTTATTAGTGCCTCTAGGGCATATTTCCAACAAAGGCCACTGCGACCACCTAGGCTGAAGCAATGTTCAAGCCAAGAGTGGGAGCACCTAAGCTTCGAAGAGCGGTGAAGCTTTCTAATGCACAAGTTTTAGCTTACAGAATAGTTATGGACAAGAGGTAGAACTTATCTATTTGGCTTGCCGGGGATCGCAGTGCTGGTCCATCTTCTCAACTCCTTTTAGATGCCAAGTTCATGGTAGGAACCTGCAACTTTATGCAGATGAGAATGATGCAGGATGCGATCCTATCTATATGCATATGCAGATGCTCATGAAATGCTTATGCCAATGCTCTTGGAATGCTCATGCATGCATGGAACTTGGTTGGGGGGCCCTAGCGCTTCGTTTATTTCTCTGGTGCACAGGGTCATCGCCCTGGCTTTGTACAAGGGGTTACATGCAGTTGAGGCAAGGCATGTACAAATGGGTGGCTGCCGGGCAGGGCCTGACAGCCGCGCCTTACGGGTAGAGCTTGCGGAGATGTTCAATATTCCATGAGTTTTGAAATTGAATGCCATCTCCAGTCTCCAGACGGACTGCGCCGGGTCTGGTGGCTAGTACTACCCGGTAAGGGCCTTCCCACTTCGGCGTCAACTTGTTTGTACCCTTGGCCGACTGAACGCGCCTAAGGACAAGATCGCCTTCCTCAAAACACCGGGCATGAACCCTGCAGCTATGATAGTGATGCAGGGCTTGCTGATAGCGTGCAGCACGCGTAACAACCCGGAGACGGTTCTCCTTGAATAGCACAGTGTCGTCACGTCGGTGCTGATCTTGTGCTACTTCATCGTAGGCAAGCACTCGAGGCGACCCGTAAATGAGTTCCGTGGGGATAACTGCTTCTGCCCATAGACCAGGGAGAAAAGAGTCTGCCCAGTAGCCCAATTTGATGTCGTTCCAAGGGACCAAAGGACTACCGGCAGCTCATCGATCTACCGCCTGTCGTGCTTCCGCAGTGTATCAAAGGTTCTTGTCTTGAGGCCCCACAACACTTCAGTGTTCGCCCTCTCAGCTTGTCCATTGCGTCTGGGATGTGCGACAGAAGCAAATGAGACCTTGCTTCTGAGGGTGCGAACATATTGCATGAAGGCGCGGCTCGTGAACTGGGTGCTATTCTCGGTAATGATCCTTGCCGGAACTCTAAAATGACACACCAGTTCTTTCAAGAACTTGATAGCTGACTGAGTAGTCACCACTCTCACGGGAGTCACTTCCGGCCACTTTGTAAACTTGTCGATGGCAACGAACAAGAATTCAAAATCCCCGATTGCTCGGTGGAAAGGACCGAGAATATCAAGCCCTCAGATTGAAAATGTCCATGATAAAGGGATTTTTTGAAGAGCTTGGGCAGGCAGGTGGATGTTCTTGGAATGAAACTGACAGGCTTCACATTTCGTGACTAGCTCGACCGCATCTTGGAGGGCTATGGGCCAATAGAATCCTTGACGGAATGCTTTCCCAACTAATGAAGGAAATATGCCCTAGAGGCAATAATAAAGTTATTATTTATTTCCTTATTTCATGATAAATGTTTATCATTCATGCTAGAATTGTATTAACCGGAAACATGATACATGTGTGAATGCATAGACAAAACAACATGTCACTAGTATGCCTCTACTAGACTAGCTTGTTAATCAAAGATGGTCATGTTTCGACCATGAACAAGGAGTTGTTATTTGATTAACAAGGTCACATCATTAGTAGAATGATCTGATTGACATGACCCATTCCCTTAGCTTAGCACACGATCGCTTAGTATGTTGCTACCGCTTTTATCCATGACATATACATGTTCCTGTAACTATGAGATTATGCAACTCCCGCTTGCGGAGGAACACTTTTGGTGCTACCAAACGTCACAACGAATCGGGTGGTTATAAAGGAGTACTACAGGTGTCTCCAAAGGCAGATGTTGGGTTGGCGATTTGAGATTAGGTTTTGTCACTCCGATTGTCGGAGAGGTATCTCTGGGCCCTCTCGGTAATGCACATCATCAAGCCTTGCAAGCACTACAACTAATGAGTTAGTTGCGAGATGATGTATTACGGAACGAGTAAAGAGACTTGCCGTAACGAGATTGAACTAGGTATTAGATACCGACGATCGAATCTCGGGCAAGTAACATACCGATGACAAAGGGAACAACGATGTTGTTATGCGGTCGACCGATAAAGATCTTCGTAGAATATGTAGGAACCAATATGGGCATCCAGGTCCCGCTGTTGGTTATTGACCGTGAATAGTTCTAGGTCATGTCTACATTGTTCTCGAACCGTAGGGTCCGCACGCTTAAGGTTTCGATGGCGGTTATTATGAGTTTATGTATTTTGATGTACCAAGGAGTTCGAGTCCCGGATGTGATCACGGACATGACGAGGAGTCTCGGAATGGTCGAGACATAAAGATTGATATATTGGAAGCCTATGTTTGGAGTTCGAATGGTTCCGCTAAAACGGAATTTACCGAGTACCGGAGGTTCGAACCCCGGGAGGTAAATGGGCCACTATGGGCCTTGGTGGAAAGGAGAAGGGCAGCCCAAGAGGGCTGCGCCCCCCTTCCCTAGTCCTACTAGGACTAGGAGAAGGGGCCCCCTCTCTCTCTTTCCCTCCGGAATCCTAGTCCAACTAGGATTGGGGGAATCCTACCCCAGAGGGAGTAGGACTCCTGGCGCGCGCCTCCTTGGCCGCCCCCTCCCCCTGGCTCCTTTATATACGGGGCAGGGGGCACCTTGGGACACACAAGTTGATCGTGAGATCGCTCCTTAGCCGTGTGCGGTGCCCCTTCACCATATTCCACCTCGGTTATACCGTCATGAAGCTTAGCGAAGCCTCGCGCCGTGAAACATCAAGATCGCCACCACGCCGTCTTCGACGGAACTCTCCTCGACACTCGGCTGGATCGAGTACGAGGGACGCCATCGAGCTGTACGTGTGTCAAGAACTCGGGCGTCGGAGTAACGGCGCCGGATCGGTCGGATCGCGAGGAGAACGACGACTACTTCCTCTACGTTGTGATCGCTTCGCCGGGTCTACAAGGGTATGTGGACCACACTCCCCTCTCGTTGCTATGCATCACCATGATCTTGCGCGTGTGCGAGGAAAATTTTTGAAATTACTACGCTCCCCAACAAAGGGTATCGAGCCTAGGTTTTTCTATGGTTTGATGTTTTGCACGAGTAGAACACAAGTGAGTTGTGGGCGATACAAGTCATACTACCTACCAGCATGTCATACTTTGGTTCAGCGGTATTGTGAGATGAAGCGCCTGCACCGACATTACGCCAGACGCTTACGCGAGACTGGTTTCACCGCCGCGAGCACTCGTTGCTTAAAGGTGACTGGTGGGTGCCTGCTCTCTCACTTTAGTTGAACTGAAAGGCTACGCCCGTCCTTGAGAAGGTTAAACGGAGTCTATTTGACAAAGTATCGCTGTGGTTTTGATGCGAGGTGAGACTGGTTCTTGCTTAAGCCCGTAGCAGCCACGTAAAATTTGCAACAACAAAGTAGAGGACGCCTAACTTGTTTTTGCAGGGCATGTTGTGATGTGATATGGTCAAGACGTGATGCTATATTTTATTGTATGAGATGATCATGTTTTGTAACCGGTTATCGGCAATGGCAGGAGCCATATGGTTGTCGCTTTATTGTATGCAATGCAATCGCCTGTAATGCTTTACTTTATCACTAAGCGGTAGCGATAGTCGTAGTAGCATAAGTTTGGCGAGACGACAACGATGCTGCGATGGAGATCAAGGTGTCGCTACCGATGACGATGGTGATCATGGTGGTGCTGCAAGATGGAGATCATGAAGCACAAGATGATGATGACCATATCATATCACTTATATTGATTTGCATGTGATGTTTATCCTTTTATGCATCTTATCTTGCTTTGATTGACGGTAGCATTATAAGATGATCTCTCACTAAATTATCAAGAAGTGTTCTCCCAGTATGCACCGTTGCCAAAGTTCGTCGTGCCTGCACACCACGTGATGATCGGTGTGATAAGCTCACGTCCATCTACAACGGGTGCAAGCCAGTTTTGCACACGCAGAATACTCGGGTTATGCTTGACGAGCCTAGCATATGCAGATATGGCCTCGAACACGGAGACCGAAAGGTCGAGCGTGAATCATATAGTAGATATGATCAACATAAGATGTTCACCATTGAAAACTACTCCATTTCACGTGATGATCGGTTATGGTTTAGTTGATTTGGATCACGTGATCACTTAGATGACTAGAGAGATGTTTTTCTAAGTGGGAGTTCTTAAGTAATATGATTAATTGAACTTAAATTTATCATGAACTTAGTACCGATAGTATCTTGCTTGTTTATGTTTGATTGTAGATAGATGGCTCGTCTTTGTTGTTCCGTTGAATTTTAATGCGTTCCTTGAGAAAGCAAAGTTGAAAGATGATGGTAGCAATTACACGGACTGGGTCCAGAATTTGAGGATCATCCTCATTGCTGCATGTAAGAGCTACGCCTGGATGCACCGCTAGGTGACAGAACTCGCTGCTGGAGCAACGCCAGATGTTATGAACGCTTGGCGAGCAAAGCTGATGACTACTCTATAGTTCATTGTGCCATGCTTTACGGCTTAGAACGGGACTTCAACGACGTTTTGAACGTCATGGAGCATATGAGATGTTCCAGAGTTGAAGTTGATATTCCAATGTAATGCCCGGATTGAGAGATATGAAGTCTCCAATAAGTTCTATAGCTGCAAGATGGAGGAGAACAGTTCATTAGTGAGCATATACTCAAAATGTCCGGGTACTACAATCACTTGACACAATTGGGAGTTAATCTTCCGGATGATTGTGTCATTGATGTAATTCTTCAATCACGCCACCAAGCTACAAAGGCTTCGTGATGAACTATAATATGCAAGGGTTAGTAAAGACTATACCGAGCTCTTCGCAATGCTAAAGGCTCATGGAGGTAGAAATCAAGAAGGAGCATCAAGTGTTGATGGTCAATAAGACCACTAGTTTCAAGAAGAAAGGCAAAGGAAGAAGAAGGGAATTCAAGAAGAACAGCAAGCAAGTTGTCGCTCAGAGAAGAAACCCAAGTCTGGCCCTAAACCTGAAACTCGAGTGCTTCTCCGCAAGCGATCGTCATCGGAAGCGGAACTGCCCCAAGTATTTGGCGGATAAGAAGGATGGCAAGGTGAACAAAGGTATATGTGATATACATGTTATTGATGTGTACCTTACTAGAGCTCGTAGTAGCACTGGTATTTGATATTGGTTCATTGCTAATATTTGCAACTCAAACAGGACTACTGATTGCTTAACTCGCAAAGGACGAGGTGACGACGCGCGTGGGAAATGGTTCCAAAGTCGATGTGATCGCGGTCGGCACGCTACCTCTACATCTACCTTCGGATTAGTTTTAGACCTAAATAATTGTTATTTGGTGCTGCGTTGAGCATGAACATTATATCTGGATCTTGTTTGATGCGAGACGGTTATTCATTTAAATCGAGAGAATAATGGTTGTTCTATTTATATGAGTAATATCTTTTATGGTCATGCACCCTTGAGGAATGGTCTATTTTGATGAATCTCGATAGTAGTGATACACATGTTCATAATGTTGAAACCAAAAATGCAGAGTTGATAACGAAAGTGCAACTTATTTGTGGCATCGCCGCTTAGGTCATATCGGTGTAAAGCGCATGAAGAAACTCCATGTCGATGGACTTTTGGAGTCACTTGATTATGAATCACTTGGCACTTGCGAACCGTGCCTCATGGGCAAGATGACTAGAACACCGTTCTCCGGTACTATGGAGAGAGCAACAGATTTGTTGGAAATCATACATACTGTATGTATGTGGTCCGATGAATGTTGAGGCTCGTGGCGGATATCGTTATTTTCTCACCTTCACAGATGACTTAAGCAGATATGGGTATATCTACTTAATGAAACATAAGTCTGAAACGTTTGAAAAGTTCAAAGAATTTCAGAGTGAAGTTGAAAATCATCGTAACAAGAAAATTAAGTTTCTACGATCTGATCGTGGAGGTGAATATTTGAGTTACGAGTTTGGTCTACATTTGAAACAATGCGGAATAGTTTCAGCAACTCACGCCACCGGAACACCACAGCGTAATGGTGTGTCCGAACGTCGTAATCGTACTTTACTAGATATGGTACGATCTATGATGTCTCTTACAGATTTACCGCTATCGTTTTGGGGTTATGCTCTAGAGACGGCCGCATTCACACTGAATAGAACACCGTCAAAATCCGCTGAGACAACACCTTATGAACTGTGGTTTGGCAAGAAACCAAAGTTGTCGTTTCTTAAAGTTTGGGGATGCGATGCTTATGTGAAAAACTTCAACCCGATAAGCTCGAACCCAAATCGGAGAAATGTGTCTTCATAGGATACCCAAAGGAGACAGTTGGGTACACCTTCTATCACAGATCCAAGGCAAGACATTCGTTGTTAAGAATGGATCCTTTCTAGAGAAGGAGTTTCTCTCGAAAGAAGTGAGTGGGAGGAAAGTGGAACTTGATGAGGTAATAGTACCTTCTCCCTTACTTGAAAGTAGTTAAATCGCAGAAACCAGTTTCGAGACATCCGCACCAAGTAGCAAGGAAGTTGATGATGTTGATCATGAAACTTCAGATCAAGTTACTACGAGAACCTCGTAGATCAACCAGAGTAAGATCCTTTTGAGTGGTACGGTAATCCTGTTCGGAAGTCATGCTACTAGATCATGATGAACCTACGAACTATGAAGAAGCGATGGTGAGCCCAGATTCCGCAAAATGGCTTGAGGCCATGAAATCTGAGATGAGATCCATGTATGAAAACAAAGTGTGGACTTTGGTTGACTTGCCCGAGGGTAGGCAAGCAATAGAAAACAAATGGATCTTCAAGAAGAAGACTGACGCTGACGGTAATATTACTGTCTATAAAGCTCAACTTGTCGCAAAAGGTTTTCGACAAGTTCAAGGGGTTGACTACGATGAGACCTTCTCACCCGTAGCGATGCTTAAGTCCGTCCGAATCATGTTAGCAATTGCCGCATTTTATGAAATTTGGCAAATGGATGTAAAGACTGCATTCCTGAATGGATTTCTGGAAGAAGAGTTGTATATGATGCAACCAGAAGGTTTTATCGATCCAAAGGGAGCTAACAAAGTATGCAAGCTCCAGCGATCCATCTATGGACTGGTGCAAGCATCTCGGAGTTGGAATAAACGCTTTGATAGTGTGATCAAAGCATTTGGGTTTGTACAGACTTTTGGAGAAGCCTGTATTTACAAGAAAGTGAGTGGGAGCTCAGAGCATTTCGATATTATATGTGGATGACATATTGTTGATCGGAAATGATATAGAATTTCTGGATAGCATAAAGGGATACTTGAATAAGAGTTTTTCAATGAAAGACCTCGGTGAAGCTGCTTACATATTAGGCATTAAGATCTATAGAGATAGATCAAGACGCCTAATTGGACTTTCACAAAGCACATACCTTGACAAAGTTTTGAAGAAGTTCAAAATGGATCAAGCAAAGAAAGGGTTCTTGCACGTGTTACAAGGTGTGAAGTTGAGTCGACTCAATGCCCGACCACTGCAGAAGATAGAGAGAAAATGAAAGATGTTCCTATGCTTCAGCCATAGGCTCTATCATGTATGCAATGCTGTGTACCAGGCCTGATGTGTGCCTTGCTATAAGCCTAGCAGGAGGTACCAAAGTAATCCAGAGTGGATCATCGACAGCGGTCAAGAACATCCTGAAATACCGAAAAGGACTAAGGATATGTTTTCGATATGGAGGTGACAAAGAGCTCATCGTAAGCGGTTACGTTGATGCAAGCTTTGACACCGATCCGGACGATTCTAAATCGCAAACCGGATACGATTTACACTAAACGGAGGAGCTGTCGGTTGGTGCAGTTCTAAACAAAGCGTCGTGGCGGGATCTACATGTGAAGCGGAATACATAGCAGCTTCGAAGCAGCTAATGAAGGAGTCGGATGAAGGAGTTCATATCCGATCTAGGTGTCATACCTAGTGCATCGGGTCCAATGAAAATCTTCGTGACAATATCGAGCAATTGCCTTAGCAAAGGAATCCAGATTTCACAAGAGGACCAAGCACATCAAAAGACGCTTCAATTCCATCCGGACTTAGTCCAGACCGAGACATAGAGATTTGCAAGATACATACGGATCTGAATGTTGCAGACCCGCTAACTAAGCCTCTTCCACGAGCAAAACATGATCAGCACCAAGACTCCATGGGTGTTAGAATCATTACTATGTAATCTAGATTATTGACTCTAGTGCAAGTGGGAGATCAAGGAAATATGCCCTAGAGGCAATAATAAAGTTATTATTTATTTCCTTATTTCATGATAAATGTTTATCATTCATGCTAGAATTGTATTAACCGGAAACATGATACATGTGTGAATGCATAGACAAAACAACATGTCACTAGTATGCCTCTACTAGACTAGCTTGTTAATCAAAGATGGTCATGTTTCCGACCATGAACAAGGAGTTGTTATTTGATTAACAAGGTCACATCATTAGTAGAATGATCTGATTGACATGACCCATTCCTTAGCTTAGCACACGATCGCTTAGTATGTTGCTACCGCTTTTATCCATGACATATACATGTTCCGTGACTATGAGATTATGCAACTCCGCTTGCCGGAGGAACACTTTGGTGCTACCAAACGTCACAACGAATCGGGTGGTTATAAAGGAGTACTACAGGTGTCTCCAAAGGCGATGTTGGGTTGGCGATTTCGAGATTAGGTTTTGTCACTCCGATTGTCGGAGAGGTATCTCTGGGCCCTCTCGGTAATGCACATCATCGAAGCCTTGCAAGCACTACAACTAATGAGTTAGTTGCGAGATGATGTATTACGGAACGAGTAAAGAGACTTGCCGTAACGAGATTGAACTAGGTATTAGATACCGACGATCGAATCTCGGCAAGTAACATACCGATGACAAAGGAACAACGATGTTGTTATGCGGTCCGACCGATAAAGATCTTCGTAGAATATGTAGGAACCAATATGGGCATCCAGGTCCCGCTGTTGGTTATTGACCGTGAATAGTTCTAGGTCATGTCTACATTGTTCTCGAACCGTAGGGTCCGCACGCTTAAGGTTTCGATGGATGCTTATTATGAGTTTATGTATTTTGATGTACCAAGGAGTTCGAGTCCGGATGTGATCACGGACATGACGAGGAGTCTCGGAATGGTCGAGACATAAAGATTGATATATTGGAAGCCTATGTTTGGAGTTCGAATGGTTCCAAGTAAAACGGAATTTCTGAGTAACGGAGGTTACGGAACCCCGGGAGGTAAATGGGCCACTATGGGCCTTGGTGGAAAGGAGAAGGGGCAGCCCAAGAGGGCTGCGCGCCTCCCCCCCCTTCCCTAGTCCTACTAGGACTAGGAGAAGGGGCCGCCCCTCTCTCTTTCCCTCTCAGGAATCCTAGTCCAACTAGGATTGGGGAATCCTACTCCCAGAGGGAGTAGGACTCCCAGCGCCCTCCTTGGCCGCCGGCCCCCTCCCCCCTGGCTCCTTTATATACGGGGGCAGGGGGGCACCTTGGGACACACAAGTTGATCGTGAGATCGTTCCTTAGCCGTGTGCGGTGCCCCCTTCACCATATTCCACCTCGGTTATACTGTCGCGAAGCTTAGGCGAAGCCTCGCGCCGGTGAAACATCAAGATCGTCACCACGCCGTCAGGTCTTGTGGAACTCTCCTCGACACTCGGCTGGATCGAGTACGAGGGACGCCATCGAGCTGTACGTGTGTCAAGAACTCGGGGGCGTCGGAGTAACGGCGCCGGGATCGGTCGGATCGCGAGGAGAACGTACGACTACTTCCTCTACGTTGTGATCGCTTCCGCTTCGGGTCTACAAGGGTATGTGGACCAC
Source organism: Aegilops speltoides (assembly GCA_021437245.1). Lineage (NCBI taxonomy): Eukaryota > Viridiplantae > Streptophyta > Magnoliopsida > Poales > Poaceae > Aegilops > Aegilops speltoides. The sequence goes on along the minus strand of CM038142.1, from coordinate 516,972,491 downwards.
ACTCTCCCCTCTCGTTGCTATGCATCACCATGATCTTGCGTGTGCGTAGGAAAATTTTTGAAATTACTACGTTCCCCAACAACTAATGCCCTTGATCCAATGTGGGAGCCGCATATGCCTCTGTGTATCTCAGCCAGCAGTTCCTTTCCTTCTTTTCAGTAGACGCACTTCAATTTCACACCGTTGGGCCTCCTTCTGTACATAGTGTCATCGACAAACTGGTACATACTAGCCCTCCGGGCTACTCTTTCAGCGTCATCTTGGTCAATGGGGAGTTCTCCGGTTTGGAGAAAGTGGACTATGTGCCTTGCCCAAGTTGGAGCCTGTAGCTCGGCAATGAGGACTAGCGGCACCTCCTCAACTGCGAGGGCACACTCCTCATCCGCGGGGACTGTGGTCCTAGCGAGAGGGTGTGGGCCGGCAAGTTGTGAGTTTCCGGCAGGGTCCATGCCAGGAGCACGAGGCTCTACCGGGAGAGGCTTGCCGGAGTCCATTTTTCTCATCTTCCGGGCCATTGTTGCTAGGGATACGGAGGGCTGAGTAAGATGGAGAACAAAAGTTCCTGGTTCCATAGAAAGCTTTTGCACAACACACTTTGATAGATGATCAGCACTACTATTTTCTGCATGGGGTACGTGCTCTAATTGCAATCCGTCAAAGCGCTCCTCCAATCTTCTCACTTCCTCAACGTATGCCTCCATTAATGGACTTTGGTAATCCTTGTCGACTTGTCTCACCACAAGCTGTGAATCTCCTCGAATGATCAGCTTCTTAATTCCCAATTTTGCGGCAATCCTGAGCCTGCCAAGGAGCCCTTCATACTCTGTTGTATTGTTGGTTTCCTCTTCCCGGACAAAATGCATCTGGACGATGTACTTCAAGTGCTCCCCTGAGGGTGCGACAAGAAGCACGCCAGCCCCTGCACCTTGTAGGGAAAAGGCACTGATAACCCGCAAGTATATGGGTAGCCTCTTTCGATAAGTAAGAGTGTCGAACCCAACAAGGAGCTAAAGGTAGAACAAATACTCTCTCAAGTCCTATCGGCCACTGATACGACTCTACGCACGCTTGACGTTCGCTTTACCTAGAACAAGTATGAAACTAGAAGTACTTTGTAGGTGTTGTTGGATAGCTTGCAAGATAATAAAGAGCACGTAAATATAAACTAGGGGCTGTTTAGATAAAGAAGCAATAAAGTAAATATAGCGAGTGTGGAAAAGTGGTGGTAGGAGTTGTGGAATTGTCCCTAAGCAATTGACTACGTTACTAGACCGGTAATCACTATTGCAATTCTATTTGAGGAAGAGGCATAAGCTAACATACTTTCTCTACTTGGATCATAAGCACTTATGATTGGAACTCTAGCAAGCATCCACAACTACTAAAGATTCATTAAGGTAAAACCCAACCATAGCATTAAAGTATCAAGTCCCCTTTATCCGATACACAAACAACCTACTTACTTGGGTCTGTGCTTCTGTCACTCACGCCACCCACCATAAGCAAATCATAAACACATTGCAAACCCTACAACGGGAATCCCTCACGCTTGCGCGACACGGAGGGCACAATAGGACAACACCAATAATAAAACATGCAACTCAAACCAATCATAGCAATTCATCAACCACCAATAGGACAACATAAATCTACTCAGACATCATAGGATGGCAACACATCATTGGATAATAATATGAAGCATAAAGCACGATGTTTACGTGGAGGGTACAACGGCTTGTGGGAGAGTGGACCACTGTAGATAGAGGGGGGAAGGTGATGGAGATGTTGGTGAAGATGGCGGAGGTGTTGGTGTAGATCGCGGTGATGATGATGGCACCCGGCAGTGCTCCGGCACCACCGGAAGCAAGGGGGAGAGATCCCCCCTTCTTTTTATTCTTCCTTGACCTCCTCCCTAGATGGGAGAAGGGTTTCCCCTATGGTCCTTGGCTCCCATGGCTTGGGAGGGGCGAGAGCCCCTCCGAGATTGGATCTATCTCTCTATTTCTGCGTTCTCAGATTCTACCCCTTCACCGTTTCTTTTATATCTGGAGATCCGTAACTCCGATTGGGGTGAATCTTTCGCCCAGATCTTTCTCATAAAATTAGCTTTCTTGCGGCAAAAGAAGAGCGTCAACCACCTTACGGGGGGGGCCAGGAGAGTCCAGGGTGCGCCTGCCTCCCTGGGGCGCGCCCCCCTATCTCCTGGCCCCCTTGGGCACCGTCTCGCATTGATTTTACTTCCCAAAATTCATAAATATTCCAAAATAATTCTCCATCCGTTTTTATCCCGTTTGGACTCCGTTTGATATGGGTTTTCTGCGAAACATAAAACATGCAACAAACAGGAACTGGCACTGGGCACTGGATCAATATGTTAGTCCCAAAAATAATATAAAAAGTTGTCAAAAGTATATGAAAGTTGAATAATATTGGCATGGAACAATCAAAAATTATAGATACGACGGAGACGTATCAGCATCCCCAAAGCTTAATTCCTGCTCGTCGTCGAGTAGGTAAATGATAAAAAGATAATTTTTGATGTGGAATGCTACCTAGCATAATCTTGATCATATGTCTAATCATGGCATGAATATTAAGACACGAGTGATTCAAAGCAATAGTCTATCATTTGACATAAAAAACAATAATACTTCGAGCGTACTAATAAAGCAATCATGTTTTTCAAAACAACAAGGCCAAAGCAAGCTTATCCCTACAAAATCATATAGTTTGGCCATGCTTCATTTTCGTCACACAAAATGCTCCCATCATGCACAACCCCGATGACAAGCCGAGCAATTGGTTCATACTTTTTAACGCGCTTCAGCTTTTTCAACCCTCACGCAATACATGAGCGCAAGCCATGGATATAGCACTATAGGTGGAATAGAATATAATGATGGAGGTTATGTGGAGAAGACAAAAAGGAGAAAGTCTCACATCGACGCGGCTAATCAACGGGCTATGGAGATGCCCATCAATTGATGTCAATGCGAGGAGTAGGGATTGCCATGCAACAGATGCACTAAGAGCTATAAGTGTATGAAAGCTCAACAAAAGAAACTAAGTGGGTGTGCATCCAACTTGCTTGCTCATGAAGACCTAGGGCATTTGAGGAAGCCCATCATTGGAATATACAAGCCAAGTTCTATAATGAAAATTCCCACTAGTATATGAAAGTGATAATATAGGAGACTCTCTATATGAAGAACATGGTGCTACTCTGAAGCACAAGTGTGGAAAAAGGATAGTAACATTGCCCCTTTTTTTCTTTTTTTTTCTTTTTTTTCTTTTTGGGTGGGCTTCTTTGGCCCCCTTTTTTATTTAGGCTTCTTTGGCCTTTCCTTTTTTTTATGGGGCAATGTTCTATAATGATGATCATCACACTTTTATTTACTTACAACTCGATATTACAACTCGATATTGGAACAAAGATATGACTCTATATGAATGCTTTCGGCGGTGTACCGGGATGTGCAATGATCTAGCGCAGCAATGACATCAAAAAACGGACAAGCCATGAAAACATCATGCTAGCTATCTTACGATCATGCAAAGCAATATGACAATGAATGCTCAAGTCATGTATATGATGATGATAAAAGTTGCATGGCAATATATCTCGGAATGGCTATGGAAATGCCATGATAGGTAGGTATGGTGGCTGTTTTGAGGAAGATAAAAGGAGGCTTATGTGTGATAGAGCGTATCATATCACGGGGTTTGGATGCACCGGCGAAGTTTGCACCAACTCTCAAGGTGAGAAAGGGCAATGCACGGTACCGAAGAGGCTAGCAATGATGGAAAGGTAAAAGTGTGTATAATCCATGGACTCACATTAGTCATAAAGAACTCATATACTTATTGCAAAAGTTTATTAGCCCTCGAAGCAAAGTACTACTACGCATGCCCCTAGGGGGATAGATTGGTAGGAAAAGACCATCGCTCGTCCCTGAACGCCACTCATAAGGAAGACAATCAAAGAAACACCCCATGCTTCAAATTTGTCACACAACGGTTACCATACGTGCATGCTACGGGACTTGCATTCCTCAACACAAGTGTCTCTAAAATCCACAACCACCCACTAGCATGACTCTAATATCACCACCTTTATATCGCAAAACTATTGCAAGGAATCAAACATATCATATTCAGCGATCTACAAGTTTATGTAGGATTTTATGACTAACCAAGTGAATTGACCAATTCCCGTCATCTCTCTAAATAGTTATAAGTAAATCAAGAGAGTTTAATTCTTTCTACAAAAGATATTCCCATGCTCTAACAAATATAAGTGAAGAAAAAGAGCATTCTGCAAATGGCGGTTTTCTATGTGAAGAGAAACAGGCAATCCAGACTTCAAACGATATAAGTGAAGCACATGAAGCATTCTATAAAGCCATACTCAAAAGATATAAGTGAAGTGCAATGAGCATTCTATAAATCAACCAAGGACTATCTCATACCCGCATGGTGCATAAAAGAAAAGTGAAAACTAAATGCAAAGGACGCTCCCAGACTTGCACATATCGCACGAACGAAACGAATACGAAAACATACCGATACTTGTTGAAGAAAGAGGGGATGCCTTCCGGGGCATCCCCAAGCTTAGACGCTTGAGTCTCCTTGAATATTTACTTCGGGTGCCTCGGGCATCCCCAAGCTTGAGCTCTTTCTTCTCTTCCTTTTCCTCGTATCGAGACCTCCTCGATTAGACACTTCATCCACACAAAACTTCAACAGAAAACTCGGTAAGATCCGTTAGTACAATAAAGCAAATCACCACTCTAAGTACTGTTGCAAACCAATTCATATTTTGTTTTTGCATTGTGTCTACTGTAATATAACTTTTCCATGGCTTAATCCACTAATATAAATTGATAGATTCATCAAAACAAGCAAACTATGCATCAAAAACAGAATCTGTCAAAAACAGAACAGTCTGTAGCAATCTGAATATCCACCATACATCTGGTACCCCAAAACTTCTACCAAAATTAGGAAAAATAAACAAGTTGTAAACAAGACAGTGCAAAAAGAATCAGAAACAATTGACGTTCCAGTTAAAAATGTAAAATCACGCACTACAGCCAAAGTTTCTGTCCTGCACCGTACAAACCAACAAGCATTGTAAACATCCTAAAGGCAAACCTTGGCACATTGTTTTTATAATACAATGGAATTGTACAAGGGGATAACTATTTTTGTTGAAAAGTTTCTGTAATCAAGATTCACAAAGTTTCCGTGAGCATGAACAAAGTTCAAGGAGCTCTCCCACTTCAACAATGCTTGTCTTTCTCACTTTCACTTTCCTTTTTGAAAAGGTTTTAGGTTCCCCTCTTTATTTTTTCTGTTTTTAAACTATATAAAAGCAGTCAACAGAAATAAATAACTCTCTAAAACTTCTGGGTTGTCTCCCTAGCAGCGCTTTCTTTAAAGCCATTAAGCTAGGCATATAGTCCTCAAGTAATGAATCCACCCGGATCCCAAGGTATATCAAAGCCAATTTTAATTAACAATGATTTGTAATTTAGTAGTGAGCACAAAGTAACATATATCATGCAACAACGAAGTCTAACTCTCTTCCTATGCATCGGCATGTCATAAAAGAACAATTCATGCACACCAAGTAAAGGCCAATGCATAGTATGAGCAGTTTCTTGCAATTTTATCACATTGGAAACATAAAGAGGCGGAGATATAGTTCCTCTTTCATAATAATTGCAAGTAGGAGCAGCAAGCACATGCATATTATATCTATCAAAATCATCATGTGTAGTAGTAAAAGGCAACCCATCAATATAATCCTTAATAAGCACAAACTTCTCCGATATAGTGTAGTTTGGAGAATTCAAAAAGATAACAGGACTATCATGCGTGATGCAATAGCAACAATTTCATGTTTAACATAAGGAACTATAGCAAGTTCATCTCCATAAGAATAATTCATATTGGCATCTTGGCCATAAGCATAGCAAGCATCATCAAAAAGGGATATTTCAAGAGAATCAACGGGATCATAACAATCATCATAGCAATCATCCTTCGGTAAGCACGAAGGGGAATTAAACAATGTATGAGTTGAAGAGTTACTCTCTTTAGAAGGTGGGCATGGGTGATCAATCTGCTCTTCCTCCTTTTGTTCTTCGCTCTCCTCATCATCTTTTTCATCTAATGAGCTCACAGTTTCATCAATTTCTTCTTCCATAGCTTCCTGCAAAATATTAGTCTCTTCTTGGACAGTGGAGACTTTCTCAATAAATGCATTAATATTGTACTTGTATTCATAATTTTCATAGCAATATCTAAGTATAGCAAGATTTTCAGGCCTATAAACATCATCATCAAAAGCTTCATACTTTTCAAACAAAGATTCAATTTCATAAGCAGCCTTAAAAGCAATAAATTCTTCAATTTGTTCAACATCATAGTAATCATATATACCATTAGCATAAGAAGCTGAGGTTTCATTATCATTAAATTTGCATGAAAAGGGAAGATGTGGAGCCTTCATCCTAGAGCAACAAGTAATATCATATCTCAAGCATAGATCCCGAGCATACCAACGCAACATATTAATTTGATCCCATAATAGTTTCCCTTTTTGTGTAAAGCAATAATCCCTAAAGTATTCACGTTGATCCAACGTGTCTCCCATTATAAAGTTGAATGGGTTTTTCTCAGGATTATCAAAGTAGTACATAATATCTTTCACATAATGAGAATCGAGGATTTTAGGAGTTACCCCATCTCCATGAGTAGCAAGTACACCTAATTTTTTTTGGTATTTCGTGTTCCATATCCATAACTAATGATAAAGAACAACTAAGAACAGCAAATAAAAATTACTTAGTGATAAAGCAAACAAGCGTACACGAGAATATTCACCCCATGCTATGACTCCCGGGCAACGGCGCCAGAAAAAGGTCTTGATAACCCGCAAGTATACTGGATAGTTGTAGCCTCTTTCGATAAGTAAGAGTGTCGAACCCAACGAGGAGCTAAAGGTAGAACAAATACTCTCTCAAATCCTATCGGCCACTGATACGACTCTACGCACGCTTGACGTTCGGTTTACCTAGAACAAGTATGAAACTAGAAGTACTTTGTAGGTGTTGTTAGATAGCTTGCAAGATAATAAAGAGCACGTAACTATAAACTAGGGGCTGTTTAGATAAAGAAGCAATAAAGTAAATATAGCGAGTGTGGAAAAGTGGTGGTAGGAGTTGTGGAATTGTCCCTAAGCAATTGACTACGTTACTAGACCGTAATCACTATTGCAATTCTATTTGAGGGAGAGGCATAAGCTAACATACTTTCTCTACTTGGATCACATGCACTTATGATTGGAACTCTAGCAAGCATCCGCAACTACTAAAGATTCATTAAGGTAAAACCCAACCATATTAGTAAAGTATCAAGTCCCCTTTATCCCATACGCAAACAACCTACTTACTCGGGTATGTGCTTCTGTCACTCACGCCATCCACCATAAGCAAATCATAAACATATTGCAAACTCTACAGCGGGAATCCCTCACGCTTGTGCGACACGAAGGGCACAATAGGACAGCACCAATAATAAAACATGCAACTCAAACCAATCATTGCAATTTATCAACCACCAATAGGACAACGTAAATCTACTCAGACATCATAGGATGGCAACACATCATTGGATAATAATATGAAGCATAAAGCACCATGTTTAAGTAGAGGGTACAGCGTGTTGTGGGAGAGTGGACCGCTATAGATAGAGGGGGGAGGTGATGGAGATGTTGGTGAAGATGGTGGAGGTGTTGGTGTAGATCGCGATGATGATGATGATGGCCCCCGACAGCGCTTCGGCGCCACCGGAAGCAAGGGGGAGAGAGCCCCCCTTCTTCTTCTTGTTCCTTGACCTCCTCCCTAGATGGGAGAAGGGTTTTCCCTCTGGTCCTTGGCTCCCATGGCTTGGGAGGGGCAAGAGCCCCTCCAAGATTGGATCTATCTCTCTGTTTCTGCGTTCTCAGATTCTGCCCCTTCACCGTTTCTTTTATATCCGGAGATCCGTAACTCCGATTGGGGTGAATCTTTCGCCCAGATCTTTCTCATAAAATTAGCTTTCTTGCGGCAAAAGAAGAGCGTAAACCGCCTTACGGGGGCCCCAGGAGAGTCCATGGCGCGCCTGCCTCCCTGGGGCGCGCCCCCTATCTCCTGGCCCCCTCGGGCATCGTCTCGCGTTGATTTTACTTCCCAAAAATCATAAATATTCCAAAATAATTCTCTTTCCGTTTTCATCCCGTTTGGACTCCGTTTGATATGGGTTTCTGCGAAACATAAAACATGCAACAAACAGGAACTGGCACTAGGCACTGGATCAATATGTTAGTCCCAAAAATAATATAAAAAGTTGCCAAAAGTATATGAAAGTTGAATAATATTGGCATGGAACAATCAAAAATTATAGATACGATGGAGACGTATCAGGCACCATCAAAATACATAATCCATTCTTGGGGCGCTTCCTTGTCGGGGATAACTGTTTCTGTCACTTCCTCATCAGGGGTCGGTGTCCATTCTACAATAAACTCTCCCAACACCCTGCTCTGAATTGTTGATGTGCTCTCAAACTTCAGACCAAAACTGGATAACTCCAAAGCCCACTCCACTATTCTGCCAGTAGCCTCAGGGTTTCAGAGTATCCTTTGCAACGGGAAGCGAGTGACAACCGTGATCTCATGGGCTTGGAAGTAGTGGTGCAGTTTCCTTGAGGCTATAATGAGACCAAAGATCATTTTTTGCACGCCAGAGTACCTCGATCAAGCCCCTTATAACAAGGAACTGACGAAGTACACTGGGTGCTGCACCACTTTCTTCCTTGCCGTGTCCTTGGGGTTGCCATCGCTGTCGTGCTTACTTCTGTCCTGATCTTTATCTGACTCTGCCGGTCCTTGCTCATTCTCTGCATCGTCCACTTCCCGCTGCGCCACCAAGGCTGCACTAACCACTTGGTTGGTTGCCGCTAAGGATAGCAGCAACGGCTCTTGTGGTTTGGGAGCAACCAAGGTGGGCACAAAAAATAAGTAGGCCTTCAACTCTTGAAGGGCCGCATCTGCTTCTGGGGTCCACTTCATGGGTCCTGCCTTCTTCAAGATTTTGAAGAATGGCAGAGCGCGCTCGGCAGACTTGGAGATGAATCTGCTTAGCGTGGCAACGCATCCCGTCAGACGCCTCACATCCTTAACTGTCATTGGCACTTTAGATTTGCTCGATGGCTTTGATCTTGTCGGGATTGGCTTCGATCCCCCGATGGGACACAAAGAACCCAAGTAGCTTGCTGGAGGGAACACCAAACACACACTTCTCTGGGTTGAGCTTCAAGTTGATCTTGCGCCGATTTGCAGACGTCTCCTCCAAATCCTGGATAAGAGTTGCTCTGTCCTTGGTTTTGACCACAATTTCATCCATATAAACTTCAATGTTTCTGTGCAGCTGTGGCTCGAAACCAATCTGGACTGCCCTAACAAAAGTAGACCCGACACTCTTTAATCCGAATGGCATGCGGATAAAACAGTACGTACCACATGGGGTGATGAACGAGGTCTTCTCTTCATCTTCCTTGGACATGAAGATCTGGTGATATCCAGAATATGCATCCAGGAAGGAAAGTAAATCGCGGCCTGAAGTGGAATCCACAATCTGATTGATGTGCGGCAAGGAAATGGGTCCTTCGGGCAAGCCTTGTTGAGATCTGTGAAGTCTATGCAAAGCCTCCATTTCCTCTTAGCCTTCCGGACTACCACTGGATTTGCTAGCCAAGTGGGATGTAGCACTCCTCTGACCAAACTAGCTGCTTTGAGCTTCTTGATCTCCTGTGCAATAAACTACTGCCTCTACAAGGCCTGCTTCCAGACTTTCTGCTTTTTAGGTCTGGTGTGTGGGCAGACAACAAGGTTGCTCGATTACCTCCCTGGGAACACCGGGGATATCATGTGGTTGCCAGGCAAACACATCAATATTCGCCCGCAGGAAGTCAACGAGCGCGCTTTCCTATTTGTCGTCGAGGGTGGCGCTGATGGTGAATGTACCATCAACGCAAGCCAGCCATGCTGGGACCTTCTTTACTTGTGGAGCAGCAACCTTGGTCCTTTTGCTATTGGAACTCTCCGGAAAATCATCAACAGGCACAGTGCACTCCGAAGAGGTACGCTTCCCGGATTCTTTGCCAGCATCCTTGCTATCCTTCTTCTTTCCTCTGCTTTCCTTGGCGGAAACTGCTGTTGCCGCCGCCCCTGCCGCGACCGCGTCCCGGTACATCTTGTCCACGCAAATGATGGCGTCCTTCTCATCTGATGGGATGGAAATGATTCCAAGCGGCCCAGGCATCTTCAAGGTATTGTAGGCATATTGAGATGCTGCCATGAATTTGGCCAGGGCTGGTCGTCCAAGGATCCCATTGTACGGCTAGGGGAGGTCGACCACATCAAACACAATCTTTTTAGTCCAATAGTTCAATTCCCCTCCAAATGTCACAGGCAACGTGATCTTTCCCTTAGGATGACTCCTATCAGGATTAACTCCTTGAAACATGCCGGTAACCTCTAACTCCTCTTCTGCTATCTGAAGCCTGCTGATAACCTTTGGGGAAATCAGATTCAACTCGGCCCCGCCGTCCACCAATATCATAGTGACCTTGAGGTTGCGAATTGTTGGAGAGACCAACAATGGCAAACACCCTACCGCGGTGGTACGGTCAGGATGATCCTCTTTGTCAAAGATGATGGGCGTGCGTGACCATTTGAGTGGTTTCCGGGCCTCTGGTGCTGGTTCCACGACATTGACCTCACACACCCACCGTTTGAGTTGGCAGTGAGAGGTGTGCAGGGATGCACCCCCATCAATGCACAGGGCATCAGTGGCCTTCTGAAACTCTTGCTCACTGGTTTCCTCTTCATCCCCTCCATCACTCTCATCATCACATGCTTCCTTCTCTTAAACTCTGGCGGGTTTTCCTTTGTTATGAATATGAAAATATAATAATACAATATTATTGCCTCTAGGGCATATTTCCAACAGAAGAGTAGAGCGAGTACAGAGAAGGTACAACAGATAGCACATACATATACATGAGAAGTTGTGGGCGTGGTAGCCGGAGCAACTTGATAAAGGATTCTCATCCCGAACAGAAGAAAAACCATAGCTAAACCACCAACCCAAGGTAGAGGGGCAAGTCGAAACCAGCATGGTGTCGATCCTCTCCAAAGCCAACACCAGGCCAGGTGGCATTATCAGTGGATGGCTCTTTTGTCAAAGTGACCGGGTTGGCGGGATCGGACATGATATTAAGAGATTCAGAGGGAGTTGTTATCTTCCCTGCATATCGCTATTTGTTTCATTGCAAAGATGCCCTTGAGTCTGAAATCAGTGTCATCTTGGAAGGAGTATATTTCAGCTTGCAAAGATCTGATCTTTCTCTTGTGATTCAGCTGATAGTTCAATTGTGGTGGCGGCGTTGACGGATGACTCACTTCACAGATCTGCCTATGAAAACCTTATGACAGAAATTAAGAAATTTTTGGAACCGTGTGGTTTTATTCCGCAAAAGATTGAACGTCATCAAAACGGTATTGCTCATAGTCTAGCTAATAGTGGTCATTTTGCAGGTAGCACCGCATGCTAGTCGCGCCGAGTTTCAGGCAGTATCTCGTTTGGACATTGTTCCGAAGGCTTTGGGATTGTTTGGACATTGGCGGGGGCAAAATCCCTGCTTGATGCTGGCAGCGGTGACACCTGCGGGTGTCGTACCCTTCTTGAAGGCGTTGCCATGGCCTATTCTCCGAGCCCCTCTTCGAGCGCAGGGGGAAACCCCAGATTCAGTTCCTCGGATCGGACGATGGCGGCGCCACGACGTTGTTCCCCTTCATGAAGGCGTCGTCTTGCTTTTTTTGAGGAACCAGGACAGTGGGAGAGGCTCCCACTGTCATATTGCTTGCTCATGCCGTGTCTGCTACTCGATTCTGAGTGTTGGGGCATCGTCTTGGTTAGAGTTGTTTCTGTTGGGCTGGGTAGTTTAGCGCTGTGTTGTAGCTTTTGTCTGGGCTGAGCATACCATGTCACTCTGCTTCGGCACCATGTTTACGCCACCTTTGGTTGTGCCATGTGATGCCCCCCCCCAATTGTATTCTCATTTCAACCTCTTCTATCAATGAAAGATACGCAAGCTTCGCGTATTCGCGAAAAAAGGCAGTATCTCATTTTAGCTGACTATAACACTATTATCGAGGAATAAAACCCTTTTCTATCCGCAAGAATAAGAAAAACACCAGGGACTCTGAAAACACGGTACCGGATTTAACTCCAGTCTTAGGGCGTGTTTGGTTCCCTGGGTGCATCTAGCATGCATTGCATGAAGGAGCTTGGCTGGGGCTGGCCTGGTTGAGTTGATGCAAAAATGAGGTGAAATGTGTGTTTGGTGTGCTGCATGATATGGGGCAGACTCAGCTCAGATATTGTTTGGTATGTTGCATCTGGGTTGTATGAGAGATGCATCATACAACATATGTTGTTTGGTAGGTTGTACGAGGTGGAATCTGTCATAGTGTGCTTATACTTGTATGTAAAATAAATAGAAGATCATTTCAGATATATTTGTTGATTTCAAGTAATAAAAGAATATGTTCACAAGTCTACAAAATTTATTCAAAATATAATCACATGTCTTCAAAATGACAGAGATGATTTTAGTAAGAGAAACAAGTCTCTGACATTTGCACGAATGAGTGGCTCCTAGCCCTGTTGGCGTTCTCATTGAGATAATCCAAGACAATCAATAGATCATCCTCGCTAAAACCAGGGAGCTCCATGAAAGAATTGTAAAGTTCAGGATGTGCCTCTCCGGTGGACTTGATAGCAATAGCAACTTCACGGACTGCATCAGACATGTTGCTCATGACCAGAACTTCTTCTTCACTCATCAAGCTAGCCCTCTTCCTTTTGCCAGTGGAGCTGAAAGCATCCTTACATGGTTCCTTCCCATGAGCAGCAACACCACCACCTTCCCCATGAGCAGCACCAGTAGCGCTCGAGCCAGGTTCATTCCCATCAACAAATTCAAAACCACAACCTTCGAGGTTTACAAATGATGGGGAGGTTTCTACCATTGAAGGAACCCCAAGAGCCTGATGAGATGTCATTGCATACCTTCCTGTAGCAATACCACTCCCAAAAATAGCAAGCATCTGAACATAATTCTCTAAAGGCACATTGAGATACTCAACATCTTTGGGATGGTCCTACATGAAGTGTTGTTATGGAAAGGTTAGTCAAATAGCTACAAATCAGGATAAGTGTGATTATGGAAGTGTGGTTATGTACAAACCTTGATATGACCCAGGTAGTGCTCTTCCTCCAGCGATATGACATAGTTGGTATCATCCCAAAGTGACCCACTAATGTCTCGGAGCTTACTTATCTTCACCCACCTAGCCCGCCACTTGCGGCGGTGGTTGTACACTTGGGTCCCAGTTATGGAAAGACCAAAGTGCTCACTACAATTCTTAGCCACTTGGTTTAGATGCACCTCCTTAATAGGTCATGGCAATTTACATCATTGGTTTCATAGATATAACGTAGATTGGACAACCTAGCTACGTCTCTCTCAAGCATAACATAATGGATTGGAGCACGATAATTTCTAATTCTAGCCCTTGTAGTTATTGTGGCCATATAGGCACACAAAACAGCAACCAAACCAGCAGCTTGCATATCAGTGTATCTCGTGTCTTGCCATTGTCATCCATCTATAAATTCAGCACAAATTTATAAATTAATAAAGGTATTTGCACTGGTAATATTTACATCATCAAAACAAAATAAAATATATGCAAAAATTATTCATACTATTTGCACCATTTGCATAACTACTTTGTCTACCTACTGATCCCTTCATTTCCATAAGCTAGCAAAGTGTTCTAGACATATCACAAATATTCATGCTAATGACAGATCTGAACCTACATAAAAACTACCCAGCCATCTCAAATCCATAGGGGAAGAGGAGGTTCTAGTGACAGATCTGTACCTACATAAAAACTACCCAGACATCTCAAATCCATAGGGGAAGAGGAGGCTCTGGTGATAGATCTGAACCTAAAAAGGAGAGGGGGAGGCGATAGGAAAACAATGCATTGGTGCTAGACATGGAGTAGCCCTCTTTCCCGTCCATGACCAGAGGAGGCTGCCGTTTCACCCATTCGCATCAGAGAACAAGCACGACCAGCGCAGCGCGAGTGGCCGAGAGCTGGGGATGGGAGGGAGGAGAGAGGGATGGGGACAGATGGGAGAGGGAGGGGAGGAGAGTTCTACCTCCGCAACAGGGAGGATGCCCGCCGGCGATGTAGACAGTGGCGACGGGGCTGCGAGATCCGCTGTCGCAGGAGAGGGAGGCGAGTGAGGAACGGCGTGAATGAGTCGGGTGAGAGCGACGAGAGCGGAGAGAAACCCTATCATTGCTCGCGTGGGTGCAGGCGCGCGTGCAGCGGCGGGTGCCGCGAAAACGCCCGAAACCTGCGTTTCCCGTGAGCCTGGCTGGGAGCCTTTTTTTGCATGCGCCGGGCCTGACCCAGTTAGACGTTCAGGCTACCAAACAGCGAGAAAATTGCATGGTGGGTGCGAGCCAGGTGCGAGTCAAGGAACCAAACACGCCCTTAGTGCATTCCATTCACCGTCCATACACATCGCATCCGAGCAGTACGTATACATACAGTTAGTTAATGTGCACATCGATCGCTGTACGTGGCCTAACCCAGAAGCTACCTAGGAGTACTGCGACGGTGCCTGCGACGACGAGTGCCGCCGCCCGCCGTTCGCCGCCGGCGCCTGCTGGCTCCAGTCGTACCGCAAGACGCCTTCCGGCAGCCGCGTGATCCGGTCATCATCGTGCTCCTCCTCGGCGCCGTCGACCCTCGAGGGCTCCTGATCCGACTTGTTGGACGTGTCGTGGTGGTCGTCGGCCTGCTGCTTGTGGAGGTGCGCGCGGTAGAGGTCGTAGAGGCGGCGGCTGAGCATGACCTCGAAGTCGAGCACGCCGAGGAGCTCCAGCTCCAGCTTGTTCATCTCCGCGTTGCTCACGCCGCCCACGCGCGCGAAGAAGGCGTTGTCGTGGTGGCTGCACGCGTGTCAACATCCAACACAGGGTTCAGCTAATCAGTTTACTTACACTTATTAATTTTCACCACGGAACTTGCGTATGTAAAAAAAACGCCGAGCAAAATGTAAATTTTGCATTCATCCTGGTCAACGTCAGGCAACAATCACGCCGTATATCTCCGCGATCTATCTGATCAAGACGTTCTTTATGTATGCAGGTACTTGTCATGTACTGTACTTTGAAAAGTCTAAACTTTTGTTTGACGACGACATAATTAAATACGGATGGATCATGCATGAAGCGCTACATACATGGCCAGTGCACGTACTACACCTACCAGTCGTTATACTTGAGTGTGTGGTAGCACCTAACCGACTGATGTGACAAGGATTAACTGATCGAGCACAGGCAAAATCGTACACGCCCTTTCCCTTTCTTCCACTTGAATGAAAGTGCCTCACTGCCATACAAAGTACCACTAGTATTGTCCATTGCCGTCTCCAGATTTTGATCTATTTATTGTGGCCATGTTTTTCCAGTGTTTGTTGTGGTCATGGTTGGTCTCGATCCTAGCTCTGCCCTTCGGTCATACGGCAACTATCTTACTAGTAGCTAGTACATCATTAGTATGTGATGGTTATGGTTCTTTGGCTGTTCTTGTCTAGCTTGACAGCAATGGTGATAGAATTCCTACTCTATTCTTGCTTCGGTCGTCGAGTAGCATTGGAAGGAAGAAGAGAAAGAAAACTTACAAGTCGTCGAGGACCTTGGAGGCCACGAGGAGGCAGGCGAGGAGCAGCCGGTGCACGTTCTTGGACGCAACGGCGGCCGCCGGGCGGCGGTGCGCGGCCCTGTCGACGTACGCGTAGGCCACCACGTAGCACTCGGGCTCCAGCGCCGCGTACCGGTGCACCCGCTCCAGGTACTGCGCCACGCCGATCCGCGGCGGGCCCGTGCCCTCGAACGCCGCCATCCCGGTGATCCCCTCGCCGCCGCCCTGCTCCGCGTCCAGCAGCAGCAGCGCGTCGTTCCGCGCCACGAGCCGCTCCACGGCGCGCGCCACCATGCTCAGTTCCGGCGGCGGAGGGGTCGGCGGGGAGGAGAGCCCGCCCGCTGCCACGGCCACGTCGCCCATGTCGTCGGCACGTCGCTCGGTGCTCTCGCCTGTCTCGTGTGCTGGGTGGGTGGGGGCGTCTGCCGGCTGCTGGTTCGCTTGGCGGTGGTTTAGCCGCGGGTGCGGGCGCGGCTGACTGGTGCAGCTTTCTCACGATGTCGGCCTCCCGAAGCTGGGTGGAGCGGATATGGTGGGGTCGCGCGCGAGACGATTCTTTCCCGTTTCGATTCGATCCCGACCGGAGAAAACCCTTCATTTCTTTCCCTTCCCATTTTAGGCATGTCTTACAAGTTCTCTTGCTCCCTCCCACTGGCTGGGTTAAGGCACACCAAAAGTCGAAGACCTTTCTAAAAGGGAAGGTGTAACCCTGGTGTAATACACAACACACATAGATTTATCATGTCAGAAAATTCAAAAACAAATTAAACCCATAACAAAAGTTCAGTTGCACTGGTTGCACCAGGGTTGAAAACCTCTCGAAAGTCCTCAAAAGGTTCTGAAACAAATCCGGGGAGGGGGGGGGGGGGTAAAAGGTTCAGAAACAAATCGGGGGGTAAGAAGCGGAGGAAGTGGTTTATGACGACATTTGTGTGGCAGCTATAGCGATGGTACGAAACTTTGCACCCAAGTTTTGATTGGACTTGAAGATCCAGAATGAGCGATGCCAACGTTACAGGAGGATGTCCACAACAATGTTGCGATAGGCGTAGCTCACGAATGGGTGCTCATCGCTGAAGACCCTGGTGTTCCTGTTTTTCCAGATTTCCCAAAAGAAAGTGATGATCACTATCGACTTGAGCTTCTCTTCATAAGACATAGGCAGCACAATTGTACAACCCGACATCAGCGGATCAGCCCACAGCCCGGCATCGATGTAGTAGACATAGATAGCACAATCGCATGGGGGGGGGGGACTTCAAACTGCATATGAGCACATGGTCTCATCGGCAGAGTAGAACACGCGACTATGGTGACAAGATGTTTCGGTAGTGGAGGCGGCCAATGCAATATTCAAATAATGGTTTGTTTTTGTTCCTTAAATTGTGATAGAATGTTAGGCCCTGCTTTGGAATGCATGATCTCTTCGGCACACCACGTCATGTGGATTGCTACTTCAGTTCAGGATGGCTGTTGATCGAGCACTATGTGTCGTGCTAGCGAAGAATCTGGTAGAGACGACCAAGGGCGGATGTTAGTTGTGTAAGGCATGTATTTAAGGGGAGGGAGTTAGGAAGAGGACGAGGGGCTAAGAGGTGGTGGTGCCAAGAGCAGGAGTGGGGATGAGGTTTGAGGTGGTGGGAGCAAGAGCTGGAGGTGACGATGGTGTCACTGAATAAAGAGGGGGGGGGAGTGTGGTGCCCAACACCAGTTGCGTCTTGCATACGCAAGACCCGCCACTAGAAGGGGGACAGGGTGAGCAAGTGGTCGGTAAGAGATATTTTGTAATATCATCATCAGTGATATATGGATGGATGGGAGGTTATCTTCTTCTTTTCCGTTTGATGGGTGCAATGGAGTGAGGGAAGGCAACCACAATGGAGGGATGATGACCACAATGTTTGAGTCAAGTTAGTTTTGCCCGAGTTAAAAAAAGTTAATTTTATTGGAAATAATCAAAATGGTGGGCATGGATTGGATTATACTAAGCCCAACCAAACAAGATCGCGGGCCTGCAGTTGCGGGCTTATAAATCTTTGCCAGGTACTACAACTGATACCCCCCCCCCCTCCCTCAACCTGACACTTGAGACGTTTGACTAACACAAACAAGTTAGTGATTGAGGAAGCAGTCGACGCTTGGGTATACCTTCGGTACCCTCGGCTCCAGCTGTCATCTAATCGCGAGATTTATTTTGTGCATATCTGCACATACATCTACGATGATGCAGCTTAAAGTTAGACCAACGTATTTCTTTCTGACTTATTACGATCTTTAAGCTAGATGTTATCGTTGTTTTTGACTGTGTGCATGAAGGCTTCTGTATTTTACCTATCTTGTGAACCGTGCACGCATTTTGTCTTGCTTCCGTTCTTGTTCTGTTGGTTCTTCTGAGGTGTATATCTTCCTCAAATGCGGCAGTGCATTGACCATAGAATATACGGCTAGCTCGCCAACCGGTTAGAACTTGGAAGCGAGCGGCTAGCGGTTCCTTTGGGTCATGAGCATGTTAAACTTGGATGATGGCTACCGCCCTGATAAGGACAACCCACTGGGTGGCTTCCCGTGGGCTTCTTGAGAGGACGAAGGACGAGGGGTTCATCTTTGCGACATTGATCGCTCAGGACTTGTTTGATTGACAGGGAATTAAACCACTCAAATCCCCTCTAATCATCTCCAATTCTCTAAGGAGAGGATGCAACCAAACAAGGCCTCAACCGAGTATTCTCAATTTGAAGCTCCTTATTGCAAATTGCCGCACAAACATATTGGCAGCTAAGGACCGATGCAATTTGCGCCGAGCCATTTAGCTATCTTGGCTTACTATATGCATAATAGTTTTAGGAAGGTTGCTCAAATTATTTATCGGCTTTTGGAACCTTCTAGAAGGTTTTTTTTTCAAGTTTCTACGTTCTGTTTTTCCTTTCTCTTTTGTTGGTTTTCATTTTTCTTTCAAAATTGTTTGAACAAAACTTTAAATATGTTCATGTTTTATTGTTTTTAGTAAATTTTAAAAATCATGCTTTTCCTAATTTTTTAAGATCGCTTTTTAAAAATAAATAAAATTCACAAACCTTTCGGAACTTGTTCATGTTTTCACCAAAAATATTTCTAGGTTTTAACCAAAAACGAAAAAACATCTTGAAAAGTAAAAGTCCAGAAAGCTAAACTATGGAAAAAAAATCTTGCTGCCAGGTATGCTCGACCGAACTGCAAAGGGCTATTCATAATATTTCTTGCAAAATACGAACAAAAAAAAACGAACTAACCTTCCGGGAGATACTTGGGCAAGCCCAATAGTGGCAACGGGAGTACATCCTCCAGTTGTGACCTCCTAGCGAAGTGGACTGGGACAACCCATTAGCAGGTGTAGCGTGCGGCACTTTGGCGAAGTTTATTTTGCGCTGTGTATCGTTTTTGTACCTTAGTGAATTTGTTTTTCTTTTGAACATTTTTTTCAATCCACGAAAGTAATTTGAAGACACAATTTTTTAATTTCTCAGCAAAATTGAAAAATAAAATTTGTTAAATTTTGAACAAATTTAAAAAATGTGGATGTTTTCTAAAACTCCCAATCATTTTTGAAAAAAAGGAAACGTTTCTGAACATTTTATGAAAATCTTCATACATTTTTCAAAAGTATGAGCACTTTTGATTTATGAACAAAATTTGAAAACTGGAATATTTACTGAATTCTGAATAATCTTTTAAAATGGGATTGTTTTAAAATTCCAAAAATTAAAAAAGATATCCAAAAATTTAAACAAATATTTAAATCCAATTTATTTAAAAATTAAACGTGAAAACATGAAATAGAAAAATAGAAAGAAAAGAAAACCTGAAAACTAAACAGCCAGAAAAACAAAAACCGATAAGGAAACTTGCAGAAGGATCCCAAAACTGGAGTGATAATGCTCTTCGTAGCTGTGGAATGGGCTTGCCCATTTTCTCGCTCGATGCTCTTGTCTTTGTGCGAAGTGTCGACAATTTGACACAGTGAACACAGGCATTTCCTAACGGGCGCCTTAAGCGCCCGTTTCTTCTGTTGCTGCAAACGGGCGCATACCCCGCGTCGCGCTGGGCCGGCCCGTTTCCTTCTTTTTCTTTCTGTTAAAAAACTGCAGCAAAAATCCAATTTCGAATGCAAGGGCTCGAACCCGCGATCTCTCCGTTGAAACAGCAGCGCACAAACCAACAGACCACCATACCCATTGTGGCCAATTACTTATTTTCGTTCTTTTATCCAGCTATTACTGCTCCCTGATTTCTGGGCGTTTTTTTTCTTTTTTTTTCTGGTTCGTTTTTTCTTTCTCTTTTCTCACTTTACTTTTTTATAATATCTTACAAATGCGAATCTTTTAAAATTCGTGATTTTTTTAATTGAATGAACTTTTATCAAACCAATGAACTTTTTTTAAAATTCGATGAAAATTTTAAATTGCATGAACTTTTTAAAACGTGAACAATTATTGAGAACATGAACAAAAATTTATATATGATGAGCGATTTTTAAATATACACTGAACATTTTTTTGATATAAGATGAACAAATTTTATACATTGAACATTTTTGTAATATAATCTGAACAATTTTTAACTAAACATTGAACAATTTTGTGATATGCGCTGCAAAACCATTTAAATACCTATTGAACATTTTTTATGTACACTGAACAATTTAAAATTGTGAACAAAAGTTGAAAAAGTGAATAAATTTGAAAACTATAAACACGTTTTGAAATCACGAACAAAAAACGAAAAATACATTAAAAAAATTTAAAATTCCATGAACTTTTTAAAATGTGAACAATTATTGAGAACATGAACAAAATTTATATATGACGAGCAATTTTCAAATATACACTGAACATTTTTTTGATATAAGATGAACAAATTTTATACATTGAACATTTTTGTAATATAACCTGAACAATTTTTAACTACACATTGAACAATTTTGTGATATGCGCTGAAAAACCATTTAGATACCCATTGAACATTTCTTTATGTACACTGAACAATTTAAAATTCTGAACAAAATTTGAAAACTATGAGCACGTTTTTGAAATCATGAACAAAAAACGAAATACATTAAAAAAATAAAATTCCATGAACTTCTTTCAAATTTGATGAATTTTTGCAAAATGGATGAACTTTTGTTTCAAACTCTATGAATTTTTTTTCAAATTTGATGAACTTTTTCAAAATTTGACAAACTTTTTCCAAAATTGACGAACTGTTTTCAAATTCGATGAACCTTTTTCAAAATTGATGAACTATTTTTTAAAATTCGTAAACAAATTCAAAATCTGATGAATTCTTTTTTATAAAAAAACAACTTTTCCAAATTGTTTTCAAATAATTCGCAAATCTAATAAATAGCGCTGACGCATTGGTCTTAAATAGCTCGCGCATTCCTTGTAGTCGCTGGTGCTCAAAGGTTGTAGTGGTTAGCAAAGCGGTACTCGTGTTGTAGCCAGAAGGTGTGAGTTCGAGTGGCTGTATCCGCTATTTTTGTGTGTATTTTCGCGTGTCCTTTTTTTTCCTTCTACTGCGCGAGGTGGGCCGGCCCATGGGGTGCGGAGCCGCGAGCGCCAGCTGCCTGAACCGGCGCTTAAGGCGCCGGTTAGGAGCTCCCGTGAACACACCGGGAGGTCCTAAAGGGCGCCTTTAGCGCCTGATTAGTTTTCTTGAGGCTTTAGTGCATGATCTGCCATGTGGCGCTCACGCTTCCTGGGCTTGGCCCAATAGAGGCTGGTCCCATCGCAGCCGCTTCATCAGGCGGCGGTTAGATGGTCGATGGTTGACCAGTTAACCATTCACTTTCAAATAGAACGCAAGAAAAAACAAAAAATCCTTAGAAAAAAATGAATTCAAAAAATTTCGAAAATTGGAAAGAAATTTCTCAAATATAAAAAAATCAAAATTTCGAAAAACAATTTCACGATTTTGGGGTGGGGGGGGGGCGGGAACCCGAGTTTCCGAAAAAATAGCAAATTATAAAATGTTCACAGACTTCAAAAATCTATCATTGATGTTGAAAATAAGTTCACTGATTTAAAAAAATTATAAAAATCATAGTTGAAAAAATGAATTGTAAAAAAGTTCATCGTTTTTTTGCACTTAATCGATATTGAAAAACAATTCGCAAACTTGAGAAAAGTTCATCAAATATTAGAACAATATTCATCGAATTTGCAAAAAGGATAATCAATTTGGAAAAACAAAATCATAAATTTGAAAAAAAATCATCAATTATAAAAAAAGACCATCGATTTTGAAAAGTTTCATGCATTTTTGGAAAAAGAAAATTAAAAAGTAAAGACATGGAAAAGTGAAAAAAATGCATAAAAAGAGAATGAAACATAAGAGAAATAGAAAGGGATGGAAAAAACCGAATATAACCAGCCTAGAAGAAAGCAAATCGAGAAAAAGAAGAAGAAATTGGTTGCGAACTGGTGAAATAATAAAATGAAAAAACTAATAAGTGGGCAGAAGCGTTCAGATGTCGTAGTCGCACCAAATTTAACAGAAAAATGATGTCGTAGTATTTTTTTTGTTTATACTTACAGATTTTATAAATATACATATTACAGAAAACACTTACATTGTATTTTTTTTATATTAAGCAAGCATTTAAAAAATATCAAATGTGTATATAGAAAATATCTTTGATGTATACAAAAAATATACAATGTGTATGGAAAACATGAACTTATATCTAAATATTTTAATCTAGCATTTGAAAAATGTTAATCAAGTATTTGCAAAATGTTAATCAAGCATTTGAAAAGTATCAAGTGTATAGAAAAATGTTTATCATATATAAAAAATACTATGTGTATGAAACAATGTTGATCGTGTATTTAAAAAAATGTTAAATAGGAACAAAAAATGTTCCTAATGTATATGAAAAACGCATAATTTGCGTAAAGATATTGAAAATAAAAACATAATTTCAAAAGTATGTTGACCGTGTATCAAAAAATGTTAATCATATACTTTAAAATGCTAAATGTGTATAAAAAATTTCTATACCGAAAATTTGCAATGTGTATGAGAAAGTAGTCATCAAACACAAAAAATTAGCGTAGCCATCGACCGGAAAAAACATGAAACGGGCTGGCACAGTTTACTACGGGTGAAGAAAATGCTTTAGCAAGCGGAAGCTGTACTTGCTACAAGCCAGATATAGTCTTCGTGGTTAAACAGAACCTACCCCTCAGTAAGGTGTGCCAGGCATTGAATTCATTCACCCGCTTTGAAGAGCAATGTTAGACTACTAAAGGTTATAAGGATTTTAGTTAGTTTGAAAAGTTGTAACCTTCTGTACGTGTAGTACTATTACGCTTTGAATATGGGCTCGGCTGGGCTGGCTCAGCCGCTTTCTCTTTTCTAACTCCGACAAACAGCTTTGCGGCCGCGATATGTGCAGCAACTCCACATGTTCTTCTGTGGATTCTCGAAAGAAAAGAAAAAATCTTCTTCTTTCTACGTTCGTCTACAAGGAAAAGAATAATCACTACTCCTCATCTATCAAGCGAAGGTACCACATGTCGGCAGCAGGAGGTACCTTATTACCAGTAGTTAATTAAGTAGAGCACGTACCAATCAAGCTACGGCCTTTGAAGTGGATGGCTTCTTTCCAACAAGCATGAAACAAACATCTGGCCCAGCTAGATAGCTAGTAGGCACCACCTGAGCTGATCGTGAGATCACGTCGGCCATTGGAGAGATTGCTCAACTCTTTATTCCTCACCAAAGTGTGCCCTAGTACCATTGGAGAGACTACTTTCCAGGTTGGCTCAACTCTATATTCAGCAACAAAAGTGCACTTTCTTCACCACAAAGCACTCCATTAATCATCCTGTCCCCCGGGTAGATTTTTCCACTCACTTTTTGATGGGATTCTAATCCAATGAAAATCTATCAATAGATCTCGCGCACTCTTGGCTAAAATCCTTGATCAGGCGCTACTGGTTCGGTCTAGCGATAGAGACAATTGTGCGTCGTTCTATTGCTGGAGGTGTCATTGTTGGAGCACATATCATGTTATCTAACGTTGTCATCATTGATGGTTATTGCTGTTGTTTCTTGCAGCTGTTTTGTTGGTCACCTTTTCCCTCCCCCTTATGTAATCATTTAGTTGTGTGCATCCTTGATGTTAGCTCTTAAGTCATGTTGATGCATAAGCATGATGTAATTGATATCTTCTCGATATTAATATATGGGATCATTTATCGAAGAGAAGTGAAGAGATCGCTCTAGCTTGCCGGAGGTTCAGTCCACAACCAACTCATTTTTTTCTGTTTTAAAAATCTCTGACAGACAACCACAATTTGAGAACAAAAGTAATCAATTTAATATGAATTGATCAAAGTGTCTGGCATTCATATAGTAGCTCCATTTCTTCCTCTCTCTATGTTTGAGATCGATTTAAGGACACATAAATCACCGCCCTAACATCTTTCTACCTATCACATGTCGGCAACATGAGCTAGGAGTAGCTTAAGTATTGAGTGCTATAGTCGACATCGATCAATCGCTATAAGCTATCATGCGCTTCGCCGCACTGGATGGTCTTATCATGTCTAGCCAATCTGCCACTGAGTTGTGGGCTTTAGTTATTACTGGGCTTGGTGTTTTTTCTTGCAATGGTGCTGTCCTTCGCTTTTGTCGGAGGCATAATTTAGATGTGATGGAAAATACAGTGTTAGTTACATGTGACATGTGTGCTAGCGGAAATTCAAACACACAAAGGTCGACCACAGAGGCAAATGACTATGCTCCCAGCAGGTAACAAAGTAGTAGCGTCACGTCACTTATAACTACACTTGGGCCCGACAACCATTCACAAATGGGCCAACAACTTACAATCGGGCCCCAATGCAAGCTGTGTCCTAGCCTCGATGCACCACAAGCTTCCCTTTCTACGGAGCCTAGTTCTTGTAGTGACATGTGAATGAAAAAAGTAGTTGTGGTAGATTTTGATGTCAAAACAGAGGACATCTTCCGAGCTTATTTCCAATATGAAACATGTAGCCTAGGTAGCTAGTGGGCACCTGAACTGAACTGTTAGATTTCAAGAGAACACACGCGCGCATGTGATCGATGCATGTGATCGAGTTTAATACGGGTGCACTGTGTGCATGGTCCATGCATGCAGAAGATTGATGGATTAACCAGTTATAGTAGTAAAAGCAAAAGTTGTAGCTGCATGCATGCACAAGGAAAGGAAGGGATTTAGCAGATCCCTGAAATCACTCGAAACTGGTTTTACGGGTTACAAATTCACCAGGCGGAACACATACACAATATGGTATTGGATAATTCAAAAAAAATTACTTCTCACGAGAATTTGTGTAGTGACATCACGCGGCAGTTCATCAGACTTAGTTCACAAACGGAGACGAACAACAAATAGAGTTCATAGAAATTACAAGGCAAACCCTAGATAAATGAAACCCTAAACCATAGGCTTCATGGATCGAACTCGTTGAGATGCGGGGTGTCCTCGATGTTGAGGTAGAACTGCATGACGGAGGTGCGCTACGCCCACGCGAGCATGTGCTCCTCCCGGGCTTCCTCCCGGAGGCGCATATCATCTAGTTCCCCGGTTGTCGCCGCTTTCTTGGCCTCCGGAAGGGCCGCCATGGTCTCGCGGGTCCACACTACATGTGGCGTGATGTGCTTGTCGAGCACATCCCCGCCGCCGCGCAACCCCCCACTACTTCGGGTGAGGCGGCCAAGGTCCCGTCCCTGATTGGACCGCGCCGCCTTGCGCTCGTCGTCCTCGTCGCTCCATGGCACGGTGTTTCTCGAGCTTCCGGGCTCTGCGTCATGCGCGTGAGGCTGCGGCAGCAACGGGTGGCGGGCACACTTGCTTGGAGGCACACACTCATGGCTCCCACCCACCCTGATGTGGACCCCACAACCAGGGCCGGATCCAAAGGCCATTGATCTGCCGAACTTTGAGAAAATGGTGTGGAGTGGAGCGAGAAATTGGTCGCCTGACTTAGCTAAGGCAAGCGACCAAGGAGATGAAACACAGTGACGAAATCGGGGAGGCTAACCCTATATGGCCCCTCGGTACCATTCATATATTGGAAGAGGGGGTCCTTATCCGGTGCGACGGATATTTTTATCCGGGTCGGACCGATATGCGGTGGTTGCTTACGCGGAAAAAAACTCTCAAAACCGCATATCGGCCGAAATTTTTCGGGTCGGGGCTTTTTAGGGGATCTGCTAGAGACACTCTAAGCTACATAGCTAATTAGGTTTGCTAGTCTGCAAGAAGAAGAAAGAACATGGGTTGTCTAATTTGGTTAATTTGTTAGGGCATCATCACATATATAGAACAAACGAAATTATGAGCTTCTCTATTTTTTGCCAGGTAAAAGGAGGCTTATTTCAATATCATAGAGATACAGTCAAGAGGCAAAAGATTTTTGATACATGGAGGTCTTGGTGCAATCAAAACCAAAAAAGAACCAGATCTACTATAAAAGTTCATCGAAAGTATAAAGAATGTCAAACATAATAAATGTTATATCAAAATTCTAGGAGCACCGAACGACCACTACTAAGCCGATGGCGTTATTTTGATCTCTAATAATTTTCTATGGAATAAACTTCCTATCCACCATTAAAATTATAATCTCAGTAATGATGGTCATATGCCAAAGGGCCTCCGAGGAGTCTGACTGAACAATGATTGGGAGGTTCTCTATTAGCCTCCCTATCCGAGCCTCCTCTCGTGACGAAAGATGATGTGTCCCTGCACACGAGCTGCATCCTTTATCTCGGCAGTGATGTGACTATACACATCCTTGTAGTTTCCAACTTTCCATGTATGCTCAGTTGGCACCTAGTGTACAATAAAGTAAAGTGGTGTAGTGTATGGGCCGGTGTAGTTGGATGGAAAAGAGGAAATATGCCCAGCTACTACCTAGCTATATGGCCGGGTTGATAAAAGTTCTTTGTTTCTTTCTTTCTGATACAGATTGGGGCAATGGAGGGGAAAGGCTACAAGCTTAGCTGTCTAGTGTAGTCGATCGATCGCGTGGATCCCAAGCCAAACAGACAAATTAGGGAGTACCTAGGAAATAGTTGTCCAAATACCGAAAATTGTTTTTAGAGGCCATCTTTGAAAAAAAAAATTCATCAAAATTCATATTTTTATGTTTTAAAGAAATCTAAAAAAACTACAAACATACATGGAGGCATAATGCACATCCGCGTAAATTTTCATGATGCAATACGTTGAAATAGTTGTGCAGAAAAAAAAACAAATCCATGGCTTTTCAGCACATGATATATTTCACCCCAGAGTTCATAAATTTGTTTTTTTTCGTACAGGTCGCAATTCAAGGTATTTTATCTTGAATTTTTACTCACATACACATTTCATCCTCATATACACGCTAACTTTTTAGAATTTTTTTTAAACCAAAAAGTTCGAATCTTATCGAGCCCGGTCGCCAAAACACCCTACTTCCCAAAAATACACTTTCTCCCCTACCCCTACACCGCCGGCCGAACCATCGGCTCTCACTACCCGTGGCTAGTGGGAGGGCCCTGTCACGCACCGCCTCACCACCCGGCTAAGATGAGGCGCCTCCAGTCGTTCCCCCAAATTAAGCTCCCCATCTCTAGTCGCAGCGACCACACCCTCGTTTGCACCCGCGCTGTAATCAGCGGTGATCTTAGAGCGTCTCTAGCAGATCCCCTAAAACACCTCTGGCCCGGAAAAATCTGGCCGATATACGGTTTTAGGCTTTTTTTTTTTGCCTGAAGAGCCACTGCATATCGGCTCGGTCCGGATAAAAATATCCGACGCACCGGATAAGCACCCCAACGCGCAATATATGAACGGTGCCAGGGGCATATAGGGTTAGCCTCCTGGATCCCCTTAGCCCCGTTTTGTCTCCTCCACCGCCAGGCTTAGTCAAGTCCGGCGAGTAATTTCTTGATCCTCTCCACATCATTTTCTCAAAGTAGGGCAGATCGACGGCCTTCAGATCCGCCCACGGCCATGGGGGGCACATCGGGGCAGGTGGAGCCATCGGGGTGCGCCTCCGAGCAAGCGCGCCCTCCACCCATTGCCGCCGCAGCCTCGTGCACACGACTCAAAGGCTGGAAGCTCGAGAAATGTCGTGCCGTGGAGCGATGAGCACGACGAGTGCAAGGCAGCGCGGGACTGTGGCAGTCTCTCCCGGAGCAGCGACGGGGGTCGCGATGCCTGGGATGTGCTCGCCAAGAACATCATGTCTGCACGTAGTGCAGACCCACGAGACCATGGCAGCCCTTCCGGAGGCCAAGAAGGCGGCGGCGATGGGCGACCTGGATGCTAAGAGCATCTCCAGCCGCACCCCCAACACGGCGCCCCAAGGCGATTTTTTTGCGCCGGCGCCAAAAAAACGGCCCAGACGCGCCCCCAAGAACGCGGTTTTCGCCGGTTTGGGCCAAAGTTAGTGCCGGCGCACCCAGACCGAACCCGACGCGCTGGGGGACGCCCGGGGGCGCTGGGGCGAGCGTTTTTGGCGCGAACGGGGGGCGGGCCCGCCTAGTCAGCGAGACGCCGCTTCGTCGCCCTCATCGCCTCGGTTCCCGCAGGAATCAGTGCCAAGGCTGGCCAAGGCTGCCGCACCGGTCAGCCTCCATTGATGCCTCACGGGCGGCGCGGTGAAGGCACCGCCGACGCGCGCCCCGCTCGCTCCCGCCACGCGTCGCTCGGCATGCCGCCTCCCGGCCGCCCCGCTTGGGCTATAAAAGGCTCCCACTCCCCGCCGGTGAACGCCACCCCCCTCTCGCAAAATCCATTCCCCCCTTCCCGCCGACGAGCGAAGTAAAGATGGCCGAGAGGTTCCCAGGCGATGGTGCAGAGGCGAACGACTTCGGCCGCCGACACCTCCAAGAGCCGAAGGCGCGCCTCCTCTACGAGGCCGAGTACCCGTCACCCCCTGACATGCGCGTGCCGGGGCCGTGGAGGCTGAGCGCGAGGAGACGTCGCAGCGGTGCTGCACCCGCAGTGGCACCCTCATCATCAATGAGGGTGCCCTCCCCTCCCCCCCGCTCCCTCCGCCTGGTCCGGCCGAAGCCCGAGCCGGGCCTGCTCCCCGTGAAGCCGGAGCATGCCGACATGGTGGCTCCCGACGACGAGTCCGCCCTAAAGTGGGCGAAGGAGGATTACGTCCACGAGCAGGTGCGCCCCAGCGCCAGGCGTACGCGGAACTCCAGGCCCGGCGACGCGGCCGCGAGGAGGGCGGCGTCATCGTCCTCGACAGCGACGAGGAGGAAGAGGCCGGGCCGTCAAGCTCCCGGCCGCGCGTCGGTGACCCTGGGCAGGGTTGCAGCAGGGACGGTGCCTCCGGCGGGGCGCGCGACGACGATGACGACGACTACACCCGCTTCTACGGGCTTCTCGGCATGTAGATGGCGGGCGATGGACGCGGGGTAGTGGCTAGCGGCGTAGTTTGGCTTTAGTTTGCGTAGTTTGCATGTTTTTACTTTTTTGTACAAGTTTCAATAAAATTTCGCCGAGTTCGTACCAGATCTACGTAATTTCGCCGAACTCAGGACGACCTTGCGAACGACAACTGGGGACCGAGCCGTCCCCAAATGCCTAACTTGCGCCAGTTCGCCCTCAGACGGCCTTTTTTCGCCGCTCTGGGGGGGCGAACGGCTGGAGATGCTCTAAGCGCTGCTGGGAGGAAGCCCGGGAGGAGCATATCCTCGCGTGGGCGCAACACACCTCCTATGTGCAGTTCTACCTCAACATTGAGGACACCCCGCATGGCAACAAGTTCGGCCATAAAGCCTAGGGTTTAGGGTTTCATTTATCTAGGGTTTGGTTTGTAATTTGTATGAAGTCTGTTTGTTGTTTGTTTTCGTTTTGTGAACTGTGTTTGATGAACTGTCGCCTGGTATCAGTGAATAAATTCTCGCGCGAAGTAGTGTTTCAAATTATCCAGCATCATTTTGCGTACCTGTTGTGGCTGACAAATTTACAACCGGTAAAACCAAGTCTGGGTAACTTAGCCGGGACGAAACATGTAAGGACAAAATTAACAGTAAATTGACTCAGTCGTACACGCATGCATGCACACAGTAAATATATGTTCGTCTTGGTCGTACCTACAGGACGCGTGTACGCATGCAACATCATCCATCTCCTTGTTTAATCAGTGTATCTATTACTTACGCAGTAGCAGATCGTTGTCACATCGACCATGGCCACGGGCACTGCACGCGACTTTCGAGGCAGCCGCGAGCGAATGCCGCGCCCAGTGGGCGTACGAAAGGACTTTGATTAACCTTCTTCGATCAGTCCCAATCATACTATATATAGGTGTTGATCAGGCTTAGCGTATGGGCAACACCTTCTTCTCCTTGTTTTAATATGTCCAATTAGTGCACCTGGTTGGCTGCTAGCTAGCTAGGCACGTAGTAGCTTGCTATTAGAT
This sequence comes from Aegilops speltoides, assembly GCA_021437245.1. Classification (NCBI taxonomy): domain Eukaryota; kingdom Viridiplantae; phylum Streptophyta; class Magnoliopsida; order Poales; family Poaceae; genus Aegilops; species Aegilops speltoides. The sequence continues at coordinate 516,942,122 of CM038142.1, read as the reverse complement.
CACAGTTGGTTTCAATCGGTCATGTGATAGATGCCTTGGTACTATGTGACCTTTGATGCTCAATCTAGCGCTGTGCTTACAGTCTTAATTGTCGAAAGGGGTACTACAACTTGATTGATTAAAGTAGAAGTAGTGCACAGGTGATACTCCTACTTTTCGCTGTTTGTAGACCAGGAAAAACACTGTAGTAGCTTTTGGCTTTCTTCTTGACTTCTTCTACTACTATTTCTAGCCTAATTAAGACGCCTCGAAAAGATATACAAGTATAGCAGTTTAGGTTTTTATCCTTTCTTCTTCTTTTTCTAGCCACTTGACTAATTATGGGCTTATGGCGCCACGAAAAGCGCCACGAATAGATACAGCACTATAGATCTATCCTTCTATCTAGTTTGTTGATAAGGAGGAAGAGAATAGAATAAAAACTCCCAATAATATGCTCTGATTGATTGATTCCTGTACTCCCATTCTCCCAATATATACACTCCTTTCGGTTCCTTTGTACTCTACATATAATTTTAAAAGGTTTTTCTATTTGGTGTATGTGGTGTCTGTATTACCATCCGCACCAATGCATATGTGGCAAGGATACTTTTTTTTATCTAACCACCTAAAGCATCATATCATAGCTCAATTTCAATTATGGAGTTGCTTACCACATACAGTGTGGTGTGGCAAGGATATATTAATTGGAGGTTGGCCGACAGTCCAAGAACAATGCATGCAAGATGCAACCATGCATGTAACCCAGGTCTAGAGTAATATGGAAACTAAAAAGAAATAAAGAGGGAGAGGGATGCGACTATCTGCTCCGGAGCTCAAATGCTTTCCATGAACAGAAAAATCAAGAAAATAGAAGAAAACTGCAATTTTTCTGTTACAAACTTTGACAAATGTGAAAGTCGTGGTAAGACAAACAAAATTTACGCTCCAATTTTTTTTTTGCAAACATTTTGGAGTACTGATTTTGTTTTCACGTTGCCTTCTACGAATGTCATTTCATGATGAAAAATTTCAAGCACTCAAAACATTTGTCAAAGTTTGACACATTTTTTTTTCTTAATTTCATGATTTTTTAAATTTTCTTCTTCTGGTTTTACTATTCATCCCGAGCGGAGCATAAGAGGACTTTTGGAGATAGGGCAGATATTTTGTTGATAAGGAGTATATATTTAGTAGGCAATGTGATTCATGCAGAGAGTGGTATATCTGCCGTGCACTGGATATCACTTGCATGAATCCATCATCCGTTGTTCCTTTGAGATCCATGCTACTTTTTTGGTTGTTGTCAAAATATATCTCATACCAAAATGTTTCGTTTGATTTTTGTCTTGTTTCAATGTGTGTCATTATATTTCATTGTGCATCAGTTAAAAAAGGCACTTGTTGTGAATTAGATTTGCTGATACACGACCATACACGATACTCCCTTTGTTTCAAAATAATTTATGTTTTAGGATTGTCCTAAATCAAAATTGACCATGTTTGACCAAGTATATATAAAAATATATCAATATCTCTAAAACCAAATTTACTTCATTAGATTAATTATGAAATGAAATTTCATATTATATATATATATTTGATATCATAAATCTTTGTGGAGTTTCCTATAGACTAGATTAAACTTTAAAAAGTGAAACATTAAGATACACATTAAAACAGAAAGAAAAACTCAATGTAATGCTGTGAAATAAGAAAAATTCTAAGAACAGTGAAAAAAAAATAGCATGAATGTCAAAGCAATCACAAACGATGAATCCATGAACAGGGATATCCCGTGTACGGTAGAATTGCTTTTCTCATTCATGACATGGCATGCAGTGAAGTAAACTCTGAAAGGGAAAAAAGAAAGAGTAAAAAGTGAAGTAAGAGCATGTAAAGTCAGCAGCCTCAAACCCCCCTCAAACGACCGGGTGGACGCCGGTCAGTGACCGGTCAAAATAAAGTGACCCAAACGAGCGCTTCAAACTAGCCTCAAATGCCCGGTCTGCCCGACACCCTTCATATCCAGCCCAAATCTGGGACAAGGATATGGGGTGGCCCGGACACGTCAGCCACGTCGGAAATGACTTCCTAAACTCCGCCAAAAGTGAACCAAATTCCCCTCCAGCCTACCCCTTTTCACTTGCTCCTCCGCGCCGGACATCTACTAGCTCCGCCACCACCCTTGCGTTGGACTGCACATTGCCGTCTATGTGTTCGACACATTGTCCGACCAGGTTTTAGTTGTCGGACGAGTACTAGTGGCCCCACAGAGCTTCATGAAATGAAGCAAAAGAGCCGGGCAGTCATCAATGCTCTTTTTGCGAGGGGTATGGACAAAGATTATGAATCTTATTCGTAATGGCCGTTCATAACCTTCAAAGAAGGTGCAATGATGACCAATGCTTATTACTTTTGAACGGCACGACTATTTGAGCCGATCAGCTCGCTCCTAGCGCGGTGAGGTGGGACTAAACCTCGAACCCCACCGGTGAAACACGGATGTCATCTACATTTGAAAATCTTAAGTACAAACAACCCCGCTAGCCAACACGGACTGTCAGTTGGGGGCGTCTACACTCAAACTGACATCCAAATCCAAAATGATTAACGTGCATGTGTTTGCACGTATTTGATATGTTAAAAATAAGATTTGTGGTTTCAAATGGCGAAATCAAAGGTCAATCCGGTCATTGTCCGCGGACGTTTCCGCGGACGGTTGAGGACCAAATTAGATATGTCTCCCTATAATAGTAGATGCACTAAAGGGTTAGACGCTATATACTCCCTCCGTTCTTTTATGTAAGGTATATTATTTTCAGCACGGTGACCAAGACACATAATTATAGAGGTGTTAGGACAAAATTACCCTTGGCATATTTCTTAATGGCAAGTAAATCAATTGAGTCCAGGAAAGTAAAAGATACATGCAATCAAGAGAGAGATAGTTTCTTTCTTTTGATACAAGAAGAGATACAGGAAATCAGGAGAGACATACTTTTCACTTTCTGAAGGGATAAAAGGGAATTATGAGGATTTATAAGAAATACACCTTACATTATGAAATTTTATCAAAAATCAAATACAGAGAGTATATCGCACTTGCATGCGCAAGGAAAGGAAAGGTACATAACGATCACGAAGTTATTTGCTTCATTTTTCCTGTGTTATACTTCGTCGTCGGCAAGGGTGAAGATTTGTACGTAGCAGGATGTAGTATATCAATTGTCAGCAGGCTATCAGCCGTAGGTGACGGAGCAGCCAGCGCGTACGCACCTACTGCATTTTCATACTAGAGATCACCAGTAGCGAGCAAGAAGAAGCGAGAGAGTCCCGAGAGACAGAGAAGAGGGCCGGCGGTCACATCTTCTCACATGGCTCCATGTGCAACAGCTAGCTCTACCCAGTTGCTTGCTTCACCGGTAAGTAAATAAACAAATACTACAGTGAATAGACTGGTAAGATCGAATTGTCTTGTCACGTTTGCTATGCAAGAACTGCAGCAGCAGCAACTGGCAGCCATGAACAGCCATTGTCAGTTCCGAGCAACCCATCCCATGCAGCAGTATATACCATACACACACACACAAGAAAAGAGGAGAGAAGAGAAGAGACGAGAAGCGCATAGAGAGTTTTCTTCTCCTTCTCCTCGCTCTCTGTGTGTCGCGGCGCCGCATTGCAACTGCATCCATCCATCGGTAAGCAACCCAACTCGCTCATCCATCTCTCGCCGCCCGGCCTCCTTCGCCGATCCATTCCCTTCCTCTTCCGTTGCTGTTCATAGCTCTACGTTTTCTCTTGATCCCATTGGATTGCTCCACTCCTGCTCCTGTCCTGGCTCGGTGCATGGTGTTTGTTCGATTCCTCGTATCCTTGTACGGATGGATCATGGATCCTTGTTCTGCCTGCTCTACATGGGCATCCCTCCTACTCCGTCCGAATTAAAGGCTCCTTTGATTCAAAGGAATATTATAGGATTTTTTTGAAAGATTGAAATCCTTAGAAAACATTTCAATGTTGGTCTTTTAATTCACAGGGTTGGATCCCATAGAATTTTTTCTATAAAATCTTTTGTAGTACAATTCACAGGAAATCTAATATCCATTCAAACCTCTTTTTACAAATTTCTTTGTGTTTCCTGGCATCAGATAATCTTTGCTAATCCTGTAGGATTCAAATGGGCATACAACTTCAATCCTATACCTTTTCTATTCCTGCGTTTTCAGAATCCTATGAATCAAAGAGGCCCTAAATGATGCAACCTCTATAGAAATTATATAAAGATTTGTATAGATATTGGCTCAATTAATTTGGATCGAAGGGAGTACATAAATTCGGCGTGTTTGGTATTTACATGCTGCCTGAATTTTTTGTTAAGTCGATTTCGCAGAGAAGAAGATGAGGGCAGAGGCACATGCGAAGCGAGGCCTCGTCAGGGCCTTGCCAGACACGGGGACGACATGGCTAGCAGCGGCGTTGCCGACGTTGGCCAGGATGAGGGGTTCCTAGGTGCGGGTGGGGCCTCTTTTTTTACCGCGACCCGGACTAGAAGATAGCGAACTTGCCCGGCCGGACCCGGCCCGGAGACAAGGACGATGCGGCTGCCGCGCATCGTCGGCGCCAGGCACCACTAATATGTCCATAACGTTAGCAGGTAGCTAATGAATGTACTCGCTTCATCCCATAATATAAGATGCTATTATGGGACAAAAGAGTATCATTTAGCGAGCTATCCTCCTTACAGAACATGTATATGAGAGTTTCATTTTAGCTTCTACGACACCGGGCGGGATGAGCAACCCTATACCACACCACATGTAGCCACACTGGGACAAGGGTTCTTAGGTGCGGATGGGGTGCTTTTCGTTTTGGACTGTCCCTCAGATTATGTAGCAACCTCGCCGGAAGCATGAACGGGGCGGTGAGCGGTGGCGAGCGGCGGCGCCGCAGCGGGAGGTGAGGCAAGGATGGGAGAAGAGTTGGGCCCAGCCGTTGAATTTCAATCCAAGGGCCGTGGAAAAATCAGTCGACTTACATGTAGTCCACTGCTAAGCTAGTACGTATACTCTACGTAGTAATCGGAACTCATCACAGCCACCGCGACGCCCCTATGACATGACAACTAATTAATACCACTCTTGATTTCATACATACGCACACATATCAAGATCAACCAGCACTACAAGTTACAACCACCACTATAGCTACACCTCCTTCAAGAAGGTCAACTTGCATGCATGTTCAACCTGAGACCAAATTAACTCTTGGTCGATTCATGTATCTCTCTTAACTTCGAATTCCTCTGCAGGACAACCTGAGTAGCATGCAAGGCAGGACAGCAGCCCCTGCGGCCAGCAGCAACCCCCCAGCTCGCCTTCATCAAAGCCACCCCGATGCCGCTGCTTCGTGGACAAATTCTGCCGGGGAGCTCACGCTACCCAACGGCGACCTCTACTCCGGCACGCTGTCGGGAGGGGTGCCGGAGGGCACGGGGCGGTACGTATGGTCAGGCAGCGGCTGCGTGTACGAGGGCGGGTGGAGGCGCGGGATGAGGCATGGCAATGGAAGGACGGAGTGGCCGTCGGGGGCCGTCTACGAAGGCGAATACTCCGGCGGCTTCATGGACGGCGAAGGAACACACGTCGCCGCCGGCTCTTCCTCCTCGTCCTCTTACAAGGGTCAGTGGAAGCTGGACCGCAAGCACGGCCTCGGGCTCCAGGCGCACGCCAATGGCGACGTGTACCAGGGCTCCTGGGTTCAGGGCCAGATGGAAGGCCAGGGCAGGTACACGTGGGCGAACGGCAACAGCTACGTCGGCACCATGAGGAACGGCCTCATGTCCGGCAAAGGCGTCCTCACATGGAGCACCGGGGACTCGTTCCAGGGGAACTGGGTCGCCGGCGTGGCGCACGGCTACGGGCTGTACACCTGGGAGGGCGGCGGGTGCTACCTCGGGACCTGGAGCAGGGGTCTCAAGGACGGGAAGGGCACCTTCTACCCTGAACGCCGCAGGGTTCCCGCCGCTCGCCTCGACGACCTGAGGAAGAGGGGCGTGCTGCCCGACGTCTCCTTCGGCACCGGCGCGGACCCAGAGCCCGCGGAGGCGGATGCGAGTTTGTCCAGGAGGAACTCGGGCCTCGGGCGGCCTGCGATGAGGAAGAGGCCCTCTCTGCAGAGACGCCGGAGTATCGGCGCGGCCATCGGAGTGGCCGTCGGGGTGGTCACCGGAGGTCCTGCGGGTCCGGAGAAAACGCTGAAATGTGAAGACACGACTGGCTCCCACTCCCAGATACTCGAGAGGGAGTACGCGCAGGGCGTTCTGATCAGCGAGGTCGTGCTGGATAAGAGCCTTCCGGATTCGCCGTCATCCAAGAAACCGAGACTTCGACGGAGCAGGAAGGTGAAGGATGCCAAAAGGCCCGGGGAGACGATAATTAAAGGGCACAGGAGCTACGATCTGATGCTCTGTCTGCAACTTGGAATCAGGTAATGCATAACTCCCGTCCGGAATTAGTAATTAGTTGTCGCTCAACTAATTCTGTAGTGCTAGATACATCCTTTTGAGCAACAACTAATTCTGAAAGGAGGGAATCTTAATTTTCAACAGTTTCCTTCTCTACATCGCTGTGAGCTATGAAGCCTATGATCCGATAATTTATTTTTCCTTTATCGACATGACAGTGTTACTGTTTTTTAAGGTTGAATGTGGCTGTACGCCTGTACTCAAGGTTTTGGTTACCAGGCGGTAAATTCGGTTACCGCCTGGTAACCACGCGGTGCCCCACGGGAAATTGCCTTACCGAGGAAAAAAATCCCGAATTGTGAATGAATTTTGGCTGAATTTTTTCCGGATTCAAAATTCATTTAAAAAAATCGTTTGGTAACTGCCCGGTATTTTCCGGTTACCGTGGTAACCAGATATCTCGGTGCCCCACAAGAATTTTTTTGCATACGGAATCAAAAACCTTGGTTTTACTACTCAGGTACACAGTTGGGAGGATTACACCGATTCAGGAGCGTGAAGTGCGAGCTTCTGATTTTGGCCCCAAAGCAAATTTCTGGATGAACTTCCCCAAAAACGGATCACCGCTTACTCCTTCACATCGTGCACTAGATTTCAAGTGGAAGGACTACTGCCCAATGGTTTTCAGGTTTGTGCTTCACTGTTCATTCAACACGAGTATATTGTTGGTCAGCATGTGTTCTTTTCATTTCTTTTCCAAAAATGTGTTCTTTTCATTATCTAAAAACTTATGTTCTTCTGTTGATCTAGTACATTCGTATAACTTAGCTTAACACAAGAAAAAAAATTATAAGGATGTCATCGGGTAACTTGAGTAGTTCAATGGCTGAAGTGGTACCCTGTTGCAACCAATCTGAATATTGTTCTGCAATGATATTTAATGCTTATTAACTCGCACAATTTGAAATTTATTTGTTCAGTAGCTAGTGAGACACCCTTGCAGTATTTTATTTTTCAGAACATAACAAGACTAATTTCTTGGTAGAATTTGATTATAGAAATTTGAGGGAGATGTTCAAGATTGATACAGCAGATTACATGATTTCCATTAGTGGAAGTGACGCACTTAGGGAGCTATCTTCTCCTGGAAAGAGTGGCAGTATCTTTTTCTCATCGCAAGATGACCAGTTTATGATCAAGACTCTTCGGAAATCAGAAGTGCAGGTTCTCTATCAATTCCAGCTCTTAATAGCAATAGCAAGATTCAAATGATCTGGAGCTTGCATGTCTCACCCAACACTTCCAAAACGGATATGTTCAATGATCCAGAATTGTTAGCTTATGTGAACCAGTTTCCTAGTTCACTTAATGAATCATATTAGCACTTGAATCAAATTTGTCCTTTTTGCTCATTTTCTTACATGTACAGCATTGATATTTACTTGACATCATGCAGGTTCTTCTGCGTATGCTTCCGTACTATTATCGTCATGTCCATACCTATGAGAATACACTTGTAACTAAATTTTTTGGCCTCCACAGGGTGAGACCTTCCAGCGGTCAAAAGGTAGTGACATTATTAACTCTTGCTCGAGCTCCCTCTATTGTCTCATCTCAAAAATAGAGTCCTAGAATTCATCAAAAAAATATAACTTCGACTAGTACTGCCTACAAAACCTTTTATTTTGTTCATGTCAAAATAATACTATTGGGTTTTCAAGAGAAGTGTGTTTAATAATATAATTATTTTGGCAACTCAAAAATATAATAATTATTATTTTGCGACTTCCGATGACATATCGCAGGTGCAATTGATAGTCAATGTTGCAGAGACTGTCTAAAGCTTCTTATATTATTTTTAACGGCACATATTAATTTCCTTCAATCTTAAAAGGATATTAGTTATCTTATCTGACTTTTCCTATTCTAGCGACTTTTCAAATGATGGTAGAAACTTAACCGTGGATTTTGATTGTTGTTGTATACGCAGTTTCGATTTGTAGTGATGGGCAACATGTTCTGCACAGAACTTAGAATTCATCGAAGATTTGATTTAAAAGGTTCGTCTTTGGGCCGTTCTACGGAGAAAATTAAAATCGACGAGAACACGACACTGAAAGACTTGGATCTGAACTATTCATTTTATCTCGAGCCTTCTTGGCGGGATGCTTTGCTTAAGTAAGCATGTTCACTCATAAAAAACAGCCTATTCTCATGACCATTTTTTCTTTGTAACAACCATGCTATGTTCTTATTCTGTGTAGGCAAATTGAAATCGACAGCGAATTTCTAAGGAATCACAGTATAATGGATTACAGCTTGCTTCTTGGTTTCCATTACCGGGCTCGTCGAAACCTACAAATAGCATCATCATGTCCTGAAAGCATTTTGCCAGATAAACTAACCATTCTTTCGGAAGCAGGTAAGAATACAATCTATATCTTATTTCTCTGAGTATGTTGTCCAAATAACGCATTTCGCAATAGCAAGTTTTGCTTGCTGATATCGATAATGCAGATGCCGCGGAGGAGGATTCCGCTTATAATTATCGAGGCGGGCTGATTTTGGTGCAGCGAGGCAGTGATAAAAATGGTTCAGATGCTGTCGGCCCGCACGTAAGGGGGAGCCGCCTGCGTGCACCGTCAGGTTGTTTCGAGGAAGTAGATCTTCTGCTTCCAGGCACAGGAAGGTCATTATAATTTGATTTCTGTTGTTCCATCCTCATGTTCTTCAATGCTAAATGTATGATCTGAGATGATTGAATTTGTTGTGAAATTGAATAGGCTCCCGATCCAGCTAGGGGTCAACATGCCGGCGAGAGCGGAGAAAGAAGAGAAACAAGAAGAAGGCAGCAAATCACTCCATCACATGTATGATGTGGTGCTCTACATAGGGATCATTGATATTCTGCAGAAGTACAACATGACGAAGAAGATTGAGCATGCATACAAGTCCATCAAGTATAAGTATAACCCCTTGTCAATATCTGCAGTTGAACCTCAATTCTACTCGGAGCGCTTCCTCAAGTTCGTCGGGACGGCCTTCCCACAAAACTCATCTAATCAATAAATCATCTTTCTTTCCTCCTCTCTGGCTAGAAAAAATGTAAAAAAAAAAAAGAAAGGAAATCCAATGAAGTGTGTTTGCTTGATACATTAAATCTTGTGCATGTGTATGGTTGAGACCGTTGGAGGCAATGTATTGTACGTATGTATTTGTCAAAAGCAACATAGACAAAACTAGGCATCAGCGAGGGCTCATTTTGAATGGATTTAGTTGTGGATTTCTGTCATATTGACTTGACCAACCACCCCACTCTCACGGCTCTCCTGGAGTCCTGGTCCTGCTCATTGGCACCCTCCTCATTGCCGCGGCAAGAGCCTTAGCCTTAGTCGCTGTCACCAGCATTGACGCTGGAGGAGGCGGCTACAATGGTGATGGAGGTTGAGGAGAAGGCGGTGGAAGCTCCGGTCATCATTGTGGCTTTGGCTATGCACTTGTCCTCCTCCCACCCGACGATGGTTGCTATCCAGCGTCCCTCACCATCGATGTTCCACTCCTTGTCACCATGGATAACGACGATGTGCGTGAAACATAGCGCGAGGAGCTTACGAACATCAATCCTTGTGCTTGCCATTGATGTCAAATATTTTTCAATTAGTATGATCATGCTAGGTTACACATACATAAGATAAATTGCTGGTTGGCAACATTTAGTTCAGTGTTTACTCGTATATTAACATATCACTCCTTAGTCTTATGCTTCTTAAGAAGGCTTAACTAGTAGCATGCGCTTAAAGTGAGATGTAACTACAAGTACCGAGCTCACACTAGTAGAAAACGACCCATTTGTCCCGGTTCCACAGGACCTTTAGCCCCGGTTCTGGAACCGGGACTAAAGTCCGAACCCTTTAGTCCTGGTTCACTTACGAACCGGGACAGAAGGGGCTCCACGTGGTCGCTGCGGAGCGCCCAGGTAGGAGGACCTTTTTAGTCCTGGTTGATAATACCAATCGGGACCAAAAGGCCTCCACGCGTTAGCAGCTGGCAGGAGCTGGTGTTTTTGTTTTTTTATGAGGGGGGGGGGGGGGTAGGGGTTTTGGAGGGTTAATTTAGGGGTTTCATATTGTGTTAGCTAGCTAATAGAGAGAAGTGCCCTCTCTTATCTCCGTGCTTGGTCGACGCTAGCTACTATACGTATAGAGAGAAGTGTCCTCTCTTCTGCTACTATAATTTTGTGGAATGCAATAGAGAGGAAAAAATTTCTACTTAAACATCTCATTGCATAACAACTTAACTTCCGATACATAACAACTTGACATTGCTTAAACAGCTGCAGCACATAACAGGTTCAAAATTGCTCAAACATAACTTAAACAGCAAGAGGCAACCATCTGATTTAACTTAACACTGACTGTGAAAGGCAAGCATTGCTTCAGTACATCACATGCAGTTCTTCAGTACATAACTTAACTTAAACACTGACTACAAAAGCATACTGAACATAAACACTGACACTCACCACATTTCTTCATTTCTGCGTCTCCTTCATCTTCTTGATGCGGTCACAGTGGCGAATGCCGACGCGGATGTAGGTCCCCGCCTCGATTGGCATGCTCATGTCGCTGAGTTGCGGGATCCCCGGCACCACCATGTACAGGTCGTCGTCGCCAGGCAGCTGCATCTGATGCGCCATCTCCCCCTTGCTGTCGTCCTTCACCTCCACCACCAGCTGCTCCTGCTCGCTGTCATCCTCCAGCTTCACCACCATGTCCGCACCTGGGTCCTCCTCCCCCTCGGTGGACTCTTTCTCCTCCTCCTCCTCCTCCTCATCTTCACAGCTCTCTCCCTCGCTGTCAGAGTGGACAATCACCTGCTTCATTGCAGCTGGTACAACGACCACGATGCCGATGGGACCTTCCACTGGAGCTGGAGGGGAGCGACGGTGGGAGAGGTACTCGTACCACCTAGCACGCTGACATGGATCTGGTGAGTTTTCCGCTTCATTCATAGCCCAAAGGAAAACAACGACAGGAGGAATTCCACGGCCGCTGGGGAACATCGTCTTCTTCTCATCATCCGTAGCCATGACGATGAGGCCCCTAACGTGGTCGACGCTGCAAGCTGGGAAACCTATTGCAGATATCCTCTATGTTCGCCCTTTTCTCTGAATCTCCCTTGCAGAATTTGCTGACAGTCTCCTCCCATCGATCTTGAGCACGGCGAAAAGCTCTTGCAGACGGGCTCTTCTTAGGCGCCATGGCTGGCGTCGAGAAGCGATGGGAGTGGCCAGATGAGTTGCTTATCCCCTGAATCAAGCCAAAGTGACCAAAATGTTATTTAATCTTATCTGGAACAATAAAAGTACAAAGAATTATTGGGTAACAAGTGGATACAACCAGATATTTCTCATTTATTGATTAATGCTTGGCACCAAGAGTTGATTATTTTATGAGAATAAATCTAGTACAAACCGGAGAATTTCAAGAGTTACTCTGTGTTCTTAGATAAACTGGAATTACTTGAGGATGGCGTATGCTACAACATAGACCCAAAGAATTTAGTTCAAAAAGTATACGTGTGTACTTGCGAAAAAAAGTTCCTAGCAATATGCATATAACTAGGCATGTGCAAATCAGTTGCAAGCTAACCCATCAAGCTTGTGCTGCACGCATGTGAACCAATTGATATAGGGGTTGGCACCCCCTATAGGCAAAGCTTGTGCTATACATGTATGATGATTTACTTGAAAAAAGAAGCATGCTCATTTGAGTTAACTTATGAACATTTGAAAAATATATATTCTATGAACAAAATCATTCACTAATATTGAAAAAATACATCTCATCTCATCTAAAAAAACATACATACATACATACATACATACATGGAAAAACATTGCTATGAACAAAAAAAATCTATGAACAAAAAAACTATGAACAAAATCATCGAGCAAGGCAGGGGCTCACTGGGGCAGGGGCGCGCGGGGGAGGCGTCGGGGCGGCTCGGGGAGGCAACGACGACCTCGGGCGTCTCAAGGAAGCGACGTCGCTGCGATGTCGGCAGGGCTGGCGGCGGCGTCGATCGGGCGGGGCGGGCAACGGCGGCATCGGGACGACGTCGGGGCAGCGAGGCAACGGCGACGAGGCGAGGCGACGACGTCGCAGCAGCAGCAGCCTAGCGGCGGCGTAGAGAGAGGAATGACGGGTGGGGTGAAATTTGCTAAGTGTTTGGTTATATAGCAACCACCTTTGGTCCCGGTTCGTGACACAAACCGGGACCAAAGGTCAATTTCCAGCAGCCCAAAAGGCGGGAAGCAGAGACCTTTGGTCCCGGTTGGTGGCAACAACCGGGACTAAAGGTGGGCATTGGTCCCGGTTGGTGGTACGAACTGGGACCAAAGGTAGACATTGGTCCTAGTTCTTGCCACCAACCAGGACCAATAGCCTTGCACATCGGCGTGGTTGTGAGAGTTTAGTCCCACCTCGCTAGCTGAGAGAGAGACGCACCTGTTTATAAGGTGCGGTGCGCCTGAGCTTTCTAGCTCCTCTCTAAAGCAGGCTTACGGACCTAAACACATCGTATTGCTTGTGGGCCTCCTGGGCCTCTTGCGGGCCTGAATCCTGGTCCATAGTTGGGTTTCTAGTCATATTCACGCCGTGGTGGCCTAGTAGTTGGCATTTTTAAAGTTTTTTTCCAGTTTTTTGTTTTGTTTTTTGACTTATTTATTTTCTTTTGTTTCTACTTACAGTTTTCAGTGATTCTTTTTGCTTTTAGGTCACAAAAATTATAAACTTTTTGTTAGTGCCATTAGTTTAAATTTGAATTCTATGAAATTTGTGTGAATCACTAGTTTGTGAATAAATTTACTATAGAAATAGATTTTTGAGTGATTCTTTTTCCTGCTATTTAATATTACTGTATTTTATCATTATATTCAATTTGGTAATTTTAGGTTATTTTAAATGAATGTTTAACAGATGTTGATATTTTAGTTTGCTATTAAACTTTCTAACAAAAAAAACTTTATGAAAATTCTTTTTGCTATTAATGTTTTGAACAAAAATACTTTGATAATTTTAGTTGCATAAATTTTATATAATTTTAGTTTCAAAAATACTAGAGGTTTATAAAAATCTTTTTAGTTGATTCCTTTTTTGAGTTAAATGACCCTGAAATTGAAAAGCACTGCAAATGAACTCTGAAAAGGTTGAAATTTGGCATAGTATCATCATTTCACCCACATAGCATGTTCTAAAAAGTTGAGAGGGTTACGACAAAAACTGGATGCACTTCGTGTATAAAACGGACAATCTCTTTCGAAGTATCAGGGTTTCGGACGAAAACTCATCTGTTAAAAAGGGATTTCATTTTCTTGAACTTATTTGAACTCCAGACTTTTTGTGTGTTCAAAATGCACCATTCAAAGCCGCATCATCAATTTTCAACCCTTTCTGACTTCATTTGCTATTTTTCATGCATTTACTGAGTTTTTCGAGCTAAATGACCCTGAAATTGAAAAGCACTGCAAATGAACTCTGAAAAGGTTGAAAGTTGGCATGGAATCATCATTTCACCCACATAGCATGTTCTAAAAAGTTGAGAGGGTTGCGGAAAAAACAGGATGCACTCCGTGTACAAAACCGCAATCTCTTTCGAAGTATCAGGGTTTTGGACGAAAACTCATCTGTTACAAAGAGATTTCATTTTTTTGAACTTATTTGAACTCCAGACTTTTTGTGTGTTCAAAATGCACCATTCGAAGCCACATCATCAATTTTCAACCCTTTCTGACTTCATTTGCTATTTTCATGCATTTATTGATTTTTTTGAGCTAAATGACCCTGAAATTGAAAAGCACTGCAAATGAACCCTCAAAAGGTTGAAAAGTTGGCATGGTATTGTCATTTCACCCACATAGCATGTTCTAAAAAGTTGAGAGGGTTATGGAAAAAACTGGATGCACTTCGTGTACAAAACAGACAATCTCTTTCGAAGTATGAGGGTTTCAGACGAAAACTCATTTGTTACAAAGGGATTTCATTTTTTGAACTTATTTGAACTCCAGACTTTCTGTGTGTTCAAAATGCACCATTCAAAGCCACATCATCAATTTTCAATCCTTTCTGACTTTATTTGCTATTTTTCATGCATTTACTGCTTTTTTTGAGCTAAATGACCATGATATTGATAAGTACTGCAAATGAACTCTGAAAAGGTTGAAAGTTGGCATGGTATCATCATTTCACCCACATAGCATGTTCTAAAAAGTTGATAGGGTTATGGCAAAAACTGGATGCACTTCGTGTATAAAACGGACAATCTCTTTCGAAGTATCAGGGTTTCGGACGAAAACTCATCTATTACAAAGGCATTTCATTTTTTTGAACTTATTTAAACTCCAGACTTATTGTGCATTCAAAATGAACCATTCAAAGCCACATCATCAATTTTTAACCCTTTCAGACTTCATTAGGTATTTTTCATGCATTTACTGATTTTTTTGAGCTAAATGACCTGAAATTGAAAAGCACTTCAAAGGCATCATCGTAACTGAAATTGAAAAGTATTTTTCATATGTTACAAAGGGATTTCATTTCTTGACATGTAACTGCAGTGATATTGTAGATCAAAGGCATCATCATAATAGTTGTGGGGGAGAAAGTCTTCACTTTTTCTTCGCTTGTGTCCTTTGCTTATTGCACCGTAACCATGGATAATATTCATCGTTTAATAGGGTGCTTGGGTCGGCCTTGACTTTGAAGGGAGGAATTTCATGAAACTTTTCTTAATCTTCAGACATGTCTGTCTTGCCCTCCACTCCCACGATGTCTCTTTTTCCTGAAAGAACTATGTGGCGCTTTGGCTCATCGTATGATGTATTCGCTTCCTTATCTTTTCTTTTTCTCGGTTTGGTAGACATGTCCTTCATATATAAAATCGGCGCCACATAATTGGCTAGGACGAATGGTTCGTCTGCAAGATTTTTCAGATCACTGTTGCCATTCCGTACTATGGGTCTACCTGTACCCCGCCTCCTGACAGATTGACCCATTTGCATTGAAACAAAGGGACCTTAAAATCATGTCCATAGTCAAGTTCCCATATGTCCACTATGTAACCATAATATGTGTCCTTTCCCCTCTTGGTTGCTGCATCAAAGAGGACACCACTGTTTTGGTCGGTGCTCTTTTGATCTTGGGCGATCGTGTAAAATGTATTCCCATTTATCTCGTACCATTTGTAAGTCAATAGAGTCGAAGATGGTCCCCTGACCAACGAGTACGCTCATCAGAAATAGCATTGTCACCCATGAGACGTGTTTGCAACCAACTGCCGAAAGTCCTGATGTGTTCAACTGTAATCCAGTCGTCACACCGCTCGAGGTGTTTGGAGCGTAGAATATTCTTGTGTTCATTGACATATGAGGTCACCAAGGCAGAATTCTGTAGAACTGTGTAGTGTGCTTGAGATCAAAAGTGACCATCCCTACATATTATTGAGTCCCCTCCTAGCGTGCCTTTTCCAGTCAGTCTCCCCTCATACCGCGATAGAGGGAGACCAATCTTCTTAAGGTCAGGAATGAAGTCAACACAAAACCCAATGACCTTCTCTGTTTGATGGCCCGTGGAGCTGCTTCCTTCTGGCCTAGCATGGTTACAAACATATTTATTTAGGACTCCCATAAACCTCTCAAAGGGAACATACTGTGTAGAAATACAGGGCCCAAAATGGCAATCTCGTCGACTAGATGAACTAGGACGTGTGCCATGATATTGAAGAAGGATGGTGGGAACACTAGCTCGAAACTGACAAGACATTGCACCAGATCACTCCTTAACCTTGGTAGGATTTCTGGATTGATCACCTTCTGAGAGATTGCATTGAGGAATGTACATAGCTTCACAATGGCTAATCAAACGTTTTCCGGTAGAAGCCCCCAACCGGAAGCAGTTGCGTCATAATTATGTGGCAGTCATGAGACTTTAGGTTCTGAAACTTTTTCTCTGTCATATTTATTATTCCCTTTATATTTGATGAGAAGCCATACGGGACCTTCATACTGACCAGTCATTCAAAGAAGATTTCCTTCTCTTCTTTGGTACGTGCATAGCTGGCAGGACCTTCATACTGCTTTGGAGGCATGCAGTCTTTTTCATGCACACGTTGCTGGTCCTCCCGTGCCTTCGGTGTATCTTTTGTCTTCCCATACACGCCCAAGAAGCCTAGCGGGTTCATGCAAAGATTCTTCATCGCGTGCATCACGTCGATTGCAGGAGCGGACCTCTAGGTCTTTCCAGTAGGGTAGGTCCCAATATATAGATTTTTTCTTCCACATGGGTGCGCGTCACTCAGCGTCATTCCGGTATGTGAGTATGTGATCACCAGTATGGAAGGCGGGCTTCTTTCGGTGATCTGCCCCACCTTTGAAATGCTTGCCTTTCTTTCAACATTGATGGTTGGTCAGAAGAAATCGACGATGCCCCAGGTACACATTCTTCCTACATTTGTCCAAATATATACTTTCGGTGTCATCTAAACAGTGCGTGCATGCGTGGAATCCCTTGTTTGTCTGTCCAGAAAGGTTACTGAGAGCAGGCCAATCATTGATGGTTACAAACAGCAATGCATGTAGGTCAAATGCCTGCTGGTCACGCACACCTTTTCCATTCCACAGCTGTAAAAGTTCTTCAACTAATGGCCTTAGGTACACATCAATGTCGTTGCCGGGTTGCTTAGGGCCTTGGATGAGCACTGGCATCATAATGAACTTTCACTTCATGCACAACCAAGGAGGAAGGTTATATATACATAGAGTCATGGGCCAGGTGTTATGATTGCTTCTCTGCTCCCCAAAAGGATTAATGTCATTCGTTCTTAAACCAAACCATACGTTCCTTGCGTTAATTGCAAAGTTCCCCCACTTTCTCTCGATTTTTCTCCACTGTGACCCGTAAGCGGGTGCTCTCAACTTCCCATCTTTCTTATGGTCCTCTTTGTGCCATCCCATCCACTTGGCATGCTCTTTAATTCTGAATAGACGTTTCAACCGTGGTATTATAGGAGCATACCACATCACCTTGGCAGGAACCTTCTTCCTGGGGCGCTCGCCGTCAACATCACCAGGGTCATCTCGTCTGATCTTATACCACAATGCACCACATACCGGGCATGTGTTCAAATCCTCGTACGCACCGCGGTAGAGGATGCAGTCATTAGGGCATGCATGTATATTCTGCACCTCCAATCCTAGAGGGCATACCACCTTCTTTGCTCTATACGTACTATCGGGCAATTCGTTATCCTTTGGAAGCTTCTTCTTCAATATTTTCAGTAGCTTCTCAAATCCGTTGTCAGATACACCATTGTCTACCATCCATTGTAGCAATTCTAGTGTGGTACTGAGCTTTGTGTTGCCATCTTCGCAATTGGTGTACAACCCTTTTTTGTGATCCTCTAACATGTCATCGAACTTCAACTTCTCCGTTTCACTTTCGCATTGTTTCTTTTCATCAACAATGACCTGGCAAAGATCATCATCGGGCACATCGTCTGGTTCCTCTTGATCTTTAGCTTCCCCCGTTGCAGCATCACCGTATTCAAGGGGCACATAGTTGTCATCATCCTCTTCTTCTTCGTTGTCTTCCATCATAACCCCTATTTCTTCGTGTTTGGTCCAAATATTATAGTGTGGAATGAAACCCTTCTCAAGCAGGTGGATGTGAAGGGTTTTCCGGTTAGAGAAAGACTTCGTATTCTCACAAATAGGGCATGGACAACACATAAAATCATTCTGCTTGTTTGCCTCAGCCACTTCGAAAAAATAATGCACACCCTTAATGTACTTGGAGATGTGTATGTCACCGTACATCCATTGCCGGTTCATCTACATGCATTATATATAATTAAGTATGGCAAAAACCATTACAGAACATCATGAATAGAGAAGTGACCAAATTAATAGAAGTTCATCATCGCATTAAAACCAAATTAATAAAACATTATTTTTTTTCTTTTAGAAAGAAGATAAGAACAAGAGGCTCACCACGGTGGTGCCGGCGACGATATCGGTGCGGGCGATCGTCGGCGGTGAGGATGGGGATGCGATAGGACGGACCGCCAAATTAGACAAATCTTGAGGAAAATGGAGTTTGGACAACGAGCTTCGAGAGGATAAAGCTTAAGTGTGGCTCGGGCATTTCATTGAACACCTCATGTGCATAGGAGGTGAGCTAGAGCACCACAAAGCTCTCCCACGGCTGGCCAAAAAAACAGAGCAGTGCCCTGCTCTGCTCGCGGGCAGGGGTATATATAGGCCTCTCTTTAGTCCCGGTTTGTGTTTAAAACCGGGACTAAAGGACACATTTGGTCCTGGTTCCAGACACAAACCGGGACTAAAGGTTGTGGGCTAGGAGCGAGGCCCATTGGTCCCGGTTCGTGTCTTGAACCAGGACCAAAGGGGTCGGACGAACCGGGACCAATGGCCCCCGAGGCCTGGCCGCCCCCCTGGCCTCACGAACTGGGACTAATGCTCCCATTGGCCCCGGTTCGTAGGAGAACCGGGATTAATGCCCTCTTCAGGCCTGGACCAAAACCCTGTTTTCTACAGTGTCATAGCAACTTAATAATTAAGATAACCATCCCCAGACTGCAAACATAAACACTACTCAAGTTGTTTGTAGTTATACTGACGATCGGGCTTGTTTGCAGAAGGGTAATGTGACGGAGGCTCTCCGTAGAGGATTTAAAAACTCATGGTGGTGGCGGCCGACCTCTTTGCCAGGCAAAGGTTGGGTGCCGCTGGAAGACGTATTGAAGGACGACCCTTTTTTCGTTTCCTGGAGCAGGCCAACTTGCCAACTTCTTGTTATTGATAGGTTCTGGGGTGATGTAGTTTGATGAACCTTCTTTTGATTTTGCTGTAATATGATGCATGTTCCAGCTTGGAAAACAAGGGTTGTAATCATGGTGCTATGTTGCAAAAACTTGCTCTGTTTAGCATGCCTTTTCTTATCTCAGTCTCTCATGCGGCTTTAGTTTGTGTAAAACATCTTTGCAATTTCATTAATGAAATCGGGGAAGAATCACTTATTTACATAAAATAGGGAAAACCAAACTACCAAGATAAATTGGTCATTGAAGCCGTATACTAGTCTAAATTGGCAATGCTATATCCCGCTTTCGGCCGAGCGCTCACCTACATGGCGCTCTTAACCGGCCAGCCTAGAGGCCGCCCTAATTAGTTCTGGTTTTAAGAAACTTCTATCCGGTATTGGGTGGTTTGGGGAAGGTTCCCGTTGATTTCTTTCTCCTCTGCGTTTATGTGTTGGTTTATCTATTTTTCCTTTTTGTTGGGTGAACAGATTTTTAAAATTCATGAACATATTTTTGTAATTCAAGAACGTTTTTTTAAAATGTCCTGAACATATTTTTAAACGTGTGAATTTGTTTTTGTAATTTCATGAAAAATTTCTGATGGGACGCACATTATTTTAAAATTTACCTTTTTATGACATTTTTTCTAAAATCATGGACATATTTTAAAATATGAAAAATTTACAATTGTTGTTAACAAATTTTTGAATGGTATGGACATGTTTTTATAAATTATGCAAACAATTTTTATTTTCCATGAGTATTTTTAAAAAATGTCAAGAACGTACTTTTTATATGTTTGTTTTTCTCAAAACGTTATGAACATTTTACTGAAATGACATGAAGAAACTTTTATATTTCGTGAACATTGTCTTAATGTGTGGACATTTTCAAAGTGAATCTCTGACTTTCGTGAAAAGTGGAGTATTTGTGCACTAAGTAAAGTAAAAATTTCCATATTTATCAGAATATAAATAAACATAAAATATGAAAAAGAATATAAAAACTGTATGGAGGCGAATGTCAGCTCCACGGGGATGCTAAAAAGAGGGTCATAACTTTGCTACTCTGCCTAAGAAAAAAACATTGCTTCTCGATCTTTTTAGGGGCCTTTGCTACTCGACTTGTCACATGGGTGCTAACATAGCTATGTGGCTGGGCCTTGCCTGTGAGCTATGCATGTTAGACGAGTACGACTTGCACGAAATCATTAATAAAAAAAAACTCTTTGCAAAGATCACTCGCACCTTTTTAGGTTGCAACAAGTGTCACACTGTATGTGTGTCATTTGTCATAATCTAGACTTTCTCCTTTTTCATAGATTTTTTTATTTGAAACAGTTTGTCTCTCAAATCGTACGTCCAAATCTTTTAAACCGTTTTCACAGTTGGATTCCTCGTCAAGATTTTTAAAACTAGATCCTATGTTGATAGGTTTTCGGTAAACTAATTTTTGCAAAAAAGGGACGAAAAAACCCGAACCCTGAGCACGTTCCTTTCCCTTTCCGAGACGTGCCTCTCGCGGAAGCAAATTCGTTCCTCCATGAAAAGTAAACCCGTGTCTCTTGCGGAAGGAAAAAAACTTGTTTTTTTCTGAGAGGCATACGAAAGAAAAATCGTGCCTTCACGAGAAGTAAATTTGTGTCTCTCACGAAAGGAAAAAAAAGGGAAAACATGCCTCCTGTGAAAGCAAATCCAAGCCCGCACGAAAAGTAAATATGTGCCTCTCATGAAGAAAACATCTAAGATTTTCACCATAGGATTACAAACCGTAAGTTTTGTGCAAACCTATTTTTTCTATTAGTTATTTTTGTGATGTCGCTTTTCTGCGTCGCGCGCGAGAGCTGTTCAGTAAGTGACTAGTAGTCTTTTTGTTGTATTGGGTTGTAGCTTTCTTTTTCCTCATGGACTGAGGTATTCATTTTTTACCTTTTTCTATCTATTGATGGTACATAGATACAAAGAAATGTTTCTTTTCCTACTGGCATAGTAATAATTTTTATTTTTCCATCGCTTGACATGAAACTACACATATTGTAATTGTATTTATTATCTTTTTTGTTTTATTTTATTTTGTATCAACTCATAACTGGGCCATACACTTATTTTATCTCAGTTGCAAGTCAACCAACGATACACAATTGGGCATGATTTTTTTGCCGCAATTGCAAATCCACCATTGACTCGCAACTAGAGTTGACATTTTTGTTTTTTTGAGAGAAAAGATTTGACTTTTTTGTCCCAATTGCAAGTCAACCATCGAGTCGCAACTAGGTCTCACCCTTTTAGTTCTAGTCGCAAGTCAATGATCGACACGTAAGTAGGACCTTGCTATTTTTTGTCATAGTTGCAAGTCAATCATCAACTCGCAACTGGGCCCGACCATTTTTTTCAGTTGCAAGTCCACCATTGACATGCAACTGGCCCTTGATAATTTTTTTTATCCAAGTTGCAAGTCCATCCTTGACTCGCAGTTGGTTTTGATGTTTTTTTGACACAATTGCAAGTCCACCATCGACTTGCAACAGGGTTTGACCTTTTTTTATCCCAGTTGCAAGTTCACCATTGACTCACAACTGGTCGTCACTTTTTTGTCCCAATTGCAAGTCTAACATTAACATGCAACTGGGCAATTCGATTATTTTTTTCAATTTCATTTTTAGAAGTCACAAGTTTTGAAAAATGTTCATTATCTTTTAAAAATTGTTCAATTCTTCAAAAGACATAAATTTTGAAATATTGTTCACTTTCAAAATTCTCTTTGCTTTCCAAACTATGTTTGGAAACAAAATTTGTTCAAAATCTCAAAATATGTTAAAAAATTCATACTTTCAAAAATGTTCAGAAATGCTAACGTGCTCTGAAGGGACATCTTTGTTGCTAAAGGTGCAAGAGTTAATAGATTCGGTCTCGTGGTATGTGGGATGAAGAGCTAACGCGCTCGATATTCTGGGAGGTTGATGTAATGAAATTCTAGCTATTCCACTGAGCCAATCTGGGATGAGTGACTTTGTTGCAGGAAGGTTTCACAAATATGGCTTTATCCTCGGTACGGTCAGCATATCATATGGAATGGGAGTCTCATTTTGGGGCCTCTATTAAGCTTGTGGATGGGTCCGGATCATCAGGTTTGAACATGGTTGGGAAGGATCCATGGAAGTGTCACTACCAGCTAAGGTAAAGAAATTTGGGTGGAAGTGCCTACATGGAATCTTACCGTGGAGGTTGGGGAGAAGCTCCTTGAAACATCGGTCATGGTTATGGCTGTGGCTATGCACCTGTCCTCCTCCCACCCGATGATGGTTGCTTTTCAGCCTCCCTTGCTGTCGATGTCCCACTACTTGTCAGCATGGATGACAATAATGGTTATGAAACATGGGGGAGGAGCTTCCCGACATCAATCCTTGTGCTTGCCATTGATGTCAAATATTTTCATGTATTTCTGTACTAACATAAAAACATATACAGCCAAATGGATGCTTTTGCTTTGGTGACTTGCTTCAAAAGAAAAATACTTATAGGCACTTAAAGGGCATACCAAAATTCCTAAAGTAGTGATGCAAATGGATATATCCATTTGAATTGACAAATCAACACATTCATAAGGTAGTACTGTATTAATTAGTTTAATACCAAAATGTTTTAGAATGATCTAGAGTGATCACTATACATGGCTAATCACGTGTTGTTTTTAGCACTTTGTTAGTAATAAATTGGGTGATATACCTAACATATTTCTACATACATGCTTTGTTTTTGTTGCAAGAAGGTGGTACAACCAACTTCACATGATCTCCCATTTCAATGGTATATCAGATATGCCCCTGTTAGAGATTCTATAAGTGACGACATGAGTAGGTTATTAGTAGTCAATGGTAATTGTTTGTAAATAAGGATTGATCCATCGATCTTTACTTGGACGACTCTCTTTAAAGATGATGTCACTCTTCATATGTTTACAATGAAATGAAGGATTTAAAGCCCATGCCCTAACCCGCAATAGTTAGGCAAATTACATTGTTATTTACTATTTAATACTTGTTCATAATAAAATACTAATGACAATTTGTAGAGAATACTAATGAGATTTAATACTTATTATTCACATAATTAAAAATTTGCGAATACCATGACATTTTCTCAAAATTAGGTACTCCTTCCGTCTCAAAATAAGTGTCTTGAGCTTAGTACAAATTTGTACTAGAGCCAGTACAAACTTGAGACATTTATTTTGGGACGGAGGGAGTGCTTTGCCGTGGCATATGTTAAATATCCACATCACTGGGCTTGGGCTAGGTTCCGCTAGGCCCAACCAAGATCGAGGCCCATGCACTTGCTTACAATTCTCTCTCAAAAGCCACAATTTCATTATATTTTTCAAAGTATTCATGCACACACATGTAAGATTAAATGTTGGCTGGCTACACTCAGGTCATCTAATTTTTATTTATTTTAAAGAAGTATGATAATTCTAGGTTACACCCAATTAGTTTCGGTTTTAAGGATCTTCTATCTAGCTTTTAATGTGCTGGGGAAGGTTTTGGTCGTTTTAATTTGTATTTTTTCTTCTCCGCCTTTCTCAGTTTTTTTTTGTCGTTTGGGTTTGGTTTAATTTTCCTTTTATTGTTTTTATGTGCTTTCTATTTTTCCTATTTTAGTTTTCCCATTCTTAATTTGTTTTTTTTTATTTCCTAATTCATGAACTTATTAATGCGCTAGTTAGTGTAGACTTTTGTTTTCTATGTTATGAACATTTTTTAAAATTATGGAAACAGTTTATTACATTTCCATGAGAACTTTAAATAATTATTAAATGTTATGAAGTTTTTTTATGAATAGTATGCACTTTTTTAAAAACTTGGCGAATTTTTTTAAGACTTCTTGGATATTTAAAATAATCCGTGGACATAATTTAAATGTGTGAACACTTTTTAAATGAAATGAATATTTTTATGTTTTGTATAAATATTTTTTTCAAAGATGAGCGAACAAATGTTCCTATTTCATGAACATTTCTAAAAGTGATGATTATATTTTTAAACATGTGAAAATTTTACAATTATCTTGACTGCTTTTCGAATGGTATGAAAGTTTTAAAATTTATGAAAACAACTTTTAAATTTCATGAACATTTAGAAGAAAAAAAAATACCATGAACACATTTTCAATGTGTGAATTTTAAATGTCACAATTGTTTCTCTAAAATATTCTAACAAAGATTACATTTCGTTAACATTTCCTCAATGCGCGGTGAAAAAAATTCAAAATTCAATTTAAGTAATTTTTCCATATTATAACATTTTATCAGAATATAAATAAATATAGGAAAAGAGAAACACAAAAAAGAAAAAAACTGTGTCTAGGCGAATGTGAACTGCACCTGGATGTGGGTGAGTCGACTTGTCACGTGGATGGGCTTTACCTTTGTGCAGTGCGCGTGTAGGCGAGCATGACTAGTAACTTGCAATCGGCTTATTGCCTTTGTGCAGATTGCCGTAAATTAATGAACAGGAAATCAGGGATCAGGCTTTGTGCAGATTACCTTTGTGCAGGGATCATGCGTGTAGGCGAGCAGGAAATTAATGTACAGCCAAAGGACCAGTTGTGGTATCAGGGATCAGGCGAACGCAGAGGAGGCGGCATCAGGCGGCGAGTCTCCACAAAAGATGATGCGCACCACCAGAAGGAAGGCGACGTCGGAGGAGGAGGCACCATTGAGAAAGATGACCCAGCTGCGGCATGAGGATGTCGGTCGGATCCTTTCGTGGGTGACGGATGATAGTCGCATCCCTGAGCGCCACAACCATGACCTGATTCCTTTGTCGGAAGAGAAGATGGATGAGGAACTAGTGAGCCTCTACGACAAGGCGCCTGTTCTATGAAATTGGAGAGAGACACATGAAATTCCAGGCCTCGATCCGTAGCGAGTATGAGAATCATGGTTACTTAGTCGATGATGACTTCCTCGCTAAAAAGGCGGAGAGTAAATCATGCTTATGAGGATTTTAAGTTAGAGCATCGCGTTTTTTCTGCCTTTACTATGAACCCTGTCGTCCATGTATATCACCGGTCGTGGTAAATCGAGCACTGATGAACGCCATGTACTGTATAATATACAGAGTATTTCGTTGCGTTCTATACATCACTCTGCCGTGCTCTGCTCTCACCGTGTAGAAAAGTCTGGTTGGAGCTTGAAGGCCGTTGTGACAATTATGATTTTTGAAATTTGAATTTTGGCAAATCACACAACACATATTTATTGGGTCACGTCCTCAGAGCATCTTTTTTTAAGGGTCCTCAGAGCATCTTTGAAAAAGTCAACAGCAGCCATAAAACAGTTTTTTGGACAGCTGCCCTATTATAGAGCTGCTGTTGGAGATGCTACTGGGGTACTCAGAGAGATGAGATGATCTCAATGCAGCGAAGAAGTGACGAAGGTGACCACCGGCGTCGTCGGCCACGATCATCAAAGTCAGACGAGCCTTTTATTAATGCGGCACAAACAAGCAAACATGCACCGCCGATACACAGAACACGCCAACAGCCATGACCGCTCCCCTTGCACCTCCGTCCGTTACTTCACCTTGGCGAGCGTCACCTTCTTCCACGTGGCGGCGACCTGCTCCAGCGCCCGGCGCGACGACCCCTCGGGCGACCACGCGCGCGCCGCCGCCTGCTGCAGGTCACCGGCCTGCCGCCGCACGGCGCGCCCCTTGTCCGCCCCCTCCATCAGCTCCTTCACCACGGCCGCGATCTCGCCGCGCTCCCGCGCCCGCGGGCGCAGCGCCACACCGACGCTCCCTTCCAGGACCACGGCGTTCATCCGCTGCTCCGCGTACAGCGGCCACGCCACCATCGGCACGCCGGCCGACACGCTCTCCAGCGCCGAGTTCCAGCCGCAGTGCGACACGAACACCGCCGTCGCCGGGTGGCTCAGCACGCGCACCTGAGGCGCCCACGCCGCCACGGCCAGCCCCTTGTCCGCCGTCCTCTCTAGGAACCCCGCGGGAAGCCACGCCAACGGGTTTTGCTTGTCTTCATGGTCATGGCCGTCCAGATTCGGCATCCTCACGACCCAAAGGAACCGGTGGCCGCTCGCTTCCAGCCCGGCAGCGAGCTCGGCCGTCTGTTCCACGGTCAGCGACCCGCCGCTCCCAAAGGAGACGTACACCACAGACCCAGTCGGCTGGCGATCTAGCCACTCTATGCACGCGGACGCGCCGGCGGCTTCGTCGGAGGTTGTGCTTGGCCGGACGAACGGACCCACGGGGAACACGGGCGGCAACGCGCCTCGCTCCGCCGCCTGCTTGAACTCTTCAACGGTGGCGGGCTCCAACTCGTAGAAAGTGTTCACAAGTAAGCCGTCCGCGCGGAGGTACCGCCGGCCCTCCTCCATCAGGTGCGCGTAGACCGGCTTGCCGCTGCTCTGGAACGAGCGCGGCAGGTCGGTGCGGCGCAGCGACACGCCCCCGGGGAGCTCCAGAGGGTCAGGGAGGTCGCGGTACTCACCCGGGGGAACGCCGTCGTGGAGCTCCACCGTGGCGCGCATGAGCGCGATGGTGGTAAGGTTGCTGGGCACGAAGACGTACCCCGGGACGCCGAGCTCGGCGGCGAGCGGCAGCGCCGCGGAGCCGAAGAAGTCCGGCACCAGCGCGGCGAGCGGGGCGCCGACGGAGTGGAGGAGGGCGCGGAGGCTCGGGAGCGACCGGTGGACGAGCTCGAAGAGCACGGTCTCCATAGGAGTGCCGGCGGGGAGGTCGTCGAGCGGGACGGGCGGGAGCGCGGCGGTGGCGACGGAGGCGGGTACGCCGGAGAGGGCATCCGGGGAGGAGAGGTCGGTGAAGGTGACGAGCGTGGCCGCGAAGCCGTGGTGGTCGACGAGACGCCGCGCCAGCTCGGCCAGCGGGATGAGGTGGCCTGCGCCGGGGCTGGCGAGCAGCACGACGTGCGGCCGCAGCGCCAGCCGGTCGGTGGATGCTGCTGGCTCGGCCCGTGTCGACTCCATCGGCCGGATCACCGCTCACCGGGGCACTGCACGGCTGCACAACTGGGTGGGGTTGCGCGCAGAAGGTGGTACTACTACGTTGTGGCAAACCTTTGACGATCTACGGGAAAGCAATGGAGGATATGTATGATATGAGAGCCATCAGGACCCAGGCTTGAATTGGTAGTTTCTGCTAAAGTTAGCCGCCTCACCGCGACCTAAATTAATATATTAATCCTAGAGTAGCGCACTGATGATGCGTTGATGAAGTTAGCCGTCTCCACTGTCAGGATAATGGTTATTCAACATGATGGATGGAGCTAGCCGTCCTCTCACTTTAAGTACTAATAATGCACCGAATGCGAAGAATGAATGCGATGATGCTTTATACCCCGATGAACTTTTGTGTGGCGATGATGATATGTACCCCGATGAACTTTCGTGTGGCATCCTCGACTAGTGCGCCGAATAAACTTCGGAGGCACCGAGTGTGGCCAACAAACAAACATAGGTTGTCTAGGACACGTCGAGATGTGACATAGTTATGTCACATCTAAGCTGATGTCCATCCTGTTTATGGTATTTTTTTTGTTTTAGTTTTTTTTGCTTGTCGCATTATATATTTATGCAAGCTTAGATGTGACATCCTTAAAAAACATTTAGATGTGAATTAGACAAACTGAACAAACATAAGGTTGTTCTAAAAAAACATAGGACATGGTGATTTGGGTGGACGAACCACAACCACCTTGGAGCTAACGGCATCTCCGACACTCAACCCCGAAATGGACACGGCTCCCGAAACGACGTGAGGCTGCCGGTGTTCGGCGATCTCTTGTGCCACCTCCTCGTCCATCTACACCGCGAACGCATTGTAGTGGCTCGAGCATGCGCGGGCTCGTACAACGCTTGCTGCTCGTCAACGAAGTTGGGGTTCTCCGCGCTCATGGCCGCCACGGCCTCCTCGCTCGCGCGCTCTCCGTAAATTTGGCCATCCATCAGCCAATGCTGCTCGAGGAGTGAGAGGTTGTACTGTCCCTCCTCTTGCGCCTGGCACAACACCGACACCGCTGCGGCGTCGGCTGCACCTCCGCTATATCGGCGTTGAAGTGTGTCTGCGCCTGCTTCATGGTGAAGCCGGCACAAAACGGCATGGGCAGGACTATAGAGTCGTTGTTAGAGGCCACCCCCAAGGTCTGGTCGTCGGAGACCTCTATGCGCCTCGCACGATGGTCCTGTCGATCGGCCGCAAGGACGGGCAACTCATGCTTCTACTCCATTGAGAATCTCCCCCACAACATGCTAGAGCTTGTAGTCATGGTGAAGGTGGTACAGACAATTTGATAAGATTTACATCTGTCATATTAGGTATGTTGCCATTTATCAAACTAGAACGACTGACATTTGTTGATATAGTAACATTGTCATTTGTCAACCTTGTAACACTGTGATTTGTCAAAATATGCAGCTAAAAATCACTAGCACTATCTAATTTTTGTAACTAAAATTCAGTAATTAAGCATAGATTTTATTCATAGATTAAGCAGTCGTTCTTTATACAAACAATTTAACTCAACAGCTAAACCGACCAAACTTTTCCCTAATTGTTGCCAACCACGTACTGAAATAGCTAGTTCAACTATATATACTAGCTAATTTTAAGTACGTTATACAGTTTCACCACATCTATAGTCAGATGAACTAGATAAAATAGCCCCTAAATACTACTACTACGGAGGAGCTTTGTACTACTTCCGGAAGCCTCTCCTTTGTCGAGCACGCTCAGTAAGATGCAGAGGAGGATGAGCCAACCGACGAGCTGGACAACTGCAATATGGTGCCTGCCGCTGCTGCACCTTTAGCGACGCTCACCTCGAACGCCCTCTGCCGCTCCGGACGACCCCTCTCGAAGCGGTGGTTCTCCTCGTAGATCTCCGGCTTCCTCGCCTCTGCTTCGGTGTGTGCTGCGGCCACGGCGACGGTAAGGCTCTTTGCGTGCTCGACGAGGCGCTCCTCCTCCTCCCGCAGGAATTCGATATAGCGCGCAAGGTCGCTGGCGCACGTGCGGGCCTCTACCTCCGCCTCCCGCCTTCGGGCGGAGGTGCCGAAGCAGGTGATGACCCCGGCGGTCGACGGTGGGCGGGTGATACGTCTCCAACGTATCTATAATTTTTGATTGTTCCATGCGGTTATATTATCATTCTTGGATGTTTTACAATCATTTGTAGTCATTTTATATCATTTTTTGGTAGTAACCTATTGACATAGTGCCAAGTGCAAGTTGCTGTTTTCTGCATGTTTTTTACATCGCAGGAAATCAATACCAAACGGAGTGCAAACGCAGCGAAACTTTTTGTGGATTTTTTTAGACCAAAAGACATCAAGTGGGCCAAAGAAGTACCGAAGAGGGGGCCCGAGGTGAGCACAAGACACCTGGGCGCGCCTAGAGGCCCAAGCGCGCCCTAGTTGGTTGTGCCCACCTCGGTGGCCTCTCGAACCGCCTCTTTGCTCTATAAATACCCCAATATTTCAGAAATCCTAGGGGAGTCAAGGAAAATCAATTACAGCCGCCACAAGTTCCAAAACCACCAGATCCAATCTAGACACCATCACGGAGGGGTTCATCATGTCCATTGGTGCCTCTACGATGATGCGTGAGTAGTTCTTCGTAAACCTACGGGTCCTTAGAAGCTAGATGGCTTTCTCTCTCTCTTTTTATTATCAATACAATGGTCTTTTGGATATCCATATAATGTAACTCCTTTTGCGGTGTGTTTGTTGGGATCCGATAAACTTTGAGTTTATGATCAGATCTATCTTTTTATCCATGAAAGTTATTTGCGTCTTCTTTGATCTCTTATATGCATGATTGTTTATAGCCTCATATTTTTTCTCCAATATTTGGGTTTTGTTTGACCAACTTGATCTATTTATCTTGCAATGGAAGAGGTGCTTTGTGATGGGTTCGATCTTACGGTGCTTGATCCCAGTGACAGAAGGGGAACCGACATGTATGTATCGTTGCCATTAAGGATAACAAGATGGGGTCTATTTCTACATAAATAGATCTTGTCAACATCATGTCATCGTTCTTATTGCATTACCCCGTTTCTCCATGAACTTAATACACTAGATGCATGCTGGATAGCGGTCGATGTGTGGAGTAATAGTAGTAGATGCAGGCAGGAGTTGGTCTACTAATCTTGGACATGATGCCTATATAATGATCATTGTCTGGATATCGTCATGATTATTTGAAGTTTTATCAATTGCCCAACAGTAATTTGTTCACCCACCGTTTGCTATTTTTCTCGAGAGAAGCCACTAGTGAAACCTACGGCCCCCGGATCTCTTCTTTATTATATCTGCCTTTGCGATCTATTTTATTTGCTTTTATTTTCAGATCTATTAAACCAAAAATACAAAAAATACTTTGCTGCACTTTATTTTATTTGGCGTTCGATCTATCAAATTATTACAACTTTCTCACGCCCGTTTGCCAATTTCTGGCGCTGTTACCCAAAAGGGATTGACAACCCCTTAAATACGCCGGGTTGTGATTATTTGTTATTTCTGTGCAGGTGCCATTCACGTAGTGTTGCATGGTTCTCCTACTAGTTCGATAACCTTGGTCTCATCACTGAGGAAAATACATACCGTTGTTGTGCTGCATCATCCCTTCCTCTTTGGGGAAATACCGACGTAGTTCAAGCAAGCATCAAAAGGAATTTCTGGTGCTGTTGCCGGGGAGACATCATCAACATCTACCAGGTTCCTAATAACAAATCTCATCTCCTCGCAATTTACATTATTTGCCATTTTCCTCTCGTTTTCCTCTCCCACACTTCACAAAAATTTGTCGTTTTATTCGCCCTCTTTGTCGTTCTCCGTTTTCTTGCCGAATCTGTTTTTGAGTGCAATCTTGTTGCGTAGTCACAATGACTCAAGAGAACACCAAGTTGTGTGATTTCTCCAATACCAACAACAATGATTTTATTAGCACTCCGATTACTCCTCCCGCCACTAGTGCGGAGTCTTGTGATATTAATACTGCTTTGCTGAATCTTGTTATGAAAGATCAATTTTCCGGTACTCCTAATGAGGATGCCGCGTGACATCTTAACACATTCGTGGAATTATGCGATATGCAAAGAAAAAAGATGTGGACAATGATGTTGTGAAGTTGAAATTATTTCCGTTTTCTTTGCGAGATCGTGCAAAAATTTGGTTTTCCTCTTTGCCTCGCAATATGATCGATTCTTGGGATAAGTGCAAGGATGCTTTTATTACTAAATATTTTCCGCCCACGAAAATTATTTCCCTTAGAACCAAGATCATGAATTTCAAGCAACTTGAACATGAGCATGTTGCACAATCTTGGGAAAGGATGAAATTGATTCTAAGGAATTGCCCAACTCATGGGTTAAATATTTGGATGATCATACAAAAAATCTATGCGGGGTTAAATTTTGTTTCTTGAAATCTTTCAGATTCTGCCATGAGTGGTACTTTTATGAAATTACTTTGGGTGAATCTACAAAATTGCTAGAAAATATTATGGCAAATTACTCACAGTGGCATACCGAAAGAGCTCCTACTAGTAAAAAAGTTAATCCGGTTGAAGAATTTTCTTCTTCGAGTGAAAAAGTTGATGCAATATAAGCAACATAGAAGTAACTCCCAAAGATTTGATAATAAACAGGACAATAGGTACTACCTCATCTACTTCCCAAAACCCACATGTTAATCAAACCCTAACTATTGGGGATATGACTATTGAAGGAAATATGCCCTAGAGGCAATAATAAATTTATTATTTATTTCCTTATTTCATGATAAATGTTTATTATTCACGCTATAATTGTATTAACCGGAAACATAATACATGTGTGAATACATAGACAAACATAGTGTCACTAGTATGCCTCTACTTGACTAGCTTGTTGATCAAAGATGGTTATGTTTCCTAACCATAGACATGTGTTATCATTTGATTAACGGGATCACATCATTAGGAGAATGATGTGATTGACATGACCCATCCCGTTAGCTTAGCACACGATCGTTTAGTATGTTGCTATTGCTTTCTTCATGACTTATACATGTTCCTGTAACTATGAGATTATGCAACTCCCGTTTACCGGAGGAATACTTTGGGTGCTACCAAACGTCACAACGTAACTGGGTGATTATAAAGGAGTACTACAGGTGTCTCCAAAGGTACATGTTGGGTTGGCGTATTTCGAGATTAGGTTTTGTCACTCCGATTATCGGAGAGGTATCTCTGGGCCCTCTCGGTAATGCACATCACTATAAGCCTTGCAAGCAATGTAGCTATTGAGTTAGTTACGGAATGATGCATTACGTAACGAGTAAAGAGACTTGCCAGTAACGAGATTAAACTAGGTATTGGATACCGACGATCGAATCTCGGGTAAGTAACATACCGATGACAAAGGAACAACGATGTTGTTATGCGGTTTGACCGATAAAGATCTTTGTAGAATATGTAGGAGCCAATATGGGCATCCAGGTCCCGCTATTGGTTATTGACCGAAACGTGTCTCGGTCATGTCTACATAGTTCTCGAACCCGTAGGGTCCGTGACGCTTAACGCTTCGTTGACGATATAGTATTATATGAGTTATGCATGTTGGTAACCGAATGTTGTTCGAGTCCGGATGAGATCATGGACATGACGAGGAACTCCGAATGGTCCGGAGATAAAGTTTGATATATGGGATAATAGTGTTTGATCTCCGGAAGGGTTCCGAATTCACCGGAAGGGGTTCCCGATGTTTCGAAATGTTTGGGTACGAGAACACGTTATTTGGGCCAAAGGGAAAGCCCAAAAGGTTTTGGAAAGCGCAAAGGAAGTTTTATGAGTGGGGCCGACGCCAGGTCCTCGGCGTCGGGTCCAGACGCCGGAACCCCGGCGTCGCCCAGAGTCCGAGAAGGACTCTTGCCTTTCGGGTGAAACCGACTTTGTGGAGGCTTTTACTCCAAGTTTCACCCCAAGGCTCAACATATAAATAGAGGGCAGGGCTAGCACCAAAGACACATCAAGAAACACCAAGCCGTGTGCCGCAACCCCGTCCCTCTAGTGTATCCTCCGTCATAGTTTCCGCGGTGCTTAGGCGAAGCCCTGCGGAGATTGTTCTTCACCAACACCGTCACCACGCCGTCGTGCTGCCGGAACTCATCTACTACTTCGCCCGTCTTGCTAGATCGAGAAGGCGAGGACGTCATCGAGCTGAACGTGTGCAGAACTCGGAGGTGCCGTGCTTTCGGTACTTGGATCGGTCGGATCGTGAAGACGTACGACTACATCAACCGCGTTGATAAACGCTTCCGCTTAGCGATCTTCAAGGGTATGAAGGTACACTCCCCTTCTCGTTGCTATACATCACCATGATCTTGCGTGTGCGTAGGAATTTTTTTTGAAATTACTACGTTCTCCAACAGTGGCATCCGAGCCTGGTTTTATGCGTTGATGTTATATGCACGAGTAGAACACAAGTGAGTTGTGGGCGATACAAGTCATACTGCTTACAGCATGTCATACTTTGGTTCGGCGGTATTGTTGGATGAAGCGGCCCGGACCGACATTACGCGTACGCTTACGCGAGACTGGTTCTACCGACGTGCTTTGCACACAGGTGGCTGGCGGGTGTCAGTTTCTCCAACTTTAGTTGAACCGAGTGTGGCTACGCCCGGTCCTTGCGAAGGTTAAAGCAGCACCAACTTGACAAACTATCGTTGTGGTTTTTGATGCGTAGGTAAGAACGGTTCTTGCTCAGCCCGTAGCAGCCACGTAAAACTTGCAACAATAAAGTAGAGGACGTCTAACTTGTTTTTGCAGGGCATGTTGTGATGTGACATGGTCAAGACGTTATGAGATATAAGTTGTTGTATGAGATGATCATGTTTTGTTGAAATTATCGGCAACTGGCAGAAGCCCTATGGTTGTCTCCTTGTTGCATAAGATGCAAGTGCCAAATAATTGCTTTACTTTATTGCTATGCGATAGCAATAGTTGCAAGAGCAATAGTTAGCAAGACGACCATGTGACGACACATTGATATAGATCAAGATGATGAAGATCATGGTGTCGTGCCAGTGACGATAGAGATCATGACAGTACTTTGGAGATGGAGATCAAAGGCGCAAGATGATCATGGCCATATCATGTCACATATTTTGATTGCATATGATGTTTATCTATTATACATCTTATTCTGTTTTGTTTGACGGTAGCATTTTAAGATGATCTCTCACTAAAATTATCAAGAAGTGTTCTTCCTGAGTATGCACCGTTGCCAAAGTTCGTCGTGCCCAGACACCACGTGATGATCGGGTGTGATAAGCTCTACGTCCATCTACAATGGGTGCAAGCCAGTTTTGCACACGCAGAATACACAGGTTAAACTTGACGAGCCTAGCATATGCAGATATGGCCTCGGAACACGGAGACCGAAAGGTCGAGCGTGAATCATATAGTAGATATGATCAACATAGTGATGTTCACCATTGAAAACTACTCCATCTCATGTGATGATCGGTTATGGTTTAGTTGATTTGGATCACGTGATCACTTAGATGACTAGAGAGATGTCTGTCTAAGTGGGAGTTCTTCAGTAATATGATTATTTGAACTTAAATTTATCATGAACTTAGTCCTGGTAGTATTTTACAAATTATGTTGTAGATCAATTGCTCGCATTGTTGCTTTCATATGTTTATTTTGATATGTTCCTAGAGAAAATTGTGTTGAAAAATGTTAGTAGCAATGATGCGGATTCGATCCGTGATCTGAGGTTTATCCTCATTGCTGCACAGAAGAATTATGTCCTTAATGCACCGCTAGGTGACAGACCTATTGCAGGAGCAGATGCAGAAGTTATGAACGTCTGGCTAGCTCAAAATGATGACTACTTGATAGTTTAGTGCACCATGCTTAACGGCTTAGAATCAGGACTTCAAAGACGTTTTGAACGTCATGGACCATATGAGATGTTCCGGGAGTTGAAGTTAATATTTCCGCAAATACCCGAGTTGAGAGATATGAAGTCTCCAACAAGTTCTATAGCTAAAAGATGGAGGAGAATCGCTCAACTAGTGAGCATGTGCTCAGACTGTCTGGGTACTTCAATCGCTTGAATCAAGTGGGAGTTAATCTTCCAGATAAGATAGTGATTGACAGAATTCTCTAGTCACCATCACTTAGTTACTAGAACTTCGTGATGAACTATAGTATGCAAGGGATGACGAAAACGATTCTCGAGCTCTTCGTGATGTTGAAATTGACGAAGGTAGAAATCAAGAAAGAGCATCAAGTGTTGATGATTGACAAGACCACTAGTTTCAAGCGAAGGGCAAAGGGAAAGAAAGGGAACTTCAAGTGGAAAGACAAGCAAGTTGTCACTCCTGTGAAGAATCCCAAAGCTGGACCATAGCCTGAAACTGAGTGTTTACACTACAAAGGAAATGGTCACTGGAAGCGGAAATGCCCTGAATATTTGGTGGACAAGAAGGATGGCAAAGTGAACAAGGGTATATTTGATATCTGATTATTGATGTGTGCCTTACTAGTGTTTATAGTAGCCCCTGAGTATTTGATACTTGTTCGGTTGCTAAGATTAGTAACTCGAAACAGGAGTTACAGAATAAACAGAGACTAGTTGAAGGGAAAGTGACGATGAGTGTTGGAAGTAGTTCCAAGATTGATATGATCATCATCGCACACTCCCTATACTTTCGGGATTAGTGTTAAACCTAAATAAATGTTATTTGGCATTTGCATTGAGCATGAATATGATTTGATCGTGTTTATTGCAATACGGTTATTCATTTAAAATCAGAGAATAATTGTTGTTCTGTTTACATGAATAAAACCTTCAATGGTTATACACCCAATGAAAATAGTTTGTTAGATCTCGATCGTAGTGATACACATATTCATAATATTGAGGCCAAAAGATGCAAAGTTAATAATGATAGTGCAACTTATTTGTGGCACTGCCGTTTGGGTCATATCGGTGTAAAGCGCATGAAGAAACTCCATAAAGATGGATTTTCGAAATCACTTGGTTATGAATCATTTGATGCTTGCGAACCGTGCCTTTTGTGCAAGATGACTAAAACTCCATTCTTCGGAACAATGGAACGAGCTACTGACTTATTGGAAATAATACATACCGATGTATGCAGACCAGTGAGTATGAAGGTTCATGGCAAGTATCGTTATTTTCGACCTTCACAAGATGATTTGAGCAGATATGGGTATATCTACTTGATGAAACATAAGTCTGAAATAGTTGAAAGGTTCAAAGAATTTCAGAGTGAAGTGGAAAATCATCGTAACAAGAAAATAAAGTTTCGCAATCTGATCGCGGAGACGAATATTTGAGTTACGAGTTTGGTCTTGATTAAAACAATGTGGAATAGTTTCACAGCTCACGCCACGTGGAACACCACAACGTTATGGTGTGTCCGAACGTCGTAACCGCACTTTATTGGATATGGTGCGATCTATGATGTCTCTTACTGATTTACCAATATTGTTTTGGGGTTATGCATTAGAGACAGCTGCATTCACATTAAAAGGGGCACCATCTAAATCCGTTGAGACGACAACATATGAACTGTGGTTTAGCAAGAAACCCAAGTTGTCGTTTCTTAAAGTTTGGGGCTGCGATGCTTATGTGAAAAAGTTTCATCCTGGTAAGCTCGAACCCAAATCAGAGAAGTGCGTCTTCATAGAATACCCAAAGGAAATTGTTGGGTACACCTTCTATCATAGATCCGAAGGCAAGATATTTGTTGCTAAAAATGGATCCTTTCTAGAGAAGGAGTTTATCTCGAAAGAAGTGAGTGGGAGGAAAGTAGAGCTAAATAAGGTAATTTGTACCTTCTCCCGAATTGGAAAATAGTTCATCACGGAAATCACTTCCAGTGATTCCTACACCAATTAGTGAGGAAGCTAATGATGATGATCATGAAACTTCAGATCAAGTTACTACAAAACCTCGTAGGTCTTCCAAAGTACAGTCCGCACCAGAGTAGTACGGTAATATTGTTCTGGAAGTCATGTTACTAGACCATGATGAACCTACGAACTATGAGGAAGCGATGATGAGCCCAGATTCCACGAAATGGCTTGAGGCCATAAAATCTGAGATATGATCCATGTATGAGAACAAAGTATGGAGTTTGATTGACTTGCTCGATGATCAGCAAGCCATGTTAAATAAATGGATCTTCAAGAGGAAGACGGACACTGATAGTGGTGTTACTATCCACTAAGCTCGACTTGTTGCAAAAGGTTTTCAACAAGTTCAAGGGGTTGAATACGATGAGATTTTCTCGCTCGTATCGATGCTTAAGTCTGTCCGAATCATGTTAGCAATTGCCACATTTTATGAAATCTGGCAAATGGATGTCAAAACTGCATTCCTTAATGGATTTATTAAAGAAGGGTTGTATATGATGCAATTAGAAGGTTTTGTCAATCCTAAAGGTGCTAACAAAGTTTGCAAGCTCCAGCAATCCATCAATGGACTGGTGCAAGCATCTCGGAGTTGGAATATACACTTTGATGAGTGGATCAAAGCATATGGTTTTATACAGACTTTTGGAAAGGCCTGTATTTACAAGAAAGTGAGTGGGAGCACTACAGCCTTTCTGATAAGTATATGTGAATGACATATTGTTGATCGGAAATAATATAGAATTATTCTGCAAAGCATAAAGGAGTGTTTGAAAGAAGTTCTTTAAAAGAAAGACTTCAGTAAAGCTACTTACATATTGAGCATCAAGATCTATTGAGATAGATCAAGACGCTTGATAAGATTTTCAATAAGTACATACCTTGACAAGATTTTGAAGTAGTTCAAAATGGAACAGTCAAAGAAAGAGTTCTTGCCTGTGTTGCAAAGGTATGAAATTGAGTAAGACTCAAATCCCGACCACAGCAGAAAATAGAAAGAGAATGAAAAGGCATTTCCTATGCCTCAGTCATAGGTTCTATAAAGTATGCTATGCTATGTACTGACCTATTGTATACCTTGCTCAGTATTTGGCAAGGAGTACAATAGTGATCTAGGAGTAGATCACTGGACATTGGTCAAGAATATCCTTAGTGAGGACTAAGGAAATATTTCTCGATTATGGAGGTGATAAAAGAGCCCGTCGTAAAAAGTTACCTCGGTGCAAGTTTTCACATCGATCCAGATGACTCTAAGTCTCAATTTGGATACATACTGAAAAGTGGGAGCAATTAGCTAGAGTAGCTCCGTGCAGAGCATTGTAGACATAAAATATTTGCAAAATACATGCAGCTCTGAATGTGACAGAACCGTTGACTAAGCTTCTCTCACGAGCAAAACATGATCACACCTTAGTACTCTTTGGGTGTTAATCACATAGCGATGTGAACTAGATTATTGACTCTAGTAAACCCTTTGGGTGTTGGTCACATGACGATGTGAACTATGGGTGTTAATCATATACAGATATGAATATTGATGTTAAATCACATGGTGATGTGAACTAGATTATTGACTCTAGTGCAAGTGGGAGACTGAAGGAAATATGCCCTAGAGGCAATAATAAAGTTATTATTTATTTCCTTATTTCATGATAAATGTTTATTATTCATGCTAGAATTGTATTAACCGGAAACATAATACATGTGTGAATACATAGACAAACATAGTGTCACTAGTATGCCTCTACTTGACTAGCTTGTTGATCAAAGATGGTTATGTTTCCTAACCATAGACATGTGTTGTCATTTGATTAACGGGATCACAACATTAGGAGAATGATGTGATTGACATGACCCATTCCGTTAGCTTAGCACACGATCATTTAGTATGTTGCTATTGCTTTCTTCATGACTTATACATGTTCCTGTAACTATGAGATTATGCAACTCCCGTTTACCGGAGGAACACTTTGGGTGCTACCAAACGTCACAATGTAACTGGGTGATTATAAAGGAGTACTACAGGTGTCTCCAAAGGTACATGTTGGGTTGGCGTATTTCGAGATTAGGTTTTGTCACTCCGATTGTCGGAGAGGTATCTCTGGGCCCTCTCGGTAGTGCACATCACTATAAGCCTTGCAAGCAATGTAGCTATTGAGTTAGTTACAGAATGATGCATTACGTAACGAGTAAAGAGACTTGCCAGTAACGAGATTAAACTAGGTATTGGATACCGACGATCGAATCTCGGGTAAGTAACATACCGATGACAAAGGGAACAACGTATGTTGTTATGCGGTTTGACCGATAAAGATCTTCGTAGAATATGTGGGAGCCAATATGGGCATCCAGGTCCCGCTATTGGTTATTGACCGGAAACGTGTCTCGGTCATGTCTACATAGTTCTCGAACACGTAGGGTCCGCACGCTTAACGTTTCGTTGACGATATAGTATTATATGAGTTATGCATTGTCACGCCAAATATGCGACCCTATCCAAAAGGAACTCGAAGGTCCCACCAAGGATAGACCCGCATATTGGAACGCTTTTGCAAGGTGGATATCATTACATCAACATTACATAATAGATGGGGATACATACATAAGGCATACAATGCCACATGAATACAACAACACAAACATATACAAGAACAACATCCGACTACGGATGAATCATAAATAGAAACTCAAACAATATCCACCCTGCTAGCCCAGGCTGCCAACCTGGAACCTATCCCCTGATCGAAGAAGCAGAAGAAGAACTCAACGCAAGCAAGCATCGCTCTCGCGTCATGATCATCGCATAAACCTGTACCTTCAACTGTTGTTGTAGTAATCTGTGAGCCACGAGGACTCAGCAATCCCATTACCATGGGTATCAAGACTAGCAAAGCTTAAATGGGTAAGGAAGGGGTAAAGTGGTGAGGTTGCAGCAGCGACTAAGCATATATGGTGGCTAACATACGCAAATGAGAGAGAGAAGAGAAACAAGCGGAACGGTCGTCAACTAGCAATGATCAAGAGGTGATCCTGAACACCTACTTACGTCAATCATAACACAGAAACCGTGTTCACTTCCCGGACTCCGCCGAGAAGAGACCATCACGGCTATACACTCGGTTGATGCATTTTAATTCGGATCTGGTGTCAAGTTATCTACAACCGGACATTAACAAATTCCCATCTGCCACATAACCGCGGGCACGGCTCTCGAAAGTTTAAACCTTGCAGGGGTGTCCCAACTTAGCCCATGACAAGCTCTCGCGATCAACGAAGGAATAGACCTTCTCCCAGGAAGACCCGATCAGTCTCGGAATCCCGGTTTACAAGACATTTCAACAATGGTAAAACAAGACCAGCAAAGCCGCCCGATGCACCGACAATCCCGATAGGAGCTGCACATATCTCGTTCTCAGGGCAACACCGGATAAGTCAAGCTACGAGTAAAACCAGACTTGAGTTTCCCGAGGTGGCCCCAAGAAGTTGCTCGATTCGGACCAACACTTAGACAAGCACCGCCCGGGGGCTAAAATAAAGATGACCCTTGGGTTAATTACTCCCAAGGGAAAAGGTAGGTGGTGGTGAGGCAAATGGTAAAACCAAGGTTGGGCCTTGCTGGACAGGTTTTATTCAAAGCGAACTGTCAGGGGGGTCCCATAAATCACCCGACCGCGTTAGGAACGCAAAATCCGGGAACATAACACCGGTATGACGGAAACTAGGGCGGCAAGAGTGGAACAAAACACCAGGCATAAGGCCGAGCCTTCCACCCTTTACCAAGTATATAGATGCATTAATAATAAAAGAGATATTGTGATATCCCAACATAAACCCTGTCCACCATGGAGAAAACTTCAACTTCACCTGCAACTAGCAACGCTATAAGAGGGGCTGAGCAAAGCGGTAACATAGCCAAGCAATGGTTTGCTAGGAATGGTGTCAAAGGTTAGAGGTTCATGGAAATTTGGGAGGCTTGAAGAGCAAATGATAGGTAACGCAGCATAGCGATAGAATGAAGCAACTAGCATAGCAATGATAATAGTGAGATCCAGGGTAGCGGTCATCTTGCCTGAAATCCCTCAAGGAAGAAGAACGAGTCCATGAAGAAGATGAAGCCACGAAGACGAACCACACGTAGACGAACGAATCCTCACGATCGCAACGAAACGGGAACTATCGAGAAGAAGCACACAACATAGTAAACACACCACACATAGACAAGACATGATGCACAACAAGCATGATGCATGGCAAAGCTACATGAAGCTACTCATGGCAAGAGATGATGCAAACAAGAACAAAACATCAAGGCAAGTTTAAATGAGGCCCGGAACAACATATAACAACTCCGGTAAGTCCTCATATGCAAATTTCGAAATGGGTCCAGATCTGAATAAACCTTATGTTCAAGTTGTTAAACAGCAAGTTAAAGATCACCAAGATGATTTACAAGAAATTCTAGTCAAGTTACATATAAAGTTCATTAGATTCGGAGCTACGGGCTAGAAGATATGAGCTAAACAAGTTCAACATGGCATTGATGCAAAATGCACCCAAACATCAAGCAAACACCTCAAAACAAGGATTCAACAAGATAATATGAAACTACATGCAGAAACAAGCAAGTTTCATATGGAGCACACCCAAAACGGAGCAACGGTTCAACACATGCACACTATACAAGTCATAGCAACAATCTGTCCATAACAGCAACTAGGCATCTTACAAGCATCAAAACAACATGCTACAGCACCCCAACATAATAACAAAAGGCATGGGCATGAAGTACAGGTAAAGCATAACAAAACATGAACACTGAGCTATCTCCGAAAAGACTAGAACATGCTCAAAAGACATGGAGATATTGCAAATAATAATAGCCAGACTTATCAGAAATAACATCAAGGTTGCAATGTTTAGAGCAAGCAAACAACATGTTACAGGAACTTAACATGGCAAACAAAGGCATGGCATGAATCTACTAATTGCATAGATCAAAAGTCCCTTACTGACCATGAGCCAGAAAGGATCAGAAGATAAGATGGCACCCATGTAAACATGGCAAGTTATATTACAGATCCTTACATGGCAGGAACAACAATAAGTAGGCATGTTGGTGAGCTTGAACCACTCACTACAGAGCAATACATGGCATGGCAAGGCAACCAACAGTAAGAAGGCATGTTTACGAAGCTAAGCATGGCAAGAGCAAGTTCATAGGGTACATGGATCACTAGCAAAACACATGGGAACAAGTGAACTTAATGTTAACAGACTGACAGCAACATTTTCAAGCAACTTTGAGCAAAATAACAACATGTTCCTGCAGGCTATAATTGCAACCAAGGGCATGAATGTATAGAGCATGACATGTAGATCAAAACATGTTTATAGAACATCTCCAGATTATGCATAGAATGATTAGTAGCCGCATGTTTACATAGCAACAAAATATAACAGAATCTGTCAGGAAAACAGCAACAGCAAGTACCCTACTTAACAAGCTCGATTCACTCACCACAAGTCATTTCATGACAAGATAATCATAGCATCATCAAGAAGACATGTTTGTGAAACAAACCAAGTCAAGAACAAGTCCATAGCATTCAAGGATCAACTATAGCAAGCTTGGCCAAATTGAATAACATGTAAACAATCTGCCAGGAAACATTTTGGAGCAAAAGTAGAGCACCAAAAGGACATGCTAGGCTACTCCATAATTTCAAACAAGGGCATGAATGGATAGACAATAACCATATGTTCAAAACAACCTTACTGAAGTATCTCAAAATATGCATGGATCTCTCTGTAGCATCAAGTTTACATGGCATCAAAATAACAGCAGAACATGGACTAAAATCAGCAATATCACGAAGCCTAGTTTGCATGCTTGTGCTAGCCATCACATTGATCACAAAAATACATGGCATACACCCTTGGAAAGATGACATGGCATAGATCAAAACACATGTAGACATCAACCTCATAGGATGCACACATCAATCATGGCAAAAATGATAAGTGATCAAGTTATAATAGTTTCAGCAGGTTAACATCAACATGCACTCTTCCAACAGCATTTCGGGCATCAAGATGAGCTCAAATGAAAATGATGCGATGGAATGAAATGAAGTACTCGTCGAGGCGAACAATTTGACATATTACACGCATGAAACGGAGCTACAGATGCAGAGATACAATGCGATGAACAGGGCATGATAATGTATGGATTCGGGGACTTATCAGTTTTTGAAAAGAAAAACAGAACGCGCGTCGTATAGCTAAATCACGCACGGGCGGGCAATAGGCGGGGCTCACCTAGCGGGCTCGGCCCAGGTTGGAGAGGAGGCGGGCCGACGAGGAGCTGGGCCGGACGGGGAGGTGGCTGGCCCACAGGTGGGCGCGGCCCACGGGGCACGAGCGGGGCGACGTGGATCTGGGCTCCTCCCGATCCCGTCAGTCGTCGGCGGCGACGGAGCAGCGGAAGCCGGGCGAGGAGCGCGGGCGGCGCTGGACGCCGGGCGGCGGAGGGCGGCGCTGCGCGCTGGGCGCGGGCGACGGCACCACGGGCGGCGGTGGAGCAGGGCACCGCGACGGCGGCGGAGGCGGGCCGACGAAGATGCAATGGGCGGCGGCGGCGCGCCGGGCGGCGGGCCGGGAGCCGAGGCGGCGACGC
This sequence comes from Aegilops speltoides, assembly GCA_021437245.1. Taxonomy (NCBI): domain Eukaryota; kingdom Viridiplantae; phylum Streptophyta; class Magnoliopsida; order Poales; family Poaceae; genus Aegilops; species Aegilops speltoides. Next base: position 516,898,154 of record CM038142.1, on the reverse strand, counting down.
GCGCCCGGCAGGACGGCGGGGCCGGATCTGGTCTCAGCGGCTGCGCGGTGGAGGACGGCGGCGGGACACGTTTTGCGCGAGGAGTGGCTGTAGGCGGCGGCGCGGGGGTGTCCGGCGGTGGGCGGACACGTCCGGCGGCTGAGAGGGAGAGAGGCTAGGGTTAGGGTAGGAAACATACGCGAATTTGGAGGGGAAGGCACCTATTTATAGGTAGAGGGAGCTAGGACAGTCCAAATGGGGAGCGGTTTTCGGCCACGCGATCGTGATCGAACGACCGAGAGCATGGAGGGGAGTTAGATGGGTTTTTGGCCACTTGGAAGGGTGTTGGGCTGCAACAAAGAGGCCTTTACTGTTACCTTGTTAACTGTTGAGTACCAAACGACCTCCAAATGGCACGAAACTTGACAGCGGTTCACGGTGCTATACCAAGGCCGCTTGGCAAACCTCGGGCCATTCCGAGAACATTTAACACCCGCACAAGAGAAGAGGCAAAAAGGGGACGCCGGAGGACATAGGAGTGCCGGATTGCAAAACGGACAACGGGGAAAAAGCTCGGATGCATGAGGCGAACATGTATGCAAAATGAAATGCACATGATGGCATGATAAAATGCAACACGCAAGCAAATGACATGGCAATGACGGCGAATAACTGGCAGACACCTGGCGCATCGAATCCGAGGCGTTACAACACTCCTCCACTAACAAGAGATCTCGTCCCGAGATCTTAGGACCGAGACGGAATGGGAAAAGGGATGAGGTGAAACAAGAACTCAAGAGAAGAAGCAAAGAAACAAGAACACTCGAGAAGAAGAGAGGAACGACGAGAAAGACGAGAATGAAAGCTCACGGAATCAGATAGACTAAGAAACCACTCGTTCTAACCGAAGTGGTTAGAATGAGAAAAGAAAGGAATAAGACTGAAAGGATTTAGGCAGCACTCCGGCTGAAAATGGGAGGATTAGAACGAACTTGAGAGGATGGAATGGTACTTGATGAACTCTTGAAGAATGAATTAAATCATGAAGAACCACCATGAAGAACTCCGGTGACAAAAGGATGATGAGATAGAAATGAAGGATGAAAGAATAAGATGAGCCTTGCGATGATTAGATGGAGGTACCGACGAGATGGCCGAGGAAATTTGAACTCCGGAAAAGAAAAGATGAAAACACTTGGAACTAGAGTTTATTCATCAAGAACAAACTCTGATGGAAAGGATTAATCACTTGGATGAAATAAGAATAAGATTTATTGCATGCTTATCCTTCATCAAATTAAATTGATGGCAAGCAATGGATTTTGCATACTACTTATTCTTCTTGAAAAGGATTGAGAAGTGACAGATCACAAACTTGAGAAAGTCTTCATGAACCATCGGTAGGATTGAAACGAACAAATGAAATAATATGATAAACAGGGAAAAGGATCTGAAAGAACTGCCGTGAGAATTCGAAAATGACTGATGAAAGAGACTTAATCACCGGTAAGAATTAGAAGGACAAATATGCTAGAGGGGATTTAGATGCAAAAGAACGAAGAGATCATGAGCTGATTAAAGAACACTTGAACGAAGCACCGGAAGAATGCTGAGATGAACGAAGGGGCACGGATATATAATAATTGGAGAACGAATCTGAAAACTTAGAACGAAGAAATCTTCCGAAAAGATGGCCTCCGGATGATCGAGAGAGAAAGCAACTCCTGAAATGCTCCGGATGGATGAAAAGAATTTGCATGACTTGAAACAATTTGATAGGATAACATCGAGCTAGCACCGCAGAACTCCGGGAGAACGGACAAGATTTAGGGGAAAAACTCTTCTTCAAACTTCAAATGACGACGGAAAACACCACCAAAATTACTGAGGAACTCCGGGAGAATTAAAAGCGAAGAGGTTGAGCCAACAATGAAATGATTTGAAATCGATCTTGGAAAAGGCATGTCACTGATGGAATCCATTCTTACGTCACACTTGAAAAGAATTTGAGATTAACTCCGGGGGAATTAGAAGAGTCAGGTAAGATCCTGGGAAAAGACCTGTGGGTTAGGGCCCACTAAAAGAAAACACCGTTGTAAAAGGATTGTTGAGCAGATAGATGAAGCACCGGAACAATTAAAATATTTGAATGAGGTGACCACCTCGAATTAATTCAAACACAGACAACTCTCCTGAGATGTCTTGAACACTCCGGAAGGATAAACTGGCGAGAGGTGAACAAGCAAAGAGAACACTTAAGCCGAAGGGAAGAATATAATCACTACCGAAAAACTTGAATTGAATCCACCGGAAAAGGAAGAGATGAAGAATGACGAACGAGACGAGAATTCACCAGTTGAGATAATTAAGGGAAGGCTGAAGAGGCTCCACACGAATGAAGTTGATGGTCGAGAGAGAGACAGACTCCGGGAAGAAAAAGGGTGGGAGGGCGGGAAAAACAAAGGCAACTTGGAAGGGGAAACCGACGAATATCTTGAAGAGAAAACACCGGTTGAAATCATTGAGGAAAAAAGCAAAGACTTCGCACGAGTAGGATGGATACTCGATTACGGACTCCGGTTCCGAGAGGAAGAAGGGTGAGCGGGTGGGAAAAGAAAACAACTGAGGATTGAACTTGACAACGATAAAGAGGCTCGAGTCAACTTGACGAGAAATGCACCGGATGAAAAGAGATGAGAACCAACGATCGGAAAACCAACTGCGTGATCCTAAAGAAAATTTTGAAGGGGAAGAGAAGTAATTCAAAACACCTACGTCAAGATTCCTTACCAGAGCGACGAAGGGGCTGAGGAGTAAAAAGAATTCCTACTCTCCGATATAACTAGACTCCGAAAACAGTTTACTTCTAGACTCAACAACGGCCAAACTACACATCAATCAAGGGGGCTCCTAAGGTCGGTCGAGGCTCTGATACCAACTTGTCACACCCAATATGCGACCATATCCAAAAGGAACTTGAAGGTCCCACCAAGGATAGACCCGCATATTGGAACACTTTTGCAAGGTGGATATCATTACATCAACATTACGTAATAGATGGGGATACATACATAAGGCATACAATGCCAAATGAATACAACAACACAACATATACAAGAACAACATCCGACTACGGATGAATCATAAACAGAAACTCAAACAATATCCACCCTGCTAGCCCAGGCTGCCGACCTGGAACCTATCCCCTGATCGAAGAAGCAGAAGAAGAACTCAACGCAAGCAAGCATCGCTGTCGCGTCATGATCATCGCATAAACCTGTACCTGCAACTGTTGTTGTAGTAATCTGTGAGCCACGAGGACTCAGCAATCCCATAACCATGGGTATCAAGACTAGCAAAGCTTAAATGGGTAAGGAAGGGGTAAAGTGGTGAGGTTGCAGCAGCGACTAAGCATATATGGTGGCTAACATACACAAATGAGAGCGAGAAGAGAAACAAGCGGAACGGTCGTCAACTAGCAATGATCAAGAGGTGATCCTGAACACCTACTTACGTCAATCATAACACAGAAACCGTGTTCACTTCCCGGACTCCGCCGAGAAGAGACCATCACGGCTACACACTCGGTTGATGCATTTTAATTCGGATCTGGTGTCAAGTTATCTACAACCGGACATTAACAAATTCCCATCTGCCACATAACCGCGGGCACGGCTCTCGAAAGTTTAAACCTTGCAGGGGTGTCCCAACTTAGCCCATGACAAGCTCTCGCGATCAACGAAGGAATAGACCTTCTCCCAGGAAGACCCGATCAGTCTCGGAATCCCGGTTTACAAGACATTTCAACAATGGTAAAACAAGACCAGCAAAGCCGCCCGATGCACCGACAATCCCGATAGGAGCTGCACATATCTCGTTCTCAGGGCAACACCGGATAAGTCAAGCTACGAGTAAAACCAGACTTCGAGTTTCCCCGAGGTGGCCTCAGAAGTTGCTTCGATTCGGACCAACACTTAGACAAGCACCGCCCGGGGCTAAATAAAGATGACCCTTGGGTTAATTACTCCCAAGGGAAAAGGTAGGTGGTGGTGAGGCAAATGGTAAAACCAAGGTTGGGCCTTGCTGGACAGGTTTTATTCAAAGCGAACTGTCAGGGGGGTCCCATAAATCACCCGACCGCGTTAGGAACGCAAAATCCGGGAACATAACACCGGTATGACGGAAACTAGGGTGGCAAGAGTGGAACAAAACACCAGGCATAAGGCCGAGCCTTCCACCCTTTATCAAGTATATAGATGCATTAATAATAAAAGAGATATTGTGATATCCCAACATAAACCCTGTCCACCATGGAGAAAACTTCAACTTCACCTGCAACTAGCAACGCTATAAGAGGGGCTGAGCAAAGCGGTAACATAGCCAAGCAATGGTTTGCTAGGAATGGTGTCAAAGGTTAGAGGTTCATGGCAATTTGGGAGGCTTGAAGAGCAAATGATAGGTAACGCAGCATAGCGATAGAACGAAGCAACTAGCATAGCAATGATAGTAGTGAGATCCAGGGTAGCGGTCATCTTGCCTGAAATCCCGCAAGGAAGAAGAACGAGTCCATGAAGAAGATGAAGCCACGAAGACGAACCACACGTAGACGAACGAATCCTCACGATCGCAACGAAACGGGAACTATCGAGAAGAAGCACACAACATAGTAAACACACCACACATAGACAAGACATGATGCACAACAAGCATGATGCATGGCAAAGCTACATGAAGCTACTCATGCAAGAGATGATGCAAACAAGAACAAAACATCAAGGCAAGTTTAAATGAGGCCCGGAACAACATATAACAACTCCGGTAAGTCCTCATATGCAAATTTAGAAATGGGTCCAGATCTGAATAAACCTTATGTTCAAGTTGTTAAACAGCAAGTTAAAGATCACCAAGATGATTTACACGAAATTCTAGTCAAGTTACATATAAAGTTCATTAGATTCGGAGCTACGGGCTAGAAGATATGACTAAACAAGTTCAACATGGCATTGATGCAAAATGCACCCAAACATCAAGCAAACACCTCAAAACAAGGATTCAACAAGATAATATGAAACTACATGCAGAAACAAGCAAGTTTCATATGGAGCACACTCAAAACGGAGCAACGGTTCAACACATGCACACTATACAAGTCATAGCAACAATCTGTCCATAACAGCAACTAGGCATCTTACAAGCATCAAAACAACATGCTACAGCACCCCAACATCATAACAAAAGGCATGGGCATGAAGTACAGGTAAAGCATAACAAAACATGAACACTGAGCTATCTCCAGAAAAGACTAGAACATGCTCAAAAAGACATGGAGATATTGCAAATAATAACAGTTTCAGACTTATCAGGAAATAACACCAGGTTGCAATGTTTAGAGCAAGCAAACAACATGTTACAGGAACTTAACATGGTAAACAAAGGCATGGCATGAATCTACTAATTGCATAGATCAAAAGTCCCTTACTGACCATGAGCCAAAAAGGATCAGAAGATAAGATGGCACCCATGTAAACATGGCAAGTTATATTACAGATCCTTACATGGCAGGAACAACAATAAGTAGGCATGTTGGTGAGCTTGAACCACTCACTACAGAGCAATACATGGCATGGCAAGGCAACCAACAGTAAGAAGGCATGTTTATGAAGCTAAGCATGGCAAGAGCAAGTTCATAGGGTACATGGATCACTAGCAAAACACATGGGAACAAGTGAACTTAATGTTAACAGGCTGACAACAACATTTTCAAGCAACTTTGGAGCAAGATAACAACATGTTCCAGCAGGCTATAATTGCAACCAAGGGCATGAATGGATAGAGCATGACATGTAGATCAAAACATGTTTACAGAACATCTCCAGATTATGCATAGAATGATTAGTAGCCGCATGTTTACATAGCAACAAAATATAACAGAATCTGTCTGGAAAACATCAACAACAAGTACCCTACTTAACAAGCTCGATTCACTCACCACAAGTCATTGCATGACAAGATAAGCATATCATCATCAAGAAGACATGTTTGTGAAACAAACCAAGTCAAGAGCAAGTCCATAGCATGCAAGGATCAACTATAGCAAGCTTGGCCAAATTGAATAACATGTAAACAATCTGCTAGGAAACATTTTGAAGCAAAAGTAGAGCACCAAAATGACATGCTAGACTACTCCATAATTGCAAACAAGGGCATGAATGGATATACAATAACCATATGTTCAAAACACCCTTACTGAAGTATCTCAAAATATGCATGGATCTCTCTGTAGTATCAAGTTTACATGGCATCAAAATAACAGCAGAACATGGACTAAAATCAGCAATATCACGAAGCCTAGTTTGCATGCTTGTGCTAGCCATCACATTGATCACAAAAATACATGGCATACACCCTTGGAAAGATGGCATGGCATAGATCAAAACACATGTAGACATCAACCTCATAGGATGCACACATCAATCATGGCAAAAATGATAAGTGAGCAAGTTATAACAGTTTCAGCAGGTTAACATCAACATGCACTCTTCCAACCGCATTTCGGGCATCAAGATGAGCTCAAATGAAAATGATTGAATGGAATTAAATGAAGTAATCGTCGAGGCGAACAATTTGACATATTACACGCACAAAACGGAGCTACAGATGCAGAGATACAATGCGATGAACATGGCATGATAATGTATGGATTCGGTGACTTAGCAGTTTTTGAAAAAAAAAACAGAACGCGCGTCGTATAGCTAAATCACGCACGGGTGGGCAATAGGCGGGGCTCACCTAGCGGGCTCGGCCCAGGTTGGAGAGGAGGCGGGCCGACGAGGAGCTGGGCCGGACGGGGAGGTGGCTGCCTGACAGTGGGCGCGACCACGGGCGCGAAGCGGGCGATGTGGATCTGGGCTCCTCCCGATCTCGCTGATCGCCGGCGGCGACGGAGAAGGCGGCCGGGCGAGGAGCCGGGCGGCGGCTGACGCGCCGGCGTGCTGGGCGCGGGCGACGGGCACCACGGGCGGCGGCGAGAGGGAGCAAGGCGGGCGGCGGCGGAGGCGGGCGGCCGCGGCGGCAATGGAGGCGGTCGACGAAGATGCGGCGGCGGCGGCGGCGGCGGCTGGCGGCGCGGCCGGGAGCGAGGCGCTGGCGACGGGCGCTGCCCAGTTCCCACTCGCGGGGCCGGATCTGGTCCGCGGGCTCGCAAGGTGGAGGACAGCAAGGGACACGTGTCGCATGAGGAGTGGCTGCAGGAGGCGGAGCGGGCGTGTCCGGCGGCGGGCGGACACGTCCGGCGGCTGAGAGGGAGAGAGGCTAGGGTTAGGGTAGGAAACATCCGTGAATTCGGAGGGGAAGGCACCTATTTGTAGGTAGAGGGAGCTAGGAGAGTCCAAATGGGGAGCGGTTTTCAGCCACGCGATCGTGATCGAACGACCGAGAGCATGGAGGAGAGTTAGATGGGTTTTGGGCCACTTTGGAAGGGGTGTTGGGCTGCAACAAAAGAGGCCTTTACGGTTACCCGGTTAACCGTTGGAGTACCAAACGACCTCCAAATGGCACGAAACTTGACAGGCGGTCTACCGGTGCAAACCTCGGGCCATTCCGAGAACATTTAACACCCGCACAAGAGAAGAGGCAAAAAGGGGACGCCAGAGGACATAGGAGTGCCGGATTGCAAAACGGACAACGGGGAAAAAGCTCGGATGCATGAGGCGAACATGTATGCAAAATGAAATGCACATGATGGCATGATAAAATGCAACACACAAGCAAATGACATGGCAATGACGGCGAATAACTGGCAGACACCTGGCGCATTGAATCCGGGGCGTTACATGCATGTTGGTAACCGAATGTTGTTCGGAGTCCCGGATGAGATCATGGACATGACGAGGAACTCCGGAATGGTCCGGAGATAAAGTTTGATATATGGGATAATAGTGTTTGATCTCCGGAAGGGTTCCGGAATTCACCGGAAGGGGTTCCGGATGTTTCCCGAAATGTTTGGGTACGAGAACACATTATTTGGGCCAAAGGGGAAAGCCCACAAGGTTTTTGGAAAGCGCAAAAGGAAGTTTTACGGAGTCCAGGGGCCAGACGCCAGGGTCCCTATCATCTGAGTCCAGACGCCGGGAACCCTGGCGTCTGGCCCTGGAGTCCGAGAAGGACTCTTGCCTTTCAGGTGAAACGGACTTTGTGGAGGCTTTTACTCCAAGTTTCGACCCCAAGGCTCAACATATAAATAGAGGGGCAGGGCTAGCACCAAAGACACATCAAGAAACAACAAGCCGTGTGCCGGCAACCCCGTCCCCTCTAGTTTATCCTCTGTCATAGTTTTCATAGTGCTTAGGCGAAGCCCTGCGGAGATTGTTCTTCACCAACACCGTCACCATGCCGTCGTGCTGCCGGAACTCATCTACTACTTCGCCCGTCTTGCTGGATCGAGAAGGCGAGGACGTCATCGAGCTGAACGTTTGCAGAACTCGGAGGTGCCGTGCATTCGGTACTTGGATCGCTCGGATCGTGAAGACGTACGACTACATCAACCGCGTTGATAAACGCTTCCGCTTAGCGATCTTCAAGGGTATGAAGATACACTCCCCTTCTCGTTGCTATACATCACCATGATCTTGCGTGTGCGTAGGATTTTTTTGAAATTACTACGTTCCCCAACAACTATTTGTGTAAGCCGCCCAGGAGGGGCCGGGTTACGCAAAGAGTACTCATCAGAGGAAGCCCAAGACCAATCATGAAGATGGCGGTTCAATAAAGAGCTTAAAGCCCACGGGCGGCTTAAGCCCATTGTAGTAAACTGCCATGATGGCATGACTTGTAATGTAAGGTAGATTTAACTGGTCACCGAGCCGGACTCTGTTTATAAGCCAGCCGGGACTCTATAAGCCGTAGGAGGCAACCCGTGTATATAAGGGGACGACCTGCGGGCGACTTAGGGCAACCAACAACTCTTCGAGAGCCGGGCATAGCGTATCTCGCTCCCTGGTTATCGAAACATCAATACCAACCCAACTAGACGTAGGCCTTACCTTCACCGTAAGGGGCCAAACTAGTATAAACTCTCTCGTGTCCCTTGTCCCGATTTAACCCCTTCAAGCTTCCTAGTTGCGATGGCTCCACAACTAAGTCCTTTCACGAGGACATCTGACGTGACTATTCCACGACAGTTGGCGCCCACCGTGGGGCCAGCGCATGGTGGATTTGACTTCTTGAAGGGCAATTTCGAAGGGCTCAAGGGGTACGTAGTGGGCCAGATGACCAAGAGTCGTCGCGGCAAGATCTACATCAACGACGAAGGCTGGGGTCCCGATGCCGGCTCAATTGAGTACGGCTACCGGGTCCCCTTCGGCGGAATCCATGTTTTCATCGGCCGGATCGGTGAGCCGGGCCCTGAGCCGGACAACTACACTAACCTCGTCGAGACGGCTCAGCGTGCAAGGAAGACCCGGACTCAGCCAGTCATAAGGCGTGCCTTCGTGGGCTGCGTCCACGGAGAGGAACTTTCTGGATCTGAAGATGGGGGTGAGACGGCCGTCCTCTCAGACGGTGACTCGTCCGCCGGCTCAACAGATTCACTATATCAGGTACAAGACGGCGCACTCGGGGGCTGTTCCGATGGCATCAGTATTCCGGACCCCGATGAGCCGCCAAGATGGGCCGGAATCTTCATGGCTGGGACTTAGCCCAGTTCAAACTCTACGGCAGTCGCAGCGATCACGTCCAGATCAGGAGCAGCCGGGGCAGGCGGCCCCGCGCGCCCACCGGCTCAGGAGCTGATGGATATCATGGACAAGCTTACAACCCTGTTAACCGCTACGGTTATTCCTGCCGAAAAGGATGAGCATGACGCAGCAGTAGCTCAGGTGCGTGAGGAGATAGCTCAGGCCAAGGAGGCCTTGGCAGCTGAGGATACTAGACTAGCTGCAGAACGGGCGGCTCTCGACGCCCGGCACGCGCTTATGATCAGAGGCTTACCAGCTCACGATGAGCTTAAACGCATCCAATGAGGTAATGAGGAGGAGACATCAGAAAACGCAGTCCCGTTTACCTCCGAATTACGATCCCTGGGTTCTCTTTGCTACACCCGGAGCCGGCCCTAGTAACCCGCCAGATGCCGATCAGCTTACGACAACCAGAATAGGAGGACCGGCTCAGCCTCGGGATATGGTGCCGCCGCACGTGAGCATGCCATCGCCGCGTTATGTGCCGATTCCACCGGGTCACTTTTCCAACCCCATGGAGAATTTAATCGCAGCTTTAGCGCGCTTAGCGGCTCTTCCTATGGAAGGTGATGACCCGACGGCGGTGGAAACCCGGAGGGTCAGAGAGCTCCTCCAGACAGCCCTGGCGCAGCAGGAGACCTATTCTTACAGCCGGGACAAGATTCATTCAACTCCCCACCTCGCCAGAACCGGAGCCCGAGTTACAGCAGACGCATGGAGTCGGAAGATTTGTCAAGAAATGCCCAACGACGCAACCAGCCCGGGGGCTATAACCTGGCACAGGACCAAGTACGTCAGGAGAATGATCACCTGGAGTATCCAATGACATCGGTTGAGGCAGGAGTAGCCACTAGAACCGGCGGTGTCCCTTGCTTGGTGTCGGCTCTGCGCGACATACGTTTGCCCAAGGACTTCAAGGGACCTCGAAAGGTACCAAATTACACGGCCGATTTACAGCCCGGGGCGTGGATCGAGAGTTATGAGATGGCCATGGAATTGCTGGAAGTCAGTGACGCGGCAATGGCTAAATATTTCACCATGATGTTAGATGGAACAGCCCGGTCGTGGCTGAAAGGTTTGCCCCCCAATTCCATTGGTTCATGGGGCGAGTTAAAGGCCCGGTTCATCCAGAACTTCAAGGACACCTGTAAACAATCTATGTCGATTGTGGACTTGACGGATTGCAAGCAAGAGGAAGGTGAATCCACCACCCATTGGGTACGCCGGTTCAAGGAGATAATTCATTCCTCCGATAAGATGGATGCCGGCTCTGCGGTTCTTATGCTGGAAAAAAATTGCCGCTTTGAGCCCCTGAGGCAGAAACTGGGGCGCCTTAAAAGTGATCTCACAGATATGGGTACGCTGATGGCGGCTTTAGTCAAATATGCCGATTCTGATAGTACCAAGGATCCCGCGTCTGACGATGAGAAGACAGGGAAGGGAAAAAGGAACGACAATGGAAAGGGTCAGCAGCATAACCCGGGGAATCAAGGCGGCAATAAACGTAAGGCGCACGGTAATCCGGAGTTTGTGGCAACTGCCAACGTACGGGGTAACAATCCGAGACGTAACGGTAAACTGCCTCGATCCAGCGGGTCAGGCCCATCTCTAGAGCAACTACTCAATGAGCCCTGCCCGAGACACGGCACCAAGGAGCGGCCTGCCACACATCTATGGAAGGATTGCTCCATCATGAAGGCGTTTAAAAATTCCAACACCTTCGACGGCGGTCAAGGATCTGGTGGCGGCTCAGGGGCCGGCGGCTTCCATGGCCCGGGCGGCGGTTCAAATTCCGGGCCAGGGCATCCAGTGGTAACAACAAGACCAGTCTTGTCAAGGTGGACAGCAGCAGCAGCAGTAAGGCTAGCCATCCGAAGCAGTTGAGTGGTGGACAATATCACGTGTTTACCACTAGTTTGTGCAAACGTGACCAGAAAATTCATAAGAGGGCTGTGAAAATTCTGTTGAGCCGGCAATTCCTCGTTATCTAAGGTGGTCAGAGCAGCCCATCATATGGAGTAGGGAGGATCATCCGCCGTGGATCGATAACCCGGGCCAGTTGGCTTTGGTAGTGGCGCCTCAGGTTGGTGGATATAAGTTCACCAAGGTGCTCATGGATGGGGGTAGTAGCATCAACATCCTTTACTACGAGACCTTTCGGCGCATGGGGTTGGTGATAAAAATCGAGAACATCCAACACTGCTTTTCCATGGAGTTGTCCCCGTAAGTCGGCTTATCCAGTTAAGGTGATTGAGCTGGAGGTGGCTTTTGGAGACGAACATGACTCCCGAGCTGAGAAGTTGATGTTTGAAGTGGTCAAGATCAGAGCCCATACCACGCCTATTTGGACGGCCGGCTTATGCTAAGTTTATGGCCCGGCCATGTTACGTTTATTTACAGCTCAAGATGCCGGGTTACAAGGGCACCATCACTGTACATGGCACTCGTAAGGTAGCATTGGAGTGTGAAGAAGGTGACGCGACTTATGCTGAGTCGGCCTGCGTAGCAGAGGAGCTCAAATTTTATCAAGATAATGTTGACCCGGCGGATATGACATCCCTGAAGAAGCCAACTACAGAGCATGATCCAGCGTTGAAGTTTAAATCAGCAGCTGAGACAAAGCTTGTTGACTTTACCCTGGGTGATTCTTCTAAACAGTTCAGCATCAACAACAACTTGGATCCCAAATAGGAAAGCGCGCTCATCGAGTTCATCCGTGAGAACCGGGACATCTTTGCATGGAAACCTTTTGACATGCCGGGTGTACCGAGGGAACTCGCTGAGCACACTCTCAATATTGATCCAAAGTATAAGCCGGTCAGGCAGTTTCTTCGCCGTTTTAATGAAGAACGACGGAAAGCTATTGGGGAAGAAGTCGCCCGGCTCTTAGCGGTCGGGTTTATCATTGAAGTTTTTCACCCGGAGTGGTTGGCTAACCCGATGCTTGTTCTCAAGAAGAACGACACCTGATGGATGTGTGTGGACTACACGGATTTAAACAAGGCTTGTCCGGCTGACCCTTTTGCTCTTCCCCGTATTGATCAAATCATTGATGCTACGGCAGGTTGTGAGCGTTTGAGTTTTTTGGATGCTTACTCCGGTTATCATCAGATTAAGATGGCAGTTAAGGACCAGGAGAAGACGGCTTTCATCACCCCGTTTGGAGCCTTGTGCTATGTATCTATGCCATTTGGGCTCAAGAGTGCCCAGGCGACTTATCAGCGGTGTGTGCAGAACTGCTTGCATGACCAAATTGGGCGTAATGTCCATGCCTATGTGGATGACATTGTGGTGAAGTCCAGAGAAAAGGAGACTTTGATATCTGACCTAAAGGAGACCTTTGATAATCTCCGGGTTTACAAGATGATGCTTAACCCGGCCAAATGTGTGTTTGGTGTTCCTGTGGGCAAGCTCTTGGGATTTCTGGTGTCCAATAGAGGCATCGAAGCTAACCCGGAGAAGATTAAGGCGATTACCTCCCTGGCTAAACCGGTGTGCATCAATGATGTTCAGCTACTAGCGGGTCGCATTGCTGCCTTAAGTCGATTCATAAGTCGGCTCGGTGAGAAAGCCCTCCCATTGTATCAGATGATGAAGAAAACTGACACTTTTGTTTGGAGTGAAGCCGCTGATGCTGCTTTTGAAGACTTAAGGAGACAATTGTCTGAGCCGCCGGTTCTTGCGGCTCCAATTGACAAAGAGCCTTTGCTGTTGTATGTGGCTGCCAATTCACGAGCCGTCAGCGTTGCCATCGTGGTGGAGCGTAAGGAAGCCGGTAAGGAGCATCTGGTTCAACGGCCGGTTTACTACATCAGTGAGGTGCTCATCGAATCCAAGCAAAGGTACCCGCATTGGCAAAAGCTTGTATATGGGGTGTTCATGGCAAATCGAAAGTTGAAGCAGTATTTTCAAAGCCATCCTATAACTGTGGTAAGTTCTGCCCCTTTGGGAGACATCATTGAGAACAGGGAGGCCACAGGACGAGTCGCCAAGTGGGCTATTGAGCTTGGGCCTCATGGCTTGAAATACATGCCCCGGATGGCTATTAAGTCTCAGGCCTTGGTGGACTTCATCATTGATTGGACAGAGTTGCAAGCCCCTGAGGAGAAGCCGGATAACACATACTGGACTATTCACTTTGATGGGTCCAGGCAGCTAGAAGGCTCGGGGGCTGGAGTGGTGTTAACTTCCCCTCGAGGTGACAAATTTTGTTATGTACTTCGGCTTATGTTTCCATGTACTAACAATGCAGCTGAATATGAGGCATTACTCCATGGTCTCCGGATGGCTAAGGAGATGAACTTAAGCCGGGTACGATGCTTGGGCGACTCAGATTTGGTGGCTCAGTAAGTGTTAGGCAAGTGGGATTCCAAGGACCCCCCTCATGGCGGCTTATCATCGTGAGGTAGATGCGGTGGCTGGTCACTTCACGGGTTATCAAGTGGAGCACATTGATCGAAGGAAGAATGAGGCGGCTGATGCTTTAAGCCGGTTGGGATCCCAATGTAAGCCGGTACCGCCCAACACCTTTCTTGATGTGTTACATAACCCTTCTGTCAAGGTGCCTACCGAGGAAGATTTAGCAGTGCCAGACCCGGAGGCACAGCTAGTGGCGGCTCTTCATGTTATCCCGGATTGGACGGTGCCTTATCTGGCTTATATGACCCAGGGTGAATTCCCGGAGGATGAGACATTGGCGAGACAAATTGTTAGGCGCTCCAAATCCATGATGATTGTTAACGGCGAGTTACATCACCTCAGCGTCACCAGGGCGTTTCAACGCTGTGTGTCACCTACAGAAGGCCAAGAAATACTCCATGAGATCCATGAAGGAGATTGTGTCCATCATGCCGGGTCAAAATCCCTCGTGGCCAAGGCTTTTCGTCATGGTTTCTATTGGTTGACGGCTCACGCTAATGTGGAGGATCTGGTCAGTAAATGTGATGGGTGTCAAAAGTTTTCACGACGAGCTCATGTGCCGGCTCAAGAATTGAGGATGATCCCAATTACTTGGCCGTTTGCAGTCTGGGGGCTTGACATGGTTGGACCTTTCAAAAGGTCTAAGGACAAAAAGACACATCTACTAGTGGCAGTGGATAAGTTTACCAAGTGGGTTGAGGCAGAGCCGGTCAGTAAATGTGATGCAGCCACGGCGGTTCAGTTCATGAAAAAGGTGATCTTTCGTTTTGGTTTTCCACACAGCATCATAACTGATAATGGCACTAATCTCTCTAAGGGTGCCATGGAAGAGTTCTGTCAAAGAGAACATATCCGGCTTGATGTTTCGGCTGTTGCTAATCCTCAATCCAATGGTCAAGTCGAGAGAGCTAATCAAAAGATCCTGAAAGGTATCAAGCCCCGGCTCTTGGTCCCTTTACAGTGGACTCCGGGTTGTTGGGTGGAGGAATTACCCTCCGTGTTATGGAGCATCAACACTACGCCTAACAGATCTACGAGATACACACCTTTCTTCATGGTTTATGGAGCAGAGGCGGTCCTACCAAGTGACATCCGGCACGACTCACCCCGTGTGGCGGCTTACGTTGAGGCAGATAACAAAAATGCTCGTCAGGATGCACTTGACTTGTTGGACGAGGAGCGAGACTTGGCAATAGGCCGCTCGGCGATTTACCAGCAAGACCTGCGCCGCTATCACAGCCGCCGGGTTAAGAGCAGAACCTTTCAGGAAGGTGACTTGGTGCTCCGGCTCATCCAGGATCAGTCTGATATGCACAAGCTATCCCCGCCTTGGGAAGGGCCCTTTGTGGACAGCAAGAATCTGCATAACGGGTCATATTATCTTATCGATATTCGAGAGCATAAGGACTCATTTAAATCGGAGGAAGAGACTCGCCGGCCGTGGAACATAGCTCATCTCTGGCCTTACTATACTTAAGTTACTTTTTTAAGATACTTTTTATAATGTACATATTATATAAAGCAATAAAGCAGGACCTCTGTCGTTCTTTTTTCCCATAAAGAAATGTTTCATGTTTTTTTATCGTGATGGACACCGCCAATGGGGGACGGATCATATCTCAATCCGGCTTTCCTTTGGTCCGCTTATGATCATATCTGAATCTAGCCTTAGTCACTTGGGGGCTTCCTGTTCAAACATAGGTCGTATTCGAACCAAAGAGAACATAGCTGTCGATACCCACTTGATCGGCATATTGCCAAACCCACTTGGGGGCTTCCTGATCAAATTTGAATCATAGCTTAACCCCTTTGGGTCTGACGTGGATCGTATTCGAATCAGCGTCATTAAACAACTCTTATGTTCACTTGGGGGCTTCCTGTTCAAACATATCGTATTCGAACCAAAGAGAACATAGCTGTCGATACCCACTTGATCGGCATCGCCAAAGCCACTGGGGGCTATATGATCGTATCTGAATCTTAGCCTAACCCCTTTGGAACGGTTTTCTGATCGTATTCGAATCAGGAGCCTATGAACATTTGCAAGTATGATTATTTTCACTATCATTGAAACCTTCTTGAGGAGATGGTTCTTGATCTTTCCGGTTTTATATTAGTTACTTCAGGTTCTAACAAGTGCCAGGTAAAAACTTATATGAGCCGGAGAGGTTATCAAAAAGGGTCGCAGGTATGCTGTTATGATTATGTTTTAACTAATCATGAACCGGCTTATACATATGATTTTTGATCATGTCCGGGTTATCAATATTCTATATCCCGCTGGTGCAGTGAATCATCCAGGAAAGCCTTGCCCGTTTTACGTGCAGGTTAAAACGGAGCAAGGTCAAGGATCAAGGAAACACTTGATTAACATAAGCAAGATGAATTTAGTACTGGCGGCTTAACAAAAGCAACAAGTACCATAAGACATGACAGGCATTAAGGAGTTTTTCTATCCTATTACAAGACTCCTCGAGTCTGAATAAGTGAAGTATTGTTCTTTGCCAAGTTATAACCCGGCTGGCGGCTCATTCCTCCGGCTGGCTTGATGACTCCGGGTGTCGTGGGAAACGAGCACCTATGGGGCAGGGCCCCTTTTCGGTCCGGCAAGGGAGCGGAGAGCGCACGAAGAGCAGATCGAGGCGAAGCACGCAAGGGATTTTACCCAGCTTCGGAGCTCTCCGGAGAGATAAAACTCCTACTGTTGCTTTGTGTTTATATTCTGTTCTTGCTTGAGAGCGTGGGTGTGTTGCCGTTTCGAATGAGTCGAACCCCTTTTACGTGCGCATGGGCCTCCTTTTATAGTCTGAAGGGGTCACCGATAGGTGGCAACGCAGAGAGAGGGGTAAAAAAGTAAAATGGGGGTTGGTACAACCGCTATCAACAGTGCCCCCCTACCTAACTCTGACGGCAGGGGACAAGGGCATTTAATGCCCGTTCGGTCGCCTAAACAGTGCAGGAAACGACCGTTAGGGGCGCCACCGATCGCCACGATGGCCTTCTAGTCATCTTCACTTGCCACCTCGCACCGCTTGGCTGCACAGCTACCCGCCACGTGCACCAGAGCGATCTTGCGGCGACACGCCGCCGGATGTGCCGGAGCGCATGCAGAGTGGTGGCTTTGCCGCGGCAAGCGCCTTGCCGCGGTCGCTGTCTTGTCGCACCCGCAAGCTTGCCGCTCGCCGGGTCTAGGTTGGCCTTCCCAGCAAGCTCCTCTTGCCGGGGTCTTGTCCTTCCTGGCAAGCTCCTCTTGCCGGGGCCTTGTCTTTCACAGTTAAACACTTTGTTCTTGAATGGCAGTAATAGGAATAGCGAAGGATCTTGGCGGACGCCCGCAAGCCTTGCCGCTGGCGCCGCGATCGCCTGCGGCACAAGTTCGGGATACTAAGGTACCCCTACTTTAGTACACCGACAGGTGCCCCCGGGCCTGGGCCACACACGATGCCGAGCGCTGTTGGGTCAGGCCCAAAATAGGGCACGGGCATACACAAGGCCTGGGTCCACACCAAATCTGACTCCGTATCCACCGCGCCCTCCCGTAACGGCACGCATCAATCGCGGCGTCGTGGGAGAGATCGTGGGCAATTCTTTAATCAGGAAAAGCTCAACGTTCGCCTCCCCTGTTTATAAGCAGAGGGAGCAGGGCCGTTCCCCCACCTTCGCCACTTGCAGTATCTTCCTCCGAAAGCTCCGCCGCTCCCTCCGCTTCCCAAGCCGAAAGAGAGCAGCGCTCCACCGCCCGTCGCCGCCGTTGCCCCCAACACTTCCGCGCTCCCCCGCTGCTTCCGCCATGGCTCCGAAGACCGTCAAGAGCACAAAGTCGAGCACAAAGTCGGCCGAGGCGTTGCGGCTTGAGGCGCTGAGCAAGGAGCGAGTGCTTCCCCGAGCTCACCCCCGGCGCGCAAGGAGGAGTTCTACCTCTTCCGTCGACGGAGACGCTGGCGCATCCACAAGACGCCGGCGGTGCTCCGCCAAGCTTCCACTTCAAGCGGTGCCCAAAAGGGTACTATTTCTTTCCGTGTTCTTCTATTGCGGCTCGCCCACCTTTTTCTGATTTCTTCGCGACATCATGAATACCTACGGGTTTCATCTTCTTGATTTCACCCCAACGCCGCTCGCAATGGCGGTTTTCGACACCTCGCGAGAACTTCGCTGGCATCCACCCAAATGTTGCTCTTTTTCGCCACTATTTCACCCCCGAGCCGAGAAAGGAGAGCCATTGGTCGGCGGAATCGCCCGACCTCACGAATCGGCATGAAGGAGGTGTATCTGCGGGGCGAGCTCTGCAGTAAGTGGGATGAGTGGAGGGCGGAGTGGTGCTGGATCGCTGATGCCAATCCATAGCCATTCACCAACCCGCGCCGCACCGTAGTAGCTTGGCGGCGATCGAGCGCCTGTCACGGACGACGCCAAGCTGAAGATTGCCACCACCAATCCTCCGCTCAGCTTGCCGGGCTCACAGCAGGCAGTTGGCGCGATTTCCTTCGCCGTCGACGCTCTCCGAAGAGGGGAGGCCCGCTGGCTGCTTGGCGCCCGGGCGGATATCGTGAGGCTGGGTCCAACCTCAACTTCAACTTCACAGCTCGAGCTTGACGGATGTCAAGGAGCTGTTCAAGCATGACGCCAACCATCCGTAGTGGTTCAGCGCCGCAGGCGCCATCCCATTGTGCAACAACTCCGGCCGCGATCGCATTCGCGAATGATGCTAGAGTGCGACTCGCACGGGATAAGCCCAACTTGGATGGAGCCCGCCGACGACGTCGTGCGGCAATTCTTCGATGGCTTGACGGAGGTAGCAATCAATGCCGACAAGCAGAGGCTCCTCACCCGCGACACCACCGACGATGAGATGCGATACATCGCCAGCAGGGCTGAAGAGGCGGCGGCAGCCGCCGCAACGGGCGAATTTGGCTTCACGTTGGAGGAGGCAGAGGCGGCCGAGGCGGCAAGCCTTGCCGACCGGGAGGACCTTGCCGGAGGGGTCGTTGGCGAGGGGGAGCCCGAGGCCGAAGCGAGCGAGCCCGCCGAGGGCGCGAGCGGCCAGCCGTCTTCGAGCAGCTTGCCGCAGGCGGAGCCCCTAGCGCAGCCCCAATTCCAACCAAGAAGGCGCCTCCGTCGAGTTGGAGATAGAATAGGGCGGCAGGCAGGCCAACAGCCGCAGCATCGTGGGACGCGCTCCACCGCGGAAAGTACCGTTGCCGCGGGAGCATCTCAGCCGCGGCCGCAATCGAGGCGGGTCTTCCCGGGCTGCCACGCCCGATCCTGCCGCAGCTCCCGGCAAACATCCAAGGGAGCCTACTCCTCCGCCTCGCCGCGCAGAAAGGGTACCAGACTTCGACCTCTCTGTGCTGAGCTCCGACGAGGAGGAAGAAGAGGAGGAGGAGTAAGGCTTTCTTCTCACTATACTTGTTTTTCTTTGATCTTTGTTGTTGCTTGTCTTGTATCTGATTTGCTTCTCTCTGAATCCTGTTCTTTTCAGACTCGCCGAGAGAGCGGCGAAGAGGGCCAAGGTCCCCGTGGTTGTCATTGAGGACGATCCTGCTGTGATGGCAGAAGACACGTCCGAAACCACCTTGACGGACCCGATTCCTTCTCCTCAGCAGCAGCCTCAAAGACAGCCCCCCAGCGTAAGTGTTTGGTCTACTTCGCTGGGGCGCGATGGGTGCTTCTTCTTTTGCTGACATCTTGATTGTTGATTTATTTGTGTAGGAGCAGAACAGGTCCATCAGGAGCAAGCAGAAACCGCCCCGGAGGTGCTGTCTGCTTCGACTACGCCGCCAAGGGGTGACTCCCCGACAAGGGAGCGTTCCCCGACAAGGGAGAAGTCCCCGGAAAGGGAAAGAACCAGTGAGCCCCCAGTGGTGGAGCCCATGGTCACGGAGCCTAGCACAGGTAACCCTCCTTGTCGTAAATCTTCCTTCGGGTTTTTCTTCTGACTTCTTTCTTCTTTTTTTTTGAATATTTGCTTGACTTTTCCCTCCTCTCCCTGTCCTCAGATCCCCCTCTTACGGACCCGATGGAGACTGAGGCCACCGGCGAGGAAGGTGCACGCGGCAATACTGAAAACGCCGCCGCTGACGAGGAAGAGGCCGGCGCTGATGAACCCGCCGATGAAGAAGCCGCCAAGGCTGCTGGTGCAGGAGCTGGCGAGGGGTCCGGCGATCGTACTGACGACCCGGAGGGTGCAGGAGCGCAAGGCGCTACACCGACCGCCGACCCTCCGCCATCGATGCAGCGCGGGCTCGAGGAGCCCCACCAGCGCCTACTTGAAGGCCGGGCGAGGGCGATACATCAAGCTTCCCGGGCGCCGAGCCTGTGGCGCCGGTCAAAGGAGAGGAGTTTGACGGGAAGTACTCGCCTCTGCTTGGCTGGCAATGGTTGATGCGCCCAGCAGCAGCAGTGGCGAAGTCCGAGGAGGAGCATTGTTCAAAGTTGGTGTCACTTATCGCGCCCGTCAAGCTTAAGCTTGAGTCCTGGAAGCGCTTGTCGCGCTGGGCGGAGTTGACATAGAGAAGCATGCGGAGGAGCTCAAGAGCCGAATCAGAGGCCTCCGATCCATTGCGAGGAAAGGGCGAACTTGACGAGGCGAAGAAGGCGTTCATCTGGAAAAGGCTGAAGCCGAGGAGCAGCAGAGGCTCGCCGCCGAGGCGCCTGTCCAGCGGGAAGGTGAATCTGACTACGTAAGAAGGTTAATCTGGACAACCACGAGGAGGAGCTCGAGGCCCGGAGCAATCACTTGGCGGGCACTCAAGGAGGCGAAGGATGCCGCTGCCGCCGAGGCCGCCAAGAAGGAGTTAGAGGTGAAGGTGACGCAGCTGGAGGCGGACATGAAAGGGAAGAATGAAGAGCTTGCCGCACTCGAGCGCGAACGCGAGAAGGATGCACTTGCCCATGGCGATCTGCAAGTTCAACTCGCCGAGAAGGTCAAGGAATTGAACGCCGCCAAGGACTCAAGCGCTGATCTAGAGCTGAAGCTGGCCACCTTGACGGGGACACTGGACATCGCCAACAGGCGAGAGGATGACTTGAAGAAGGAGATCAAGGGCAACGAGGAGCTGCTGACGAGGGCCGCTGAGACTCAAAACACCTTCAGGGCTACGGTGGAGCTCTGGACGGAAGGCCTCGTCAACATTGCTGCAACTATTGACGAAGAGCTGGCAGAGCTGGACTTGGCGGGCTTCGGGTACTCCACTGACGAAAACCTCCAGCCCAGTGCCAAGCTTACTCTTTTCTTCAAGGGTGTGGTGACGGCCCTCCAGCAACTCCGGGAAAGGATCCCGAAGAAGCTGGCGGACGAGTCGCGCGCAATCTGCGCCAAGGTCTTGGAGAAGGTGTTGGTGAAGATACTCTTCCGCAATCCGGGCCTTGACCTCACCCGCGTCCTCAAGAAGCTGCCGGCGGGTGCTGATCTTGAAGAGCTCAAAGCCATTGTCGCACCCATTGTGGACAAGGTGAATGAGGTCAGGAGGGTTGACGGCGAGCGCGTGGATTAGGCCACCCTTTTTCTCCCTTCCTTCTCCTTGCCGCTGCTAGATATGTCATAGGAACAATCTATTAGAGCGCGGCAAGTTATTTATTGTAATATAACTTTATTCTGGGTACTATCTGCTATGTTACTTCCTTTATTCGGTTCCATCCCTTGTATGTTTTTACCCTACGCTTTTAGGGAACTTGCCGGCGCAAGCACGCTTGCCGCGAGCGCTGAGTGCGGAACATCAGCAGCATGTTGGTGGTGTTGCCTCCGGCAAGAAACCTTGTCGGGACTAATCGCAGCACACTTTCATTGTTGAGCGGACTCGAAACAAAGTAAGGGCGCAACTTAGCCACGAGCCGGTTCCTCCGCCCACAGGTTTTCCATACAAGGCATGGTCGTTCAAGGAATATAACTTAAAAATTTAAAACTGACTGTGCTCAAACTTTGGCAACTTAGCTTTTCTGTCGTCTCCGTCCCGGCAAGGCTGTATTTTTTGAACGACGCCTGGTCCACACCTTTATCCTTTCCTCCCCCCCGGTGAACTTGTGGGCGAAGGAACCTTCTTTTTGAACAAAAGAAAGAAGAGAAAATAAAGATATGGAGCCTTAAGGCTCGTTATTGCTTACCGGGGGCGAGTGCTGCACAAAGTGTCAGATAATACATGCAAAAAAGAAAAAGGCATGAAATTTGACAACATGTGCTGAGCATACGAACTTTATTTATGCACGGATCTGCATACCGCTTTGTACAAAGGGTTACATGCAACAGCTGCAAGGCTTGTATAAAGGTGGTTGCCGAACAGATTTCCGCAACCGCGCTTTATGGGTAAAACTTGCGAAGATGCTCTATGTTCCGTGAATTGCTCACCGGAAAGCCATCTTCGGTCTCAAGGTGGACATCGCCGGGCCTAGTGACTCGCTTTCACCCGATAAGGGCCTTCCCACTTCAAGGCCAACTTGTTGGAATTCTTGGCGGATTAAACGCTACCAAGAATAAGGTCGCCTTCCTCAAGCTTTCGCATTAACTTTGCGGCTATGGTAGCGGCGCAAAGCTTGTTGGTAGCGAGCAGCTCAGACAAAGCAGCTCAAGACGATCTTCCTCGAGGAGCAGCGTCATCTTGCCGTAGCTGCTCTTGCTCAAACTCATCATAAGAGAGCACTCGAGGCGATCCGTATACGAAGTTCCGTGGGGAGAACTCGCTCGCTCCATAGACTAGAGCAAAAGGCGCCTCGCCGCTGGCTCGATTTGGCGCCGCCCCGATCGACCAAAGAACCACCGAAGCTCCTCGATCCAATTTCTTCCGCACTTGGGCAGCCCGTCGAAAGTTCGGTCTTGAGCCCCGCAGCACTTCAGCGTTGCCCTCTCCGCTGACCGCTGCTTCTCGGGTGAGCAATGAAGCGGGCAGATCTTGGCGCCAAGATCTTGGACGATCGCATGAAGGTGCGGCTCGTGAATTTTGTGCCATTGTCGGTGATGATCCCGTTAGGGACTCAAACGGCAAACAATTGACCAAGAACTTGATCGCCGACCTGTCTGTCACCTTCCTCATCGCTTCCACCTCCGCCACTTCGTGAACTTATCGATCGCTACGCATAAGTACTCAAGCTCCCGACAGCTCGGGAAAGGGGCCGAGGATATCGAGCCCCTGCATCAAAAATGGCCAGGATAAAGGGATTGTTTGAGAGCTTGAGCTGGTTGACGATCTCGCTGGAGTGGAACTGCACGCTTCACACTTGGTTACTTGTGCGCTTGCATCCGGAGGGCTGTCGGTTAGAAGAAACCTTGCCGGAAGGTTTTACCGCAAGTGTTTTGCGCCAATGTGGTGACCACATATGCCTCCATGTATCTCCGCCAACAGCTCCTGCCCATCTTCCCGGAAATGCACTTCAATTTCACTCCATTGAATCTTCTTACATAAAGATGTTATCGATAAACCGGTACATACTTGATTGCCGGGCTACTCTCTCTGCTTCTTCTTGCTCTTCGGGAAGTTCTCCTGTTTGAAGGAAATGGACGATCTGCTGTGCCCATGCCGGAGCTTGTGGCTCGACGACAAGGACTAAAGGCGCAAATGCTGCTGCGGGAACATCTGCTTCCACGGCAAGAATCTGCGATTCAGCAGGAGCGTGATGCTCCCCGGCAAGCGTGTCGAGACACAGCTTGTCGGGAGCGTCTGCTTCAACGAAACAAACCCTAGGGCTTGTCGGAGCAGACTGCTCCTCAGCGCTCTTTGTGTTGATCTTGAGGACCTTCTTGACGGCGGCTTCGGGGAGCTCTGCCGGAAAGTAGTCGCCAGTAACCAACTTCCTCTTCTTGCTCTGTCCAGTTGATGGTGTGACAGATGGTTGAATCAGCTTGAGCACAAAAATTCCTGGTTCCACAGGTAACTTGAGTGCGGCGCATTTTGACAGGCCGTCTGCAATGTCGTTCTGAGCTCTCGGAACATGTTCCATCTGCAGGCCGTCAAAATGTTCTTCTAGCTTCCTCACTTCATCAATGTAGGCTTCCATCAACGGACTGTGATAATCTTTGTTCACTTGACGGACGACAAGCTGCGAGTCACCCCTGACAATAAGCTTCTTGATCTCAAGGTCTGCCACGATTCTGAGTCCGGCAAGCAAGCCTTCATACTCTGCAGTATTGTTTGTTGCTTGCTCCTTGGGAAAGTGCATTTGGACCACATACTTGAGGTGCTCTCCGGTGGGTGCGACAAGTAGTACGCCCGCACCGGCGCCTTGCAGCGAGAAGGCACCATCAAAGTACACGATCCATTCTTTGCTCGCTTCCTTGACGGGGATGCTCGTCTCCGAAGTTTCTTCATCAGGTGTTGGCGTCCATTCTGCTATGAATTCTGCCAATGCTCGGCTCTGGATAGTTGAGGTACTCTCAAACTTGAGGCCAAAGCTTGACAATTCCAGTGCCCACTCGACAATCCTGCCTGTTGCTTCTGGATTTTGCAGTATCCTCTTCAACGGAAAACAAGTGACAACTGTGATCTCATGTGCTTGAAAGTAATGGCGCAGCTTCCTCGAGGCCATGAGAAGGCCGAAAAGCAACTTCTGCACACCAGAATACCTTGATCTAGCCCCCTGCAGAAGGGAACTGATAAAATACACTGGGCGCTGCACCATCTTCTTTTGTTTCTCTTCCTGTGGCTGCACAGATTCATCCTTGTCGGGACCAGAGCTTGTCGGGGGAGCCCCCTGCTTGTCGCTGGACTCGCTTGCCGTGGTCACTGGCTCATCATCCGCCTCCCTCTCCGCTACTAACGCAGCACTAACCACTTGATTGGTTGCCGCCAGGTACAGCAGCAACTTCTCTTATGGCCTAGGTGCGACAAGTATTGGAGTGGAGGACAGGTATCTCTTCAAGTCCTGCAGCACAGCCTCCGCTTTCGGAGTCCATTTCATTGGACCTGCCTTTTTCAAAATTTTGAAAAACGGCAGGGCGCACCCAGCAGACTTAGCGATGAACCTACTGAGAGCAGCAACGCAGCCGGCAAGCCTTCGTACGTCCTTGACGCGCTTTGGTGCTTCGATCTGCTCAATGACCTTGATCTTGTCGGGATTGGCTTCAATCCCCCTCTGGGACACAAAGAACCCGAGAAGCTTGCCGGAAGGAACTCCAAATACGCACTTCTCGGGGTTCAACTTGAGGTTGATCTTGCGCAGATTTGCAAAAGTTTCGTCCAAATCTTGGATCAGAGTTTCTTTGTCCTTGCTCTTGACCACTATGTCATCCATGTAAGCTTCTACATTTCTGTGCAGCTGTGGCTCAAAAGCATGACTGACTACTCTTGCAAATGTTGAACCAGCATTCTTTAGTCCGAAAGGCATCCGTACAAAGCAAAGACGTGCTACATGGAGTAATGAATGCGGTTTTCTTCATCCTCTTCGCCATGAAGATCCGATGATATCCTCGAGTATGCATCAAGAAATGAAAGCAGGTCACATCCCGCCGTGGAGTCGATAATCTGGTCAATGCGCCGCAAGGGAAATGGATCCTTGGGACAAGCTTTATTAACATCGGTGAAGTCAATACAAAGCTTCCACTTCCCGCTCGCTGGCGCACGACTCACCGGATTGGCTAACCACGTTGGATGGAGTACTCGACCAGGCCTGCTGCTTCCAACTTCTTGATCTCCTCGCAATGAACTCTTGGCGCTTCATCGCTTGTTTTTCGACTCTCGCTTGACGGGCCGCGATGAGGGCAGACGGCAAGGTGGTGCTCAATTACTTTCCGGGAACACCGGGATGTCGATGGTTGCCATGCAAACACATCGACATTCGCCCGCAGAGCAACGAGCGCTTCCTATTTAGGTCAAGCGTGGCACTAATGGTGAAGGTACCACCAGTGCCGTCCTCCTTGGCGGCCACTTTCTTGGTCTCTGGTGAAGCTGTCTTTGCCTTCTTGCACTTGCCGGTGGAGCTCGATGGTGCGTCCTCGACGGTAGCGCAGCACTCCAAAGAGGTGCGCTTGCCGGAGTGGGCATTAGAGCTACTCTTGCCGGACTTGGTCTTCTTCTTCCCCCCGGGAGCTTTAGCGGCAAGTGGTTTGTGTTCTGACGCAGCTGCTGCTTCCCGGTAGATCTTGTCGGTACAGATAAGTGCATCTTTCTTGTCGCCATGGACAGAAATGACACTTATCGCACCAGGCATATTGAGCACGTTATAAGCGTAATGAGAGGCTGCCATGAACTTGGCAAGCGCTGGACGGCCAAGTATCCCCTTGTAGGGTAGTGGGAAATTAGCAACGTCGAATGTGACTCTGTCTGTCCTGAAATTCAGCTCGCTGCCAAACGTTACTGGCAGTGTGATCTTCCCCTTCGGCTTGCTCCTTCCCGGGTTGATTCCTTGAAAGGTGCCGGTCTCTTCGAGCTCATTGTCGGGATCCGGAGCTTGAGCACCGCGAAGAGATCAGATTCAGCCGCCCCACCGCCAACTAGCATCTTCGTGACTTTGAGGTTGCGGATTGTTGGCGAAACCAACATCGGCAAGCACCCGACCGTGGTTATGCGATCAGGGTGATCCTCAACGTCGAAGATGATGGGCGGCTGGACCACTTCGTGGGCTTGCGCGACTCAACGGACGGTTCTCTGCGCTCACTTCCCCGCACTCCATCGCTTGAGTTGGCGGTGCGAGGTGTGCAGAGATGCACCGCCGTCAACGCACAAAACCTCTGTTGCCTTCTGAAACTCCTGCTCGTCGGCCTCATCTTCATCCATCTCTTCATCTTCGTCCTCATCTTCGCCCTGTAGCGGCGCGGGAGGCTGTCTCCTTGCCGCTGCTTGGCCTTGCCGCGCGCCTCCCGGCGGACGCTTTGCCGGATCCTCCACCACCTTCCTGGGCCTTCTCCTTGTCGCGACGCTCGTATTCAGCTTTCTGCAGCTCTACGAGCTGCTCAACCTTCTTGCAGGCCTGGAGGTCATGGCCCTTGGTGCGTGGATCTTGCAGACATCGCTGCCGGAGCCGTCTCGCTTGTCGGCGCCACCACAGCCTCGCCGAGTCACCAGCTTTGGCCTTCTCGGCGCCACCTCCATTGCCGGATTGCTCGACAACTTGCACATCCTTAGCTTTTCTCTTTTGGTTATTCCGCCTCCGGTTCCTCTTTGCCGGGGCGACATCCTCACCGCCGATCCTTCGCTCCTGCGTTCTCTCCGGGAGTTTCTCCTCCTCAAGACGATGCACATTTGTCGGCCGAGCATATAGCTCGCCGACATCTTCTGATTTTGCACATCGCCATCTCTCCTCATCTGCAGCTACGCACGCTCGATGGAACGCGCCGATAACCGTGGCAGGGTGGACGTCTGGGATGTTGCGCCGCACTGCTGAATCTCTGTATGTACTTGCGCAGGGTTCTCCTTCCTTCCGGGCGAAAGCAGATGAAGGTCGCCTCTCGCCATGGGGTTTGTGGTCACCGTGAAGGCGCCGACAAACCGATGGCACAGTCCGCCCACGAAGAGATGGAGTTGTCCGGCAAGTGCATGAGCCAAGATCCGACGTTGGGCTTGAGCACCGCCGGAAGTAGTTGGCGAGATCTTCGTCGCGCTTCCGCAGCTCGCACCGCGATGGTGTAGACACCGAGGAACTCCGACGGATGTATCCTGCCATCGCATTTCTCGCACGCCCGCTTGAAGTTCTGGTATCGGGCCATCGACTCGCCGCAGCTCACGGGTGAACGCAGGGCAACCTATCACAGACGGCAAGTCGCTCGTTCCCCGGGCGCATGCATATCAACAGTGGGCCCAGCGCGCTGGTCTGACTGACGCCGCGCCTCTCTTCGACGCTCAATGCGAGTACGAGCATCTTCGTGTCGTCGTTCTTGGAGAACTTGGCGTTGATCACGGCGAGCTCACGGGTCCGACGACGTGGTGGAGTCGGTGTCGAGGTTGGCCCGGCGAGTCGGCGATCTTGGCCTTCGGGACGGGGAGTGCACGGTGGTGGCACCCCCAGCTGTCTTGTCTGCGTCGGCTTGCGCCTGGGCGTCTTGCCGGGGCTTTGATGTGCTCGGTTGCCGGGGCTTGTCGCCGTTGGCGAAGCCGATGAGGCTCGATAGTGGCCTCCGCCGCCGATCTTGTCTCGGCGCCGAGGGTAATCTAGAAGCAGCTGGGCTCGGGCCAGCGCTTCCTCTGGAGTCTTGGGTGGCGGTGGCGAGCGACGCGAGGTGCGGGATATGCTCAAACTTCTAACAGTGTTAGAAGGAGCGACATCTCGTCCAGGCGACCGCACTGCGCTCGTGCCAGCGTGTTGACGCGCATGTTGGCCTTGAGCGTCCCGCGACCCACCAGCTTGGCCTTGTTCCAACGCGAGTACGGTGCTAGGAGCACCATGGCGTTGTCGATCCTGCACCTCCTGGGAGGGGTGTGGTGTATGTACAGACGCTGAAGCTTGCGAGGCCTTGTCCTTGGACCGGGTGACGATGTGAGTCCCTCGCCGGGCGCCCGCCTCCGCCTGGCGCCCACCCCATCGCCTGCTTGCTCCGTGGCGGTAGGATAGACGAGACAGAGCGCCACCTCAAGCCTTCTTCTTCGTGGCATGTCGATGAAGATGTTGATGTAGCGCGATAAACGCCGGATCAGGTTCAAGACAACCTCGACGCCTCTACCGGGCGCGCCAAAGACGCCGTGGGAACGAGCACCTATGGGGCAGGGCCCTTTTCATCCGCAAGGAGCGGAGAGCGCACGAAGAGCAGATCGAGGCGAAGCACGCGAGGGATTTTACCCAGCTTCGGAGCTCTCCAGAGAGATAAAACTCCTACTGCTACTTTGTGTTTCTATTCTGTTCTTGCTTGAGAGCGTGGGTGTGTTGCCGTTTTGAATGAGTCGAACCCCTTCTACGTGCGCATGGGCCTCCTTTTTATAGTCTGAAGGGGTCACCGACAGGTGGCAACGCAGAGAGAGGGGTAAAAAAGTAAAAATGGGGGTTGGTACAACCGCTATCAATAGTGCCCCCTACTTAACTCTGACGGCAGGGGACAAGGGAATTTAATGCCCGTCCGGTCGCCTAAACAGTGCAGGAAACGACCGTTAGGGGCGCCACCGATCGCCACGATGGCCTTCTAGTCATCTTCACTTGCCACCTCGCACCGCTTGGCTGCACAGCTAGCCGCCACGTGCACCAGGAGCGATCTTGCGGCGACACGTCGTCGGATGTGCTGGAGCGTGGGCGCAGAGTGGTGGCTTTGCCGCGGCAAGCGCCTTGCCGCGGTCGCTGTCTTGTCGCACCCGCAAGCTTGCCGCTCGCCGGGTCTAGGTTGGCCTTCCCGGCAAGCTCCTCTTGCCGGGGTCTTGTCTTCACAGTTAAACACTTTGTTCTTGAATGGCAATAATAGGAGTAGCGAAGGATCTTGGCGGACGCCCGACAAGCCTTGCCACGGGGCGCTGCGACTGCCCGTGCACAAGTTCGGGATACTAAGGTACCCCTACTTTAGTACACTGACACCGGGTTATCCTTCCCCGCCTCTCCTTAGGTTGTTGTGTCCTGGAAGGTGGATGAGGCCCAGTCAATGCCGCTCAAAGCTTCAAATTTAGCTTCATCATCTATTAAACTGGCCGGGTCCACTTCAGGGGCAAAGGTATGCTTACACGTTGGAGGGAGCAGGCTGACTTGGTCATATGGGACATTTGGGATTCTCCGGTTCTCGCTATCATAACCCGCGAATACTTGGTGAGATCAAGATCCTCCCAATGAGAGTCGCCAGAGGGCGACGATTTTAACAGAGGCAAGAAGTCCTGTTCGCCAAAAGAAGTGCCGCCCTCCTTAAGACTTGGATATCCAAGAGAGAGGTCAAGAAGGTCAAGCTCGCACCCATGCTTTTGCCCGACTCAACGCAGCCACAGCTCCGGCTCGCGGATGCCCGCCTTAAGTCTTGAATGCGTTGAGGTAGCACCGACAGATGTCTCAACACGCCTTGCAGGAGCGGGGAGAGGTATTTGATAAAGCCAGCGGTCAACGACCTTGTGACCCGAGTACACTGCTCTACCAAGGTTTACACTGCCTTAAGCTTGACAAGCATATTTTCCTTCAGATTGGTACTCCTGGGGCCTGCATATTCACAGGTATAACAGTAAGCCGGAGGCAACTATTATGATAACTCTTGAAGGATTACAATATTTATGAGCGGCTTACCAAAGATAGCTGAGACCATTTGGGATATGTGCCGCTTTAAGTCGGACAGCTCATTTGTTGCCTCGGCAAGAGATGCCTCCGCTGTTTCAACCCGGGTCACCAGTGAAGCCCTCTCATCAACCCAAGTCTTCTTTTCTGATTCAAAATTTTTCTTCAGCTTCTCTTGTTCAGAGACACTGAATTCAAACTTGGAATTTGCTTTCTGAGCTTCGAGCTCTTGGGTTTTTAACTGGCTCTTCAAATCAGCAATCTCCGCCTCAAATTGACTTATGGTGGCCTGCATTGACATCAGGTTATGGTAAGAATCTTGGTAAGATAACATTTAAGTCCCAAGTATTTTACAAGTAAAGATACTTGGCACTTGGGGGCTAATGTATGTGTAAAGAATTTTTTTTGTCTATTTTACCAAGTCACACATATTAAGTCTCAAGCACTTTACAAGTAAAGGTACTTGACACTTGGGGGCTAATGTAACCCAAATTTAAAGTTTCATGTTATCTCCAAAGTTAAACATATTCAATTTAAACCGACAAAACTAATAGCTAGCAGATTATTAAGTCTACAAAGATATTCATTCATAAGCAATAGACTTGGGGCTGATACAAGAAGTAAGATTCAGAGTAAAAGCTTAAACTTTACCTCAGATTTATGCTGTATTTGCTTCACCATGTCAATTTCAGTGTCACGACTCATCGTGGTACTTGGTTCAGATAGCCCGAGACTATATCACCAATACTTAGGTGAGAGTAATCGGTGATGTCTTCTTTGGACTTCCGGCGCTGGGCAAACTCCTCCTTGGCAGTGCATTGGGCAAGGGCAGTAGGCCGGCCCGGTTCAACGTATTGGCTCTTCACAATTTCAACCTCCGGGTCAGCCGTTTTGGCCAGGCTAGGGATTTCCGGGTCATCCGAGTTGTGAATCACGTCCTCTGCAGGCGGGTCAGAAGTTGGCTCCGGAATGTTAGAAGCCGGTTCAGGCGGTGGCTGATGAGTGGAGCTGTCTGGAACGGATGAGTCAAGCACCGGTTCAGTAACCACCGGGTCTTGGGACGGCTTATTCTTTTTTGCCCTCTTTCTGGGCTTTACTTGCAAGTTGTCAAACAAAGTGGAAAGATAAGTATCAAAGTATAAGTATGGATAACCTGAAAGTAGGAAAGGTTATATTACCCGGGAGCCGTTTTGAAAGCCGGCATGTTCGATTGCATCGATTCATCAGAAGAAGGGGAGGTATCCTGATAGTTGGAGTCAGATGAATTGAGAGGTTGGCGAATTAAACCCATCAAGGGTAAAACAAAATGTAAGTCGGAGATAACCTCGGTCCGACGCTTCCTGGTTACGTCGGGTAAGCCGGAGGAAAGCTTTGCGTCATGGTTGGCCCGAGTCTGCCACCGATTTTGAAGCTGCTGTTGCTTCAAAAGAAATTGAGGATCTTGGTAAGCGAGAGGGTGTGAGAACCTTACTTTCCGGGTCACCCTTCGGATTCTTTGTGTTGGCAAAGGCTCTGAGTCGGAGGAAATTATAGTTACCTCTTCGCCAGCTGCTTGACTGTTCCCAGTATCCTCCTGAAAGGATCGAATGTTAGTAAGGTAACGGCAAAGGAGTTAAAGAAAATCAAAAAGATTACCTCTTCCTCATCTGAAGAAGAGTCGTCCAATTTAAGCATATCAGAGGCGCTGGGTTTCTTCTTTTTAGAGGTACCCGTCCTGGCAGCTTTCCTTTCGGTCTTCTTGGCCGCCCGGGCCAGCTTTGCAGCCTCATGGTCATACTTGACCTTCCAGAAGTTGTCATTGGCCTGTGGAAAAAGACAAAGAATCATAAGTACCGAAGGTAACATATTAAAGAGTATTTGTGAAGACTAGTAACTACTCGCAGAGCTGGATTCTTCTTGCGTATGGAAGCGAATCGAAAGTATTATCGTTACTGATGTTCTCCTTCAATAGCGATTGGATCAGTAGCATCTACCACATCATCTGGTAAGTCCTCAGGACTATGACGCATTGAGTCGTCCTTTTCGCCTGTGTAAGTACACATTAAGCCGGAGCGGCGGCTTAATGGTAGTATCCGCCAGGTGACCCAGACCCGGACCAAATCAATGCAAGTTAACCTGTTACCTAAAAGGGCCTTGATCTTTCTGATGGTAGGGTTAAGAGGCAGGCGCTCAACAGCAGTTAACTTGTCCACCAGATGATGATTGGACTCAAGACGCAGGGCGCGAATGCCGGGCAGAGGCTTTTCGTTAGTATGAGAGGTGTCTTGACAGTAGAACCACGTCTGGTTCCAGTCTTTTGGGTGACTCGGCAGCTCAGCGTAAGGAAAAAGGCATTCTCTCCGGCGCTGGATTGAGATGCCGCCAAGTTCAAGACTAGGCCCGCAAGCGCTGCTCGCCGGTTCAAGTAAAAAGCTCTCGAACAGCAGCAGACTTGGTTCCTCTCCTAAGTATACCTCGCAGAAGACTTGGAAATTACACAGATTGGACACGGAATTGGGTCCAATGTCTTGAGGCCTCAGGTCAAAGAAACCCAGAACTTCCCTGAAGAATTTTGAGCCGGGAGGGGCAAATCCCCGGTTTATATGGTCTGTGAAAACTACTACCTCCCCGTCTTTGGGTTGAGGTATCTCTTCAGACGGGTGAGGGGCATGATAGGACATGACCTCCTTTTTCGGCAGATGGCCAGACGTTACAAACTCGGCAAGTTTGCTTTTGGTTACTGTGGATGGGACCCAGTTGCAAGTCACAGGGGCCTTGGCCGCCTTAGGATCCATCTACGACAAAGTAAGAAAGTTCCCGTTTAAATTTAACCCAGGGAAATATTCAAATTTATTTAAAATAGCGGCTTAAGCAAGGGACCTAATGATATAAGGGTAATTGTGCGGTAAAGTTTAAGTCGCTATCAGGATCAATAGTCATTCAAGGATTTTTTTCAGAAGAAGCTTTCCGGGTGATAGAAACAAGTTTCACGGACAACATCTGTTATTATGGATCAAACTATTATTCTAAAAGAGAAAAGTTCTAGACCTAAAAACAGAACAGAGAAGTTCATGCATTCAAAGGAGGTTTCCAAATAAGAGAAATGGGATCTATTTCTACGCAAGATCAACACAAACAACTACCGCAGCGGTCCTGCACGGTTTTTACAATCTAAACAGGCTGTGGAGGTGAAACTAGCAAGGATTCGCATCGGGCGGTGATGAACCCGATGAACTTGGCAGAACTTCGAGATAGATCTAAGAAAGGGGGAAAAGGGAACTCACGGATGAGGATGAACTGCGGAGGCTTGCCGTCGATCTCTGGTGGTAGTCATGTCGATGCAGTGGCCTGAGTCGATGAAGACGAAGGAGTCAATGGTAACGGCTACGGAGCTTGAGAGGCAGAGAGGAGAGGAAGAAGATGACTGAAAGGGTAAAAAGGAAAAGACCCAAATCGTGGCTATTTATAAGGAGAAGATGACTGGGACGACGCGGGAAACGAGGAGATAACAATTATTATCCAGCGGCCCCGACGCCTTGATTTTCGGAGTAGTCAGTAAAGAAGAGATCCGTTGAAGGATTCGGTGGAATAAAAAATGAGTTAAAGGAAAGAATGATGTCACGCCGAGTTAAGACGGATCCAGGAGATGATGTCTGTTGGAAATATGCCCTAGAGGCAATAATAAAAGTATTATTATATTTCAATGTTCATGATAATTGTCTTTTGTTCATGCTATAACTGTGTTATCCGGAAATCATAATACACATGTGAACACTTAGACCCCAATATGTCCCTAGTGAGCCTCTAGTTGACTAGCCGTGCAGATCAATAGATGGTCATGGTTTCTCGACTATGGACATTGGATGTCGTTGATAACGGATCACATCATTAGGAGAATGATGTGATGGACAAGACCCAATCATAAGCATAGCATAAAAGATCGATAGTTCGCTTGCTAGAAGCTTTGCCAATGTCAAGTATCTATTCCTTCGACCATGAGATCGTGTAACTCCTGGTTACCGAGGAGTGCCTTTGGTGTATCAAACGTCACAACGAATCGGGTGACTATAAAGGTGCATTACAGGTATCTCCGAAAGTATCTGTTGGGTTGACATGGATCGAGATCTGGGATTTGTCACTCCGTATGACGGAGAGGTATCTCTGGGCCCACTCGGTAATGCATCATCATAATGAGCTCAATGTGACCAAGGTGTTGGTCACGGATCATGCATTACGGTACGAGTAAAGTGACTTGCCGTAACGAGACTGAACGAGGTATTGGGATACCGACGATCGAAGTCTCGCAAGTAACGCATCGATTGACAAAGGAATTGCATACGTGGTTTGATAGAATCTCGACATCGTGGTTCAACCGATGAAATCATCGAGGAGCATGTGGGAGCCAACATGGGTATCCAGATCCGCTGTTGGTTATTGCCCGAGAGTCGCCTCGGTCATGTTCTGCGTGTCTCCGAACCCGTAGGGTCTACACACTTAAGGTTCGGTGACGCTTAGGGTTAGTAGGAAGACTAGTATGTGAATACCGAATGTTGTTCGAGTCCGGATGAGATCCCTGACGTCACGAGGAGTTCGGAAGGGTCCGGAGGTAAAGAATAATATATAGGAAGTGGTGTTTCGCCATCGGAAAGTTTGGGGTTTCGGTAAAAGTACGGACCACCGGAAGGGTCCCGGGTCCACCGGTGGGGCCACCCATCCCGGAGGGCCCCATGGGCCATAGGGGAAGGAACCAGCCCACAGGGGCTGGTGCGCCCCTAGGCCCACCCCGTGCCTAGGGTTGAAACCCTAGGGCGGGGGCGCCCACCGGCTTGGGGCACTCCACCCCTGGCCGCCCCCCGGAGATTGGATCTCGGGGCCGCCACCTGGGGCCTATATAAAGGGGGGAGGGGCTGCTGTACACAACTCCCAAGGCGCAGCCCTCCCTCCCAACACATCTCCTCCTCCGTAAGAGCTCGCGAAGCCTCGCCGAGTATCGCTTCACCACCATCACCACGCCGTCGTGCTGCCGGTGGTGCTGTCTTCCTCAACCACTCCTTCCCCTTGCTGGATCAAGAAGGAGGAGACGCCGCTCGTCCCGCACGTGTGTTGAACGCGGAGGTGCTGTCCGCTCAGCACTTGGCATCGGTGATCTGAATCACGCTCGAGTACGACTCCATCATCACCTTGCAAGCTTCCGCACGCGATCTACAAGTGGTATGTAGATGCAAACTCTCTCCGCTACTCGTTGCTTAGATGAACTCATAGATGGATCTTGGTGAAACCGTAGGAAATTTTTAATTTTCTCGCAACGCTCCCCAACAAAGGGCATCATGAGCTAGGTCTATGCGTAGTTCTCTAATGCACGAGTAGAACACAAATTTGTTGTGGGCGCTGATCTTGTCATCTTACTTGCCCCTACTAGTCTTTTCTTGCTCAACGGTATTGTGGGATGAAGCGCCCGACCAACCTTACACGTGACGCTTACGTGAGACCGGTTCCACCGATCGACATGCACTAGTTGCATAAGGTGGCTGGCGGGTGTCTGCTCTCCCACTTTAGTTGGAGCGGATTCGATGAACAGGGCCCTTATGAAGGGTAAATAGAAGTTGACAAAATCACGTTGTGGTGATTCGTAGGTAAGAAAACGTTTTGCTAGAACCCAATCGCAGCCACGTAAAAGATGCAACAACAACTAGAGGACGTCTAACTTGTTTTTGCAGCGATTGATCATGTGATGTGATATGGCCAGAAGTTGTGATGAATGTTGAATTGTGATGTATGAGATCATGTTATTGTAATAGGATTCACGACTTGCATGTCGATGAGTATGACAACCGGCAGGAGCCATAGGAGTTGTCTTTATTTTTTGTATGACCTGCGTGTCATTGAAGAACGCCATGTAAACTACTTTACTTCATTACTAAACGCGTTAGTCATAGAAGTAGAAGTAGTCGTTGGCGTGACAACTTCATGAAGACACGATGATGGAGATCATGATGATGGAGATCATGGTGTCAAGCCGGTGACAAGATGATCATGGAGCCCCGAAGATGGAGATCAATGGAGCTTGATGATATTGGCCATATCATGTCACAACTTTATAATTGCATGTGATGTTTATTATGTTTATGCATCTTGTTTACTTAGGACGACGGTAGTAAATAAGATGATCCCTTATAAAATTTCAAGAAGTGTTCTCCCTAACTGCACCGCTGCTACAGTTCGTCGCTTCTAAGCACCACGTGATGATCGGTGTGATGGATCCTTACGCTCACATACAACGGGTGTAAGACAGTTTTACACAATGAAAACACTTAGGGTTAACTTGACGAGCCTAGCATGTGCGACATGGCCTCGAACACGGAGACCCGAAGGTCGAACACGAGTCGATGGAAGATACGATCAACATGAAGATGTTCACCGATGATGACTAGTCCGTCTCACGTGATGATCGGACACGGGCTAGTCGACTCGATCGTAACACTTAGATGACTAGAGGATGTCTAATCTAAGTGGGAGTTCATAATTTTGATTAGAACTTTATTATCATGAACTTAGTCTAAAACCTTTGCAAATATGTCTTGTAGATCAATGGCCAACGCTAATGTCAACATGAACTTCAACGCTTCCTAGAGAAAACCAAGCTGAAAGATGATGGCAGCAACTATACGGATCGGGTCCGAACCCGAGGATCATCCTCATAGCTGCCAAGAAACAAGATGTCCTAGAAGCACCGTTAGGTGACCCACTGTTCTCTCCCGGCGCTGCAAGACGATTTGAACGTCTGGCAGACTCGCTCGATGATTACTCCCTCGTTCAAGGCGGCATGCTCTACAGCTTAGAACCAGGGCTCCAAAAGCGTTTTGAGCATCACGGAGCATATGAGATGTTCGAAGAGCTGAAACTAGTTTTCCAAGCTCATGCCCGGGTCGAGAGATATGATATCTCTGACAAGTTCTACAATTGTAAGATGGAGGAAAACAGTTCATCAAGGAGCACATCCTCAAGATGTCCGGGTTGCCTTCAGATGACCCAGCTTGAACATTAACCTCCCAGATGAGGCGGTCATTGATGAATCCTCCAAGCCACTCCCACCAAGCTTCAAGAGCTTTGTGATGAACTACAACATGCAGGGATGGTAAAGACCATTCTGAAGTGTTCTCGATCTGAAGTCAGCAGAGGCTGAAATCAAGAAAGAACATCAAGTGTTGATGGTCAATAAGACCACTAAGTTCAAGAAGGGCAAGGGTAAGAAGAACTTCAAGAAGGACGGCAAGGATGTTGCCGCGCCCGTAAGCTTGCTGCCGGAAGAAGTCAAAGAATGGACCCAAGCCCGAGACTGAGTGCTTTTATTGCAAGGGAAGGGTCATCGAAGCGGAACTGCCCCAAATACTTAGCGGATAAGAAGGCCGGCAACACCAAAGGTATATTTGATATACATGTAATTGATGTGTACCTTACCAAGACTCGTAGTAACTCCCGGTATTTGATACCGTGCCGTTGCTCATATTTGTAACTCACAGCAGAGCTGCGGAATAAACGGAGATCGGCGAAGGACGAGGTGACGGCGCTTGCCGTCGGGAAAGGTTCCAGAGTCGATGTGATCGCCGTCGCACGCTGCCTCTACATTTACCTATGGGATTAGTTTTAAACCTCAATAATTGTTATTTAGTGCCAAGTTTGAGCATGAACATTGTATCCGGATCTCGTTTGATACGAGATGGCTACTCATTTAAGTCCGAGAATAATGGTTGTTCGATTTATATGAGAGATATGTTTTATGGTCATGTCCGATGGTCAATGGTTTATTCTTAATGAATCTCGAGCGTAATATTACACATGTTCATAGTGTGGATGCCAAAAGATGTAAAGTTGATAACGATAGTCCCACATACTTGTGGCATCGCCGCCTTGGTCACATTGGTGTCAAGCGCATGAAGAAGCTCCATGCCGATGGACTTTAGAGTCTCTTGATTATGAATCGCTTGACACATGCTAACCATGCCTCTTAGGCAAAATGACCAAGACTCCGTTCTCCGGAACAATGGAGCGAGCAACCAACTTGTTGGAAATCATACATACCGATGTGTGCGGTCCAATGAGCGTTGAGGCTCATGGAGGATATCGTTATGTTCTCACTCTCACCGATGACTTGAGTAGATATGGGTATGTCTACTTAATGAAACACAAGTCCGAGAGCTTTGAAAAGTTCAAGGAGTTTCAGAATGAGGTGGAGAATCAACGTGACCGAAAGATAAAGTTCCTACGATCGATCGTGGAGGAGAATACTTAAGTCACGAATTTGGCTCACACTTAAAGAAATGTGGAATCGTTTCACAACTCACGCCACCGAACACCTCAAATAAACGGTGTATCCGAACGTCGAATCGCACATTATTGGATATGGTGCGGTCTATGATGTCTCTTACCGATTTACCATCGTCATTTTGGGGATACGCCTAGAGACAGCTACATTCACTTTAAATAGGGCACCGCCTAAATCCGCTGAGACGACACCGTATGAATTATGGTTTGGGAAGAAACCTAAGCTGTCGTTTCTAAAAGTTTGGGGATGCGATGCTTATGTCAAGAAACTTCAACCTGAAAAGCTCGAACCCAAGTCGGAAAAATGTGTATTCATAGGATACCCTAAGGAAACTGTCGGGTATACCTTCTACTTAAGATCCAAGGCAAGATCTTTGTTGCTAAGAACGGATGCTTTCGGAGAAAGAGTTTTCTCGAAAGAAGTAAGTGGAGGAAAGTAGAACTCGGCGAAGTACTACCTCTCGAACGGAAAGTGGTGCGCACAGAAACCGCTCTGTAATGCCCACACCAATCAAGAGGAAATCATTGATGATGATCAAGATACTTGGATCAAGTTACTCTGAACTTCAAGGTCCACAAGGACACGTTCCGCACTGCAGTGGTATGGCAACCTGTCATGGAAATAATGTTGCTAGACAACAATGAACCTTCGAACTATGAAGAAGCAATGGCGGCCCAGATTCCAACAAATGGCTTGAGGCCATGAAACCGAGATAGAATCCATGTATGAAAACAAAGTATGGACTTTGACAGACTTGCCCGATGATCGGCGAGCAATAGAAAATAAATGGATTTTTAAGAAGAAGACGGACGCGATGGTAATGTTACCATCTATAAAGCTCGACTTGTCGCTAAGGGTTATCGACAAGTTCAAGGGATTGACTACGACGAGACATTCTCTCCCGTAGCGAAGCTTAAGTCCGTCCAATCATGTTAGCAATTGCCGATACTATGATTATGAGATATGGCGATGGACGCCAAAACGGCATTCCTTAACGGACATCTTAAGGAAGAGCTGATATGATGCAGCCGGAAGGTTTTGTCGATCCTCGAATGCTAGCAAAGTATGCAAGCTCCAACGATCCATTTATGGGCTGGTGCAAGCATCTCGAGTTAGAACATTCGCTTTGATGAGATGATCAAAGCGTTTAGTTTCTGCAGACTTATGGAGAAGCCTGCGTTTACAAGAAAGTGAGTGGGAGCTCAGAGCATTTCTCCTATTATATGTAGATGACATACTCTTGATGGGAAATGATACAAAACTTCGGACAGCATTAAGGCCTACTTGAACAAGTGTTTTTCAATGAAGGACCTTGGAGAAGCTGCTTATATATTAGGCATCAAGATCTATAGGATAGATCGAGACGCCTCATAGGTCTTTCACAAAGCACATACCTTGATAAGATTTTGAAGAGGTTCAAAATGGATCAGTCCAAGAAGGGTTCTTGCCTATGTTACAAGGTGTGAAACTGAGCTCAGCTCACCACCCACCACGGCAAAAGATAAAGAAGAGATGAGTGTCATCCCTATGCTTCAGCCATAGGATCTATTATGTATGCCATGCTGTGTACTGACCGATGTAAACCTGGCCGTAAGTTTGGTTGCAAGATACCAAAGTAATCCCGCAAGGAACACCGGACAGCGGTCAAGAATATCTGAAGTACCGAAAAGGACAAAGGACATGTTTCGCTTATGGAGGAGACGAAGAGCTCGTCAGAAGGGTTACGCCGACGCTTAGCTTCGACTCAGATCTGGATGACTCAAGTCACAAACCGGATACGTGTATATGTTGAATGGTGGAGCAAGAAGCTGGTGCAGCTGCAAGCGAGAGCGCCGTGGCGGGATCTACGTGTGAAGCGGAGTACATGGCAGCCTCGGAGGCAGCGCATGAAGCGATTTGGGTGAAGGAGTTCATCACCGACCTAGGAGTCATACCCAATGCGTCGGGGCCGATCAAACTCTTCTCGTGACAACACCTGGAGCTATTGCCTCGCCAAGGAGCCCAGGTTTCACAAGAAGACCAGCACATCAAACGCCGCTTCAACTCCATCCGTGAAAATGTTCAAGATGGAGACATAGAGATTTGCAAAGTGCACACGGATCTGAATGTCGCAGATCCGCTGACTAAACCTCTCTCGCGTGCAAAACATGATCAACACCGTAACTCTATGGGTGTTCGATTCATCACAATGTAACTAGATTAGTGACTCTAGTGCAAGTGGGAGACTGTTGGAAATATGCCCTAGAGGCAATAATAAAAGTATTATTATATTTCAATGTTCATGATAATTGTCTTTTGTTCATGCTATAACCGTGTTATCCGAAATCATAATACACGTGAACACTTAGACCCCAATATGTCCCTAGTGAGCCTCTAGTCGACTAGCCCGCACAGATCAATAGATGGTCATGGTTTCCGACTATGGACATTGGATGTCGTTGATAACGGGATCACATCATTAGGAGAATGATGTGATGGACAAGACCCAATCATAAGCATAGCATAAAAGATCGATAGTTCGCTTGCTAGAAGCTTTGCCAATGTCAAGTATCTATTCCTTCGACCATGAGATCGTAACTCCCGGTTACCATAGGAGTGCCTTTGGTGTATCAAACGTCACAACGAATCGGGTGACTATAAAGGTGCATTACAGGTATCTCCGAAAGTATCTGGGTTGACATGGATCGAGATCGATTTGTCACTCCGATGACGGAGAGGTATCTCTGGGCCCACTCGGTAATGCATCATCACAATGAGCTCAATGTGACCAAGGTGTTGGTCACGGATCATGCATTACGGTAAGACGAGTAAAGTGACTTGCCGTAACGAGACCGAACGAGGTATTGGGATACGGACGATCGAAGTCTCGCAAGTAACGCATCGATTGACAAAGGGAATTGCATACAGGGTTTGATAGAATCCTCGACATCGTGGTTCAACCGATGAAATCATCGAGGAGCATGTGGGAGCCAACATGGGTATCCAGATCCCGCTGTTGGTTATTGCCCGAGAGTCGCCTCGGTCATGTTCTGCGTGTCTCCGAACCCGTAGGGTCTACACACTTAAGGTTCGGTGACGCTTAGGGTTAGTAGGAAGACTAGTATGTGAATACCGAATGTTGTTCGAGTCCCGGATGAGATCCCGGACGTCACGAGGAGTTCGGAAGGGTCCGGAGGTAAAGAATAATATATAGGAAGTGGTGTTTCGCCATCGGAAAGTTTGGGGTTTCGGTAAAGTACCGGACCACGGAAGGGTCCTGGGTCCACCGGTGGGGCCACCCATCCTGAGGGCCCCATGGGCCATAGGGGAAGGGAACCAGCCCACAGGGGCTGGTGCGCCTCTAGGCCCACCCCGCGCCTAGGGTTGAAACCCTAGGGGGGGGCGCCCACCGGCTTGGGGGCACTCCACCCCTTTGCCGCCCCCGGAGATTGGATCTCAGGGCCGCCACCGGGGCCTATATAAAGGGGGGAGGGGCTGCTGTACACAACTCCCAAGGCGCAGCCCTCCCTCCCAACACATCTCCTCCTCCGAAGAGCTCGGCGAAGCCTCGCCGAGTATCGCTTCACCACCATCACCACGCCGTCCGGCTGCCGGTGGTGCTGTCTTCTCAACCTCTCCTTCCCCTTGCTGGATCAAGAAGGAGGAGACGCCGCCGTCTCGCACGTGTGTTGAACGCGGAGGTGCTGTCCGCTCAGACTTGGCATCGGTGATCTGAATCACGCTCGAGTACGACTCCATCATCACCTTGCAAGCTTCGCACGCGATCTACAAGTGGTATGTAGATGCAAACTCTCTCCCGTTACTCGTTGCTTAGATGAACTCATAGATGGATCTTGGTGAAACCGTAGGAAATTTTTTAATTTTCTGCAACGTTCCCCAACAATGTCATGGCGGGTTAACAAAATCCCTCTATATAGTCAGAAGACTGAAGATTTAATTCTTTAAAAATATTTTTTAGACTGACATGAACAGGTTCAAATCAATCTGGGGCCTAATGTTGGGGATATGACTATTTGTGTAAGCCGCCCAGGAGGGACTGGGTTACGCAAAGAGTACTGATCAGAGGAAGCCCAAGACCAAGCATGAAGATGGCGGTTCAATAAAGAGCTTAAAGCCCACGGGCAGCTTAAGCCCATTGTAGTAAACTGCCATGATGGCATGACTTGTAATGTAAGGTAGATTTAACTAGTCACCGAGCCGGACTCTATTTATAAGCCGGCCGGGACTCTGTAAGCCGCAGGAGGCAGCCCGTGTATATAAGGGGACGACCTGCGGGCGACTTAGGGCAACCAACAACTCATCGAGGGCCGGGCATAGCGTATCTCGCTCCCTGGTTATCGAAACATCAATACCAACCCAACTAGACGTTGGCCTTACCTTCACCGTAAGGGGCCGAACTAGTATAAACTCTCTCATGTCCCTTGTCCCGATTTAACCCCTTCAAGCTTCCTAGTTGCGATGGCTCCACAACTAAGTCCTTTCACGAGGACATCTGACGTGACTATTCCACAACACTAACCATCCAATTGTTTGAGGATTGATCTAATGCAATAAAACTGGGTAGTAAAGAGGTATGATCAAAGTGTTACT
The DNA here is from genome assembly GCA_021437245.1 of Aegilops speltoides. NCBI lineage: Eukaryota > Viridiplantae > Streptophyta > Magnoliopsida > Poales > Poaceae > Aegilops > Aegilops speltoides. The sequence continues at coordinate 516,855,041 of CM038142.1, read as the reverse complement.
TGCCTTGCTGATGATCAGTGAAATCTAGAGATTCGTAGTAGCATGCTTCGCACTCCGGGTACTCTATCGCAAACAAACAAGCATACAAATAAGCACTCAACTAGAAGCACGGGTAAAAATCAAATAAGAGATCTAACCAGAAAGTTCAACTTAAGAACTCTGGTTTGCAAAAAGAATCGAATCAGACGAAGCAACAAAACTCAAACGACGAAAGAAACAAGCTTCGTTTACTAATCTGGACTTAAGTCAAATTTTACAGTAGCAAAATCTTGTTTAAGTTGGTTAAACAGAAAGATGGTTTCGAGACGAAACTCTAGGCGCTTGAATCGCCTGATTCCGATAAACGAGCGAAAAGATAAACTAGAACCAAAATCAGGGCAGAAATCGCGATCGAAAATAATCGCGGAAAACCCTGGAAAAAGAAAAACTGACGAACAGGTTAATAAATGAACGTTTGTTGTCTGCGGCTAACGGGTGGACACCGTTCGTTAAAATGAACGTACGGACTAACGTCCATTAAATAAATAAACCGGAAATAAAACTGATCTATAAAAAAAACTAAACTAGGGTTTAAATAAAAACCGGTCGGTGTTTACCTAAACCGGAAAAAATTTGGCGGCTCCGGATCGGATCGGATCGGCGGCTCCGCGACGAGGCGGCGGCTCGGCGAGGCGAGGTGGGGCTGCGGGCGGCGGCGATGAGGTGGTGCGGCGCGCGGGAAGTGCGGCACGGGCGCGGGCGGCGCTAGCACCGTCGACGGCGCAAAAGGCGGCGGCGCAGCTTCTGCTCTTCTTGACTTGGTGGCGATGTGGGGGCGGCTGCTATTTAAGAGGGGGGCGCAGACTTGGAGGAGGAGGCGCCGGGTCGGGGTCGGCCTCGTGCCCCGGCCGGACTCGGCGACGGCGGCGAGGAGGATTCCTCCCACGGGGAAGGCGGCGGCGGCGCGGGCTTAGCCCGGCTCGGCTGGGCCTTCGGCCCAGTCGGGCACGCGGAGTTTTTTGTTAAATAATGTTCCGCCAAAAATAAATCCTAGAAAAATAAATAAATAATCTAAAAATGCCAAAACAAATTTTCACGGTCTAAATAAAATATTTAGAACAAGATGAACATTTTCTTGGCCTAAAATGCAATTTTTGAAAACGTGCAATTTTTCTAATTCAAATAAAATTGCAATAAAATCCAAATAAATTTCATATTTTTCCTCTAATATTTCATTTATTTTGGAGAAGTCATTTTATCTCCTCTCATATATTCTTATTTTAGAAATATTTGGAAATAAAAATAATAAAAACCAATTGATCCTCTTTTCAAAATTTGAGAAGACTCAAATATGAAAATAACGAAATCCCCAACTCTCTCCGTGGGTCCTTGAGTTGCGTAGAATTTCTAGGATGTAGCCAAAATGCAATAAAATATGATACACAATGATGATCTAATGTATAACATTCCAAATTGAAAATTTGGGATGTTACATCCCTCGTTTCCCATGACGGTTACTCTTCTTCCATCGTGCCCTACCCAAGCCTAATTGCTTGCCTCCATCCCCGCAACCGGCGGCTATCACCTTCCTCCCCTCCCCTCGACCTCCCCCCACTGCCATGTTAGTTTCCGCCCCGACCATCCTCGATGAACAATTCCGATGTCCCCCTCCCCCACCTGCACCCCCATGCACCCTCACTGATTAAGTCTTCAACTCGCTCCCGCTCGTGCACGGCTCGGCCTTGCTATGGCCGGCTCTCCTCATGTCATCCTCGTCTTCGGCCTCGTGCAAAGCAGAAAGTCAGTGACACAACAACAACAAAAATCACACATGAGATTTAGCAAAACCGATAAAATCAAAGAATAAGTGGATGTTACTTGATTCATCCACATACTTCACATTGCTTGATTAATGTTGGCAAGCTGGTCGGCCATGACGTTGAAAGCCTACTTGCAGTCTCTAACGTTCACCTAGTCAACCTTGCCCACAAGCATTTTCAAATTAATTTGACGCGTTTAATTGTCTAACTAATTAATTAACCATAGACCTAATTAACTACTTGATTAATTATTTTCATGCTTAATTAACCTTATGCATTAATGGCTACATGCGAAACGATGTCCTACCAACTCCCCAAAGACAGTATATAATAGTTCTTTTTTGGAAAAGGCGGATAACCCCGGCCTCTGCATCATAATGATCCATGCAGCCATATTATTAAAACAAGTACGATAACAAGTTTGTGGTGCAGGTTTGACTCTCAAACGGAGAGGAATAAAATAAAATAATAATGTGCCAAATCCGGCCAAAATAGTAACAGGCAACGATGCCTACACACCTAGCCTATTAGTAGCTTGCCATCCAAATCGGTTGAAAATACTCCGTGCTACCGTCTCCCATCGGTTGCACCTAGTATCCAATTCTCCTTGGAATCCGCATGGGTGAATAGCGACCACGCACGGATCCAAGCAGTAGCTCTATAGATAACGTGCAAAAAGTTGATAAAGTTTTTCCGGTTAAAGACTATGTCATTCCTTGTGTTCCATATAGCCCATAATAATGTGCATACTCCCATTCGAATATGTGTCGTTGTGTTTGAATCCACTCCATTTAGCCACGGTCCAAATATTGTGTTCATGCAAATTGGACGATTAACGTTGAAGGCTATATGTATTGTACGCCACAATAATTTTTCCAAAGGGCAATCGAGAAAGAGGTGTTGAATAGATTCATCCTGATCGCAATAACTACAACGAGAGCTACCAACCCAGTTTCGCTTAATCAAATTCTGTTTCGTCAAGATCACTCCCTTGTGGAAAAACCACATGAAGATTTTAATTCTTAGCGGGATTTTAATCTTCCATACGTGAAGTGATCTCAGGATTGGCCCAATATCAATTACATCCATATACATTGACTTCACAGAGAAACTACCACTAATAGTTTCCAAAAAATGGTATCCGCCTAGTCAGAGAGTTGAACTGCCATCAATTTGTAGACCAAGTGTAACCAAGAAGTCCACTGTTCCCCCACCAAAGACCTCCTGAATTGGATATTAAGAGGGACCAAATTCAATACTGTAGCATATAATAGTATAGATTTACATTACTATGGAAGGAATGATTTATCATCTACGTTGAATGTATAGGAAATATTAGATCTCACTCAGTTCTCCTCACACGATGAGAAAAATTGACAACAAAATATTCACCAACATGTAATGCCCATATTACAACTAGCCAACAACTGCTATCTTTAAGCAAAAAGAAACAAATGAAGCTCTGAAACATAACTAAAGTTGTTTAGCTAGACACCATTAGCTTGTATTGCTCACTAGCAAACATAAGTGTACTCATCTTCTTTATCTTTCTATTAAAACATAGATGAATACAAGAGCATAAATTGTGGTCATCTTTTATCTTCTCCACCAAGATGCAGTCCCTCAACTTTTCTACATATATAGCTATTGTACTTTTAGAGATACATACCAAAATTGTGGGAAGACATGAGAGAATTTTTCATTTCTTTTTATTCCTTTGCATTTACTCCTCAGTCACCACTGCAACAAGACATGCGAGTATCTTCATTCTCCCTGCTTGCCTTATATTTTCCAACAGCCCTTCAACCTCATCTTAGACCTTGCTGTCAAATAGTCATCGCTCTTCTTTTCCATGGTCCATATCATTTCTTTCCACGGATGATGGTGCATTAAACACCTCACGTTAATATTGAGGTCAAAAAACATGAAGAACTTGTGACTTGGGAGTTTATGGAATCCATTGTCTCACTCTACAAAATTTATTCTTCCACCATGTTTACTTCTACATGTGCTCTTCCAAGAAAGGACATGGAAATAAGAGCTCCAACGGATGATGTAATGCCAGCTCTCGAAATAGTTTACCAAAACAAGAGCTGTAATGGATGGTGTAACGGCAGCCCACGAAATTGGTTACCAAAATAATTCAAGTTCACTATCATCAATAAACACTCATTTTGAATCATCTACTTCACTTCATCAGCAACTTGATTTCTAGCCCAATCTAAAGAAGAAAAAGAACCGAGTTCTCCAACACATGTGAAATCTCTGGGACCTAAAAGTTTCAAGCAATAGATAATAAGGGCTTCTAAAAAACCAAAAGAAAAGGCATAAAAATCCATAACAAATGGATCAGTAGCTCAAGGCCTCATCGTCGGAAATTCATCATCCAATATACTTACATCAAATTCTACAATACTTGATGGTTGTCAATGGGAAAAATAGTTCATCATTTTGGATAGTTATCGTGTCATTTGCTTTGTACCTATTTCATAGGAGTTGGTCATAAATTCCAAACTACCGTATGTTGTCATTTGTTGTTTACTATTTCAGAGTTGACCATATAAACAGTTGTTGGAAGCCTATTATTTAAAGGATCCGTTGTAGGCACACAACAGATTATTGTTAGTTTGTGAATTCATCAGATCAAAACCACAAGGTCAAGCTAAGTCAGGTCCTTGAAGACCCAACAGGGGGTTCAGGATTGTGGCACCTATTTTTTCCCTATGTAAGAAGTGAACCTTTAAAATAGAGTTCACGAATTAACCTATGAAGATGAACAATCTTGAAATTTGATTACATGAATAATTATTTCTGAAACTTGACTGATGTGCATTTTGTTGCCTCCCTCTCTTTGTATCTAACGTATGCCGATCAACTTCCAATCGGCACACCAGTTGATACGTCTCCAATGTATCGACTTTTCTCACGCTTTTCCTCTTGTTTTGGACTCTAATTTGCATGATTTGAATGAAACTAACCCCGGACTGACGTTGTTTTCAGCAGAACTACCATGGTGTTGCTTTTGTGTAGAAATAAAAGTTCTCGGAATGGAACGAAACTTTGCGAGGAATTTTTTTGGAATAAAAGAGGATTTTTGGAGCCAAGAACCACAAGAGAGGGGCCCCTGGGTGGGCACAACCCACCAGGGCGCGCCCCCTCTCCTGGTGCGCCCAAGTGGGTTGTACCCACCTGGTGGCCCCGCTGACGACCCCCTGATACTATAAAATCACATTATTCCAGAAAAAAAATCAAGGAGAAAGAATTATCGCGATCCACGAGACGGAGCCGCCGCCAAGCCCTGTTCTTCCTCGGGAGGGCAGATCTGGAGTCCGTTTGGGGCTCCGGAGAGGGGGATCTTCGTTCTTCGTCATCACCAACCCATCTCCATCGCCAAATCCATCATGCTCCCCACCGGGAGTGAGTAATTCCTTCGTAGGCTCGCTGGTCGGTGAGGAGTTGGATGAGATTCATCATGTAACTGAGTTAGTTTTGTTAGGGCCTGATCCCTAGTATCTACTATGTTCTTAGATTGATGTTGCTATGACTTCGCCTTGCTTAATGCTTGTCACTTTGGGCCCGGGTGCCACGAACTCAGATCTGAACCGTTTATGAATTCATCATTATATCCATGTTTTAGATCCGATCTTGCAAGTTATAGTCACCTACTACGTGTTATGATCCGACAACCCCAGAGTGACAACAACGAGGCCCACTCTCGGTGATATGATCGTAGTTTGAGGAGTTCGTGTATTCACTATGTGTTAATGCTTTGTTTCGACTCTATTAAAATGAGGCCTTAATATCCCTTAGTTTCCAATATGGACCCCGCTGCCACGGGAGGGTAGGACAAAAGATGCCATGCAAGTTCTTTTAATAAAGCACGTATGATTTACGAAATACATGCCTACATTATATCGATGAACTGGAGCTACTGCTGTATCACCCTAGGTTATAACTGTCACATGATGAATATCATCCAACAAGTCACCGATCCAATGCCTACAAATTTATCATATATTGTTCTTGCTAAGTTACTACTACTTCTACTGCTACCGTTTACTGCTACAATATCACTGCTATCATTGTTACTGTTACTGTTGCTGCTGTCACTACTATCAAAACTATCAAACTACTTTGCTGCTAATCACTTTGCTGCAGATAATTAATCTCCAGGTGTGGTTGAATTGACAACTCAGTTGCCAATACCTTCAAATATTATTTGTCTCCCCTTGTGTGGAATCTATAAATTTGGGTTAAATACTTACCCTCGAAAACTATTGCAATCCCCTATACTTGTGGGTTATCAATCGACAATAATGCATATCAATCGACAAAAAACATGATGTACCAGGATTTTGTTAAACAACAGACATTAATGTGTAGCAATAATAGATAGATGGACGATTCAGATCACCCACAATAATAATAAGGTGGCTCCTGATTGAGAACATGAACGATTCTTATGATAGAAAATTTAAGGTGTTGCTATATTAGGAATCAACTTGATAAATATAGAGGAAAAGAGAAAACACCTTGCATGCTAATTTTTGGGCAAACATAAGATTACTATGGCTCTGTTAGTACGGCATAAATTAGATACCTAAAAAGCAATGTAAAAAATGATATCCATGGGACTACCCAAACATGGAAGCTGTTGACCTGTAAGCGCCTAGCTGAAATATAAATCAATGGCTCTGTCATTACGACATAATTAGATCTCCGTGAAAAGCAATGTAAAAAAGAAAGATCTCCCTAGAACTATCTTAACCTTGTGAATGCATGCATGTTGTTCATTTGTAAGCACCAAGCTAAAATGAAAATCAGATCATTAGGGTCCAATCCAAAACCCAACAGGGAAAATAGCAATTGCAAACATAAGTCATTAGGACTTTAGGATTCAATAGCTGTGAAATACAGGTTAGCACAACTACGTAGAGGAGTTGGGGGGCTCTGCGTCGGCTCCTAGCTCAGGGGCACAAGCGACTTACCTTGCCTGGCTATTTGTGTTTGTCCTTTCAGTTGCATGTGACGAAGATCCTCGTGCCAAGTGCATGACCATTTCTTCTTTTGACTTGACCTCAGCCTCCGTCATGCCAACAAGCAACAAGTGTAATGCTTCCATCTGCAGTTTTATCAAATTTGAATAGGCACTCGGGCGCTGCTGATTTTGCAACAGAGCATGATCATCAAGTAAATCGAATACTTCCCCCTTGAATATCCGATGTGAACAGCAACACACATACAATGATAATAAGCAACATATATATTCCAATTAGTTAAGTAAAGATAACTGCTACGCGCTAGTGTACCTCGATGAAGGATACCCTAATTAAGAACTCTGTATGACGCTTCATCGCATTAGCTTTCTCGAATATTGTCTCCATTACATGTGGAGTAGTGCTCCACGGTGAGCTTCTCATCAGTATAATTGGTACCCGTCGTATATGTCTTTCCACGTCCAGTCCAAATATTGTAAGAGAAAAGGCCAAGCTAGAAGATAAACATGCAAGAACAAAAATAATACTGTTAATGCTATAACTATTAATTGTTACCTTGCATTAGGGATCCGATAGCTAAACAAGCCATAAATGCTGTTTGAATTATTGCAACCATAGTAAAAGAAATGATGTGAAAAAGTTAAGGGTGCAAAGGCACATGATTAAGCCATTCCTAAAAAGAAAGTTGATAGAGGTCATGATTATTTTCTCGAGAATACGTAGACCTGCGGCAATCTTGCATTCCATGGGCAACCCGGCATGGATCCCCACTGCTGAGCAAAGCATGGCTGAATGGTGCACGGACAAGGGAGGTGCAATGATGCAGAGTCAAAGTCGAGCGGCAATACTCATTCTAACCATGTGGGAATTATGGAGCACCGCAACGCGATAGTTTTCGATGGGGCATCGCCATCTAGGAATTATGTGTTGCTCCAGATAAGCAACGAGGGGCGAGTGTGGAAGCAAGCAGGGCTACTAAAAGGAGACACAGATGAGTTCTTTGACGAGGTAGAAAGGTGGACTAGGACAGGAACAACAACACCTTAGGTCGTGTGTGGGTGTGGTGGAAGTTAGGGTGGTGTCGTGTGCATGTAACATTCATGTAAACCAGTGACATGGAGGGGCTCTTTACCCCACTCCTCTCTTTATAATATAGTACGCACACTCGAGCGTACTCGAGATTAGATAATACATAGACCATTGGTTTCGTTTCTATGAAATGAAGCCGGGGGAGCTCCCCTTTGATCGAAAAAAGAATACAGAGACCTAATTTCATGGACCACCCCTGGATGGCAACAAAGCAGATAAATAGGCAAATGAATGAATCAACCTTCTGAACATGTCATCTCGACCCAAATCTATTAAATTCCTACCCATCCGGTAGTTGAATTTGTAATCCTAGAGCGTGGTTGTGGGATGACTCCTAGGATTACAAATTCAGTACATTATAGTGACACAGGATTTCAGACCACCAGAGGCAACCAATTCAACTGCACATCATGTTCCAGACCACCGGAGGCAACCAAGAAAATCATACCTGCGGCTCACCCGGCGTGACATACTACTAGGGAAAAGCCTAGCAGCATCGCGGGTTTTGGCCCTCTTAATAGCGCGGGTACCGGCGCTAATAATAAGGCACTATAGCTAACGTACAGCAGTAGCGCCTGTTGACCCGCGCTACTGCTACAGAAGAATAGCTATAGCACTCTTTGGAAAAGGGCACTACTGATATTATCTGCAGCGCTGTTTAGCAGGAAGCGCTACTGGTAAGTCGGCACTACTGCTAAATTTCCACCCCTTGCTACTACTAGTTTTATTAGTTTTTTTCCTGCATATTGGTTTTTTATTTGTTTTGTATTTGAATAGGCTTTATACAATAATCTTTAGCATATCATCCACATACAAATGTAATCATAGCATATACATACAATTAGTCTCATCAAATCATGTCATCATCATAATCATCATCCAACACAAAGTGGTCTCTCGTCATCAATCTCGAAAATAGCGATACAAGTCTCGATTACTTGCAAATACATCGTCATCCATCTAAACAATGATATACACGAGAATAGCTATCACTTTGAGTACATGAGTTTGTATCCCTCTCTCGCATTAGCGTGAACCTAAACTAAGTATTGCGTGTCGCTCGGAAACCGAAAACTGGTACACCTGGGCCTGACACTCCGGCCACTTGTCGTATATATACTCCTGGCGTAGCACTTCTTCTCCATCTATGATCTATGCACCTGCATCATCACATGAGTCGATTATATGCAACATATATAGTTGAGCAACAGAAAGAGACAGACTTGGCAAAAATAGAAACAACATATCATAAGCATAAATAACAAAGTTCATCGTACCCAAAATGACTTAACTAGAGTGATTTTCGCTAGTCGAGGAGGAGAATGGTTTAATTACATCACAAATAAAGTTTCACCATGCATAACTCAAAGTTTTGTCATAAAAGAAAGTATGGACTAAACGGACACATTGTCATATATCGACAATCACTCCTTCATGTAGTGCCATCCATCCATGTCAGGGAGATAGTCATCGAGCTTAGTGAAAGGCTTCATGTCGAGACGCTGAGAGGCTATCCATGTTCGGACGTCTTCCCACGACATTTGTCCTTCTGCATGGAACATCCCTGTTTTTCCGACGACCTCATTCATGATGATTTGGGCAAGTTCGCGCTGGATGTTATAGAACTCAGCTCGAAGTCGATGATCCTCGATATCTCCTATGTCCTTTGCCCATTGCAGAATATGGGCATCGCCAGATCTAGGTGCCATGTGAAGGTTCTGGTGATCCCGTCTGTACTCCAGCATGAGGTGTAGGACATAGAATCCATCATTAAGAGAATCGTTTGGTTGCTGGATGCAGCAAAAGTCAGTCTTATGGCTGAAGGCGGCCCTGCCTCCCCTTCTCTTCTTGTCCCTAACCTCTCCACCCCTTGCTTGGTAGTAAAACATAGCACTATCGAGAACATCTTTGATGTGGGTGTAATCCTTTTTGTGAATGTTCTTCGACGAGTCCAAGTAAAGAGCATGGGAGAATCGGGGGTAGAGGATGATGAGGACGGCGCGCCCGCCGCTGCGTAAAATAAGTACACCTCAAATTAATTAGCCTCCACCGTGCAAATGAATTATTGAAATCGAAGGAAGGATAGCAGCGCGGATGACTTACACGGGATGATAAGGCACGAGAATCGCCTCCTTGTCCTTATTGGCGAGCATGAAACCGACGATGTAATCCTCGCAGATTCACGATGCTGTGCATAGACTCCCAAGAAGCCCTCGCATGTAGTACGGGTCAGCGATACGATAAAACGATCTGCTCAACCCCAATGATGTAGTTCATGTGCAAGGCATAAAGGCGGACAAACGTAAAATCCAGCTTCTTCACGTGAAACATGTTGAATATGTAATCGAATAGGAGGAAGAACTTATCCACGGGGAAGCCGTCGACGTACGACATTTGCCACGGAACGTTAACCACGTAGAGTGGGTATCCTGGATCTTTCGAGGCGATGAGGCCTTTCTCTACCCGGAGCACATCGTCATGAAGTCTCCTTAGATCGCCGAATCTGGCCCGTAGCGCTGTTTCAGGTAGGATTGGTCGACCGGGGATATGACATTTATCCGCATCGGGGATATATACACGGTCCTGAAGCCGAGGCTGCTGAGGCGGCTGGATCATAGAATCAACTTTTTTGCCTTTCCTCGCTCTCTTCCTAGACTTCTTTACCACCGTATGGTCGTCAATAATACGTTGAGACGGTAATTCAGGCACCGACTCATGATGCTCAAACCCTGAGGAGGCGCCAGTATAGACATACTGTTCAGCGCCATCGTCATCCTCATCCTCATCCATGGCGACATCATCAGCGACTAATGGAGCCACCTGCTTACCCCGTCCGCCATAACCCAACCCGACACCCGACGCTAATTGGGTAGGTGGGGTGTTGATGTTCATACCTTGCTGAGGCTGCGTGCTCTTGGGTGTGCTCCTGGCCGCCTCCAGACGAAGCAGACTCTTTGGCCACAACAGGACCCACCCATTGCAACAATCACCAAGCCGCCGCGGGGTCTCGTCATCATCCCCCACTAGTATTAGAGGAGGCAAATTCTCGTGGTCTGCTTGACATCGCCACGGAAACCTTGAAGACGCTCGGGGATCGACCGGCTATGGAACAATGGTTCCTTCGCTCCATTATCGCCCCTTCCCCACGCCCACCTTCTGCTCGCCGATGGTGTACAATATGGTGCATGTGGTTTCGTCGGCCTGAAAAGAAAAGTCTGCGACGTGAGACATCCGAAAGGCAACGAAAACGGAGATTATACATTTATATTGAAGGGGCCGTGTAGCAGATACCAAGAGGGCGCCGAGCTCAGCTAAAGAGGAGGCACCACCGAGCACGTCCGATGCGGGAGCGGTCAAAGGGAGCCAAAAGGGAGCAGTACGGAGCAAAGGGAGCAGTGCTCCCAAGAAGTCGACAAGGGAAAGTCCTCGCATTTTTTCTGGATTTTGCCTTGTCCAAGTGTAAACGCTGTCACCAAGGAAGTAGATAAATCTGCAATCGCTTGTTTTGCGGCAGCTACCGCTGTTGCGATCGTTCGAGATGATTTCTTCTCAACCTTCTTGTCGATGCTTTCTTCGATTACCTCCGCTTTCCTTTTTCTCCTCTCGTGGTCTCACGGTAGTACTTCTTCCATGTGGCGCCGCCTCCGACATCGCGCGCGCGCCCATACGATGGTCGAGTATCCACCGTTGTTGTTTCAATATGTTCAACGCCCGTTGAATGGAGTGTCCCACTTGGCCTCGCCAATGCCTCGACGGCGAGTCGCCGCCGCAATCCGTGCTGCTCTCTCGCAAAAGGCACAGGATCATTTACAAATATGACTAACGTGTGCAGTTGAATTGATCAGAAACTAAAATTACCAGCAGTCTCATGAATTCCGTAATGACCGGTGTTGTCTCGTAAACCTTCTTCACTGGGTCCCAATGGCGACGGGCCCTCAGGACGTCACGCTCCTGCGGGATCGTGAAATCCGCCAAGGGGTCTGGGATGCCCAGACTCGCAGCTTCCGCGTCCTCCTTGGCCCATTTGGACCTATTTCCGTCGTAACCACGGCTTCCGAGGTGGTGGGTCCCAATGTTCCTCTTTTGAAGCCCCTTCATGTACTTAGACTTTTTTTGGCAGCTTTGGCCTCGCAAGCCTCCTTGAATATTTGAAACTGCTCTTCCGTGATTGTCGGCCTATCCTTTACAATCGCGGAGTAGGGTTCCCCATCATTGATCTTTGCTTTCACTCGATTTTTCCAGGCGGCCAACGCGTTGCTAAACTTGGTCATGGCGTGTTTGTTTATCTTCTTCATTGCCGGGTCCTTGTCTGGATCTTCATAATCCTTCTCATTCCGGCCCGGGAACAAGAATATCTGGTGAAACTTCTTTAGGAGGGAGCTCCTCATATTTTCTATCTTCTTTAGATTCTCATCGTTGATGGTGGCGGTTGTCCGTATGATGCAGCCTATTTGATTGCCGTAGCACGCGCGCGCTTCCTCGAGCGCCTTTGGCTCAAAATTGCCATCGTCCAACTCCGTGACCTCCAGTCTAGTAGTCATGAGTTTGTTAGGAACCTGTTGCCTGTTTGCTTTCGGTTCTACACCGACTCCGCTCCCCGAGGCAGCACCGGTCTCAGCGCCGTCTCGATGCCGGTCTGAATCTCAGCGCTGGTCTCAGTCTCAGCACCGGTCTGCAGTGTCGGTCTCAAAGACCGGTCTGCATGTCGGTCTCAGTCCCGATGCCACCGTGGGCCCAGCAACAACATCTGCTGATCGTCGGTAAGGCTAAAAATTAAATCGCGCCCGGTAGATGTCGCCGCAATCACCGTAACCCTGTCTTAATCGCTGCTAGCCATGTTTCCTATGATTAAATCTAGTCAATTAATTGTAGACCTAATAAAATGAATAATGACATAAAAGGACTATTGTTTTGCAGGAATGTTGACTCCTTCCTCGAGCGACAAATCCGGCACTCGATATGTCCTAGTTTAGCAGAAGTCATGCCGAAATTCACGGAAATTTCGCATGACCTTTGCTAAAAAGTGGACAAATCGAGAACCTGAAATTTGCCGAACAGAAATGAATCAACATTCCGCAAAACATAGGCCACTCAAAGATCATTCCCTCGAAACAACAAAGCCACTTGGGCACAATCGAACAACATCAATGAAAAGATATAACATGACCACTTCAATGAAAAATAAAATTTGCCTAAATTCTTTTCCTTGAAAAATAGTGATCTTTTCAAAAATCAAAAACCTTTGCAAAATGACCTCACTAAACACAGAACCCAATTAAATTGCAAAGAAACTCCATTTCTCTAACCCTTCTGACCTAATGCTCTAAAATAAAATTTTCCTCTAACCTAGCCAATCTACTTAACCTAGCTTGTTAATCCAACGAACCTAATTAACCTACCTAATTAACCTAGTTAGTTAATCTAGTTTACCTAGATAATTAACCCTAATTAAACTAGTTAACACAGCTAGTTCTCTGTCAAAGCCTAAAACAAAATTTTGCACTAATTAACCTGGATAATTAACCTAATTAAACTAGTTAATTAACCTGACTAGTTCTCTGTCAAAGCCCTAACTAAGTTTTTGCACTAACCTAGATAATTAACCTAATTAAACTAGTTAACCTAACTACTTCTTTGTCAAAGCCCTAACTAAATTTTTGCCCTAACCTAGATAATTAACCTAATTAAACTGGCTAACCTATTCATGAGAGAGAGAGGAGGGGTGGGGGCTTACAGATGATGGCTCCGGTGGTGGCGACGGATGTAGTGGTGGCGAGGGAGGCATGGGCGTCTCCGGTGATGGCGAGGGAGGCAGGGGCGTCTCCGGTGACGGTGAGGAAGGCAGTTGTGGCGAGGAAGGATTCGGTGGCGTCGACCGCGGCTCCGGTGGCGTTGACGAGGCTGCGCGGCTCCGTGGCGTTGGGGGCGGCTCCGGTGTCGTCGACGGCGCACGGCTCTGGGGGCGTCGACATCGGCGGTGAAGGGGGGCGACGGTGAATCAGGGAGACGGCGGCGCACGGGAAGGGTTGAGGGATTTGGGGGAGAAGTGGTGGCCGGGGGGAAACGATTTTTTTTGGTTAAGTCAAACTTAGCGGTAGGGCGTTTTGCGAAACGCGCTATAGCTAAGATAGCTATAGCGGTTTGCAAAACGCGCTGCTGCTATAGCTATGTAAATTTTTTCTTTTTGAATTTCCTTTTCTGTTTCTATAGCGGGGGTCTAGGACACGCGCTGCAGCTACGTTAGCTATAACGCCTCTTACAAACAAACGCTGCTGCTATGCCTTCCTCCGTTTTTTTGCTTTTTCGTTTATTTTGCTTTACATTTTATTTTTTTCCTTTCTCCTTTTTCTATTTCTTTCATTTTCATTAACTTTTCTATTTGCTTTTCATCTTATTTTATTTCCGTTAGTAGTAGCGCTCTTCTTGGGAAATGCGCTGCTAATTATGCCCTAGCGGTAGCGCGTTTCTTCGAAGACCGCTACTGCTATGCGTAGCCTATTATTCTGCCAATGGGAATATTAGTAGTAGCGCTTTTGCAGCTACACGCGCTACTGCTAAGGTTGTATCTGTAGCGCGGGTTTTCTTCAATCGCTACTGCTATATAGCACTAGCGTGCTTTTTTGACCCGCACTGTTGCTAAATTTCTGTGTATAAGGTTTTCCCTAGTAGTGACAGTGACACAGTTCGTGCAGCCGGGGAGGAGCTTCGGCGTGACGGTGCCACTATGCTACTGCGACACCATATCCGAGCACCCCATCAGATCCCTAAACAAGAATTCCTAGAACCGATCAAGAAAAGGTCCAAGACCCAGAGTTTATCCCAAGAAAACAAGAAATCTGGACATTCCAAGTCGGAAATCTGAGAATTTCGGACATCTATTTGGGGAAGTTTTGAATTCGTCTCACCTTAGCTCCAGCGGCGGCCTTCCCGTCATGGGCCTTGGCACCGGCGCCCAAATCGAGCAGCGCGCACGACCGCCACACAGCTGCAATTCATCATGTAATTGAGTTAGTTTTGTTAGGGCCTGATCCCTGGTATCCACTATGTTCTTAGATTGATGTTGCTATGACTTTTCCTTGCTTAATGCTTGTCAATTTGGGCCCGGGTGCCATGAACTCAGATCTGAACCGTTTATGAATTCATCATTCACTACTAGGGAAAAGGCTAGCAGCAGTGCGGGTTTTAGGTGTATCAGTAGCGCGGGGACCGGTGCTACTAATAAGGCGCTACAGCTAACACGTAGCAGTAGCGCGTGCTCACCAGCGCTACTGCTACACAAGTGTAGCAGCAGCGCGCTTAACGAAAGCTCGCTACTGCTAATAGCTATAGCGCGCTTCTCCTGTGCGCTACTGCTATCCTAAATACTAGTAGCGAGTTGTTGTTTCCCACGCTACTACTAAGTAATTGCGAATTAAAAAATTAAAAGTTAGATGCAGTTGCTTCCATCAAAGACACGTCCAATGAAAAATAAGCTCAGGTCACAGAACCATCTTTAACACTTGAAGCATTCATAGATACAATAGTGAACATCTGAACATGAAAAAATCACAACATCCGAGATCATACGCACACAACTATCATTAAAAGGTGGGTACTTTCCCTAGCTTTCCATCAACCTAAACAGGCCACTTCTCTAGATGTATCTACCAAGACTCGGAGTTTAGACGCAGGTGTACCTCCCCCAAACTATGGCGTCGAGGTCCTCCTCCTCGGCGACCTCCGGCATCGAGATTACCTGGATGATCATCCGTGCGACGCGGTCGCCGGTCTTCACAGCCAAGTCCACCTCCGAGTCGTTGAAGAGCACACTACCCACCGGGCCGCGGTAGTCCGCGTCAATCAACCCTGCGCCCATGTCGGGAAAGTGAAAACTTGTTAGTTAGCGTCCACATCCAAATCTAGTAGGGTATTTTATTTCTTTCTAGCACATGCACATGAATCAATAGTGACAGCCAGAGTAACAGTACATCATTAAAAACTAGCATACAGTTCAGAGTTGGAAACTACAGAGACTAAAATTTACATGGATTGTTCTAGGCATCTAGCCCAAGGAAACAGAGCACTAGCTAGTTGTTCCATGAAACGATCAGATGGTACAAGAGATATGATTCGTATCCTCTATGAGTTCACACTCTACTCATAGCCAGCCTTAGCGACACGTTGGATCCTGCAAAACCTTGAATTCATTGTTCCTACGGCAAGGCATAAGCCTGTTCAAATTACCAAGGTGTGCAGATATGAATTGTACTATACATGAAGTATTTGCGGAATTCTGAAGCACTCTGTTCTCAGGATCACCAAGTGCTACCTGTTTGTGGCTCTCAGCCTCATCGGCATGTTGGCGTCCGGTCCACCGAGACTGCCAATCGTCGCCTCGTACGTCCTGGTGGCCAACAGGGTGGACGACGCCCAGCGCTCAACTTGGACAGAGGAGTTGCTGCGCCTGGGAGGTTCCTCGCCTGTATGGTTCATCTTGTTGAGCTGCCAAACTACACACACAAAATCATATCGGAGCAAATCGCCATAAACTTTTTTACAAAACTGCTTGCCAAATCCCCGTGTAGTGAATTTGCTATATAATTTAATGCTGAACTTTTTCTAATACACACTGAACTTGCATACAACATATTCATAACATCACTTCTCCTAACTGCACTATGATCTATCCATTCAAGAGAGTTTGAACTTGCTAGCATCATCTCCTAACTGCGTCCATCTCATTATCTTTTACAAAACAATTCTCAATATGGAGCAAATAACAACAGGAAGGAGGCCACCACCATGCACATACAACATCAGCATGCAAGCTAGGGGCACAAACATACAGTAGCAAGCATGAATTTTGTAGACTGGGAATTAAAGAAACATCAGTAAGTTGGTAGTACACATGACACACAGAAATAGTGAGTAGGAGTACATGGTTTTGAGGTAATATCTATAGTAATTTGCTACCTTATTTTCAGGTCACACACTCACAATACAGTAACTGTAAACTACTTCCAAGTTACCAAATTGAAAGGTTGCGACGACGATACCATATGCTAGATGAATTGTATGGTTGAAACATAGAAAACTCAAAGAATAGGAATACACGACCAACCTTGCCATTGATGATAGAATTGCTTCTCGCGCATTCCTCCTCCGATCTGTCGGATTTTGAGCAGCAAATGATCGGACTTCCCACTGAAACATACATAAGAAAACATTTTCAAAACCTAATTCACTTGAGATGACTCACCAAGGTAACCATGTTCCCCTAAGCAACCAATGAACAATGAATAATTTTGCATATCTGAAGAACAAAATTTGGATGGTGGTAACACCAAAGCGGCATATGGTTGCTATAAGGTTTTTTTAGTCTGAAGAATGGTAACATAAATGTAATGGATGATTCTTCGATTTGTTTGGTTAGGTTGCCGAAGGCAGTCTATTAGGCCATCACAAATATTTTAAGGTGGTGTTGATAATCAGCTTGGCAGTGAAAATATTTTTTGTGTGAAACAGGGTCCAGTAGATTGGAAAGAGACAGCCCAACAGCAATCAGACGTGAAGCAAAAAAATGTTGATGAAGTTACTACTCTTGATGGCATGACAAAGAGACCCCGACAGTTGAACATTCTGTGTCTGAAGAACTACGTGCTGCAGGATGTAACACATATCTACTTCCACCACCCTTGCCGTTATTTGTAGAAGCAAATATAAATGCTTAGTGTAACCGTGCAAGGACACAGATTAATCTTGAACTGCCTCACCAACTGAAGAAAATAATACAGCAGTTTAATTTTCAGTTACATTTGGAAACTTACTGTCGGTGTCAAAACCGGCGGATCTCGGGTAGGGGGTCCCGAACTGTGCGTCTAGGCGGATGGTAACAGGAGACGAGGGACACAATGTTTTTACCCAGGTTCGGGCCCTCTCGATGGAGGTAAAACCCACGCCCCGCTTGATTAATATTGATGATATGGGTAGTACAAGAGTGGATCTACCACGAGATCAAGGAGGCTAAACCCTAGAAGCTAGCCTATGGTATGATTGTTGAGATGTAATGTTCGCCCCACGGATCAAGGCCCTCCGGTTTATATAGACACCGGAGAGGCTAGGGTTACACAGAGTCGGTTACAATGGTAGGAGATCTACATATCCGTATTGCCAAGCTTGCCTTCCACGCCAAGGAAAGTACCTTCCGGACACGAGCCAGAGTCTTCAATCTTCTATCTTTGTAGTATGGGAGTCTGGCGGATATTGATAGTCCGGCTATCCGGACACCCCCTAGTCCAGGACTCCCTCACTTACCCTGACGGGTTAATCTTACTATTATCTAGTGACCCTCCCTCTTTAATCTTGAGAATTTGCACATCTAAACATGTGCATATAGCTTAAGAATTCAGACAAACAAACAGCCTTCTGATGGCATACAACAATTTTTATCAATCAGATTTACATTCCACTTTTTTTTCAGCAGTTAGCTGCAAGACTTCCTACAAGAAACAGACTTACCCTAAGGCCTTCCCCGCTGGCCTCCCCCATCAGATCTACGCTCGTCAGCGGCCCTGCATTCACAAGCAAGCACATCATATTATACCTGCAGAACCGCAGCGAGCGAGCATCAAGCAGAAAACAAACATATTGTTGGCCTTACGAGGCAGCGCGATGGCGGATTTGCCGGAGAAGGGCATGGGCACGCCGGTGGGCCCGTTGGCATCGTCGCCATTGCCCGGTCCCGGCGCCTACTGCGGGGAGGAGGCGGAGATGGAGGAGACCGCGGAGCGGCGGGGGCGGACGGAGACGGCGTGGAAGGGCAGCCATGACGCGCTTCACGGCGGGGTTGTGGGTTTGGGGATGGGGTTGGGCGCCGATCCAGAAGGTGGAGGAGCTGTGCGTTGATGATGGACAGGCTGGGGAGATGGAGGAGGCGGCGCCGGTGTGGGAGCAGGAGGCGTGGCGGCTGTGAGGAGAAGGGAATGAGAAGTGTGGTGGGTGGGAGTGGATCAGGTGGATGGTGCAGCAGTAAGTAGTAGCGTGTGTTGGTGAAACGCGCTACTCCTAAGTACTTTAGCAGTAGCGCGTCTATGGAAAGAGCGCTACTACTATACCTAGTCTGGAGGCAACGCCCTGGCAATTTTAGTAGTAGCGTTGTTCTCTCCTAGCGCGCTACTACTAAAGGGATATTAGTAGCGCGGTTTTGTAGAGAGCGCTACTGCTATTTAGCAGTAGCGTCTGTTTTTAAACAGCGCTGCTGGTAAGTTTCTATGTATAAGCTTTTCCCTAGTAGTGATTATATCCATGTTTTAGATACGATCCTGCAAGTTATAGTCACCTACTACGTGTTATTATCCGACAACCCCGGAGTGACAACAACCGGGCCCATTGTCGGTGTCAAAACTGGCAGATCTCGGATAGGGGGTCCCGAACTATGCGTCTAAGGCTAATGGTAACAGGAGGCGGGGGACACGATGTTTACCCAGGTTTGGGCCCTCTCGATGGAGGTAATACCCTACTTCCTGCTTGATTGATCTTGATGATATTTAAATACATTATAACAGAGCACTTTCCCTTCCCTCTCAGGCCATTAGCATTCCTATCCGTTGGATCGTCACTTTTAGGCTTTCTTAGCCGTCGGATTTGCTCTTAATCCCACCTAAATCTCACGTACATGCTAACTCGTGCGCCAGACTGCGCTAGCCTTATTGGGCTGCTGCTCCGGTGGTTTTTTTTGGGCGCTTGTGATTAAATTGGGCCTACAGGCCTGTAACAGCTTCCCATCCTCCAACCCAAAAGAACAAGACGCTCTCTACCCCTGGCTTTCGTTCCCAATGTCTCTGGCTCCTAGCCTTCGCATGGCGGCGCCTCCGAGGAGATCGATCCCTTCATCGTCTTAGAAATCTCGACCGACGAAAGAGCGCAGCGACCAATCGATCCCCTCGCCCTCTCTTTCTACCGCATCGCCTATCCTTCCCCCAAATATTTTTGATGCAGTCGCCAGTTTAGGGCCAGAGAGGTAAAGGGCGGAGAGGCTAGATGACGGACGTGATGCAGGCTGTCGCATCATCCCAATCCGGGACAACTCCATGTGGTAAAGTTTGTTTGGGTTTCCGTACCGCCGCAGATGCAGGCCAAGGCCAATCGTCATTTTGTTGTTCAGTAGTTCGTCGTGCGAAACTACTCCGCTATGGTTTGAAGGAAGCGATCACTCTTCAGTTTTTGGAGGCATTCATGGTGAATGATGTGATCCCCATGCTGGCGGTGATTAGTGGATTTATCCCAGTATGTTTTCCACTCTTCTGCTGCTTCAGTTCACGTGTGTGCACATATGTTTCCTCATCTTGCCCTCTTCGATCACCGCTTTATCTTTATTTTTTTCAGGTATGATTTCTTCGTCCACATGACATTGTGTTAATATCCTCCCAATCCCAATTTTGTACAGGGGTATTCATAATGGCTCTGGTTAATTGGTTAGGGCAGATATTGGAGACTGATTCTCACCTTTTATTTATTTGGGAATTCTTCGGTTCATAATCTACAATGGCTTCTGTACATGTAATTACATCAATTGGGCCGCCAGACATTCTAAATTCATATTTTACTTGCTTAGATTTCTGACTGATTCATACCATTGTGTTTTTTGCTGCTCCATGCAACATCTTACTTGGAAGGTGGAACAATATAGTAAAATGCACAAAAAACATAACCATGCTATTCTAGAGGGGGCGAACCAACATCTACTACTTCTATCCACAAATGAGAAAAGCCCTATAATTTTATGGATAATTTAGTTTTTAAATACATGGTGTGACATGCAAAGAAAAATTGTTTGGCCCATATTAGTTACGGAAAACAGGAAATATTAATGTCGTTGTTGGCTTTCTTCATCGGAACTGAAGTATAAGGCGAGCATACACACAAGGGAACAGAAACGTTGCAGAGTAACACGTGTGTTCAACACGATTTCCCCATTGTTCATGTTGAGGTAATCCAGTGAACTTAACTATGATTACCTTCTGTTTATTGCAATTCTCCTAGGTATCAAAGAAATTGAATAGTTAGTTTCTCTACTTCAATTTGTTAGCAACTACCATTATTCAATAATTTCTAAAATAATATATAAACAGTTACCAAGTGATGGATATCCTTTCCATGGTTCACAGTGTGTTAGCCACTTTATCATACTAATGTATGTTCCAGAATTAATTGGACCTGTTGTGTTTAGAAGATTCTATCTTTCCTATTTGATTTACTCCTTGAATATTTTTAATGTATCGGATATAAACAACAATGGACTTAGATGTTAATTTTCAATTTTGTTATTTTAGATTTTGCACGGAAGATAGCTTATATAATGTGACTCTACGATGCATTTTATCTATGATGGGATGTGATGAATGTCAAACTACTGTTTCATAGGTCACATGTTATTTAGATTTTACATGGGAGATAGCTTATACAATGTGACTCTACAGTGCAGGTTATCTTTGATGGGATGGGATGAATGTCAACCTGTTGTTTCATAGGTCACATGTTATACAGATTTTGCATGGAAGATAGCTTACAACATGACTCTACGATATGTTTAATCTCTGATGGGATGGGATGAATGTTAATCTGCCATTTCATAGGTCACGTGTTATTTAGATTTTGCATGGAAGATAGCTTATGACAATGTCACTCTATGATATGTTTTATATTTGATGGGATGGAACGAATGTGAGTCTGTTGTTTCATGGTCACAAGGCATTATTCTACTATGGTAGATTCTTCTATTTTTACACACAACTGTATGTGTACTTTTTGTCAAAAATAAACTATCCATATACTTGAATGAAAACAAATTCAAAACTTTTGTTGTGAGCATACTTGCACATCCATATTTAATATCGATGATATCCGTCGGGCCTATAGACTATATAGTACTTCCTCCATTCTGAAATAACTATCGCTCAAAAGGATGTATCTAAACGTATATTCATTAATTAGTACATCCGATTGAGATACAGTTATTTCCGGACGGAGGGAGTACATGATTGATAATGAGTATTGACTGCAAAGAGATGGCCAACACAATGTGAGATAAATATATAGCTAGACTACAGTGCATGCTTGCTAATCCGTAAAGATATGCGGTATTATAGCTTAGGTAGTGTACTGAATATGCAGGTTGGAGAAGAGATTTTTTGGTATTCTAAAGCTCATCTTCAGGTTCATTACATGTGCCAAACGCATGGTTGCTGCTTTCGAAGTAGATGATATCTTTCTCTAGGGCTATACACTTGAAATGTTGTAATTTTTATTGTTCAAATTATACTATCTCGATGCTATGAGGTTCCATATTTGTGCTATAGATAGCTTCAAGGCATGAACATATCCTCCTATAAGAAAATTCGTGCCTGTTAGAAATAACAAGGCCCTTACTGCTCTGTATGAGATAAATCCTTCCCACAATTTGAAAGCCTTCATGTAAGAATTGGTTTGAATATCAGATTACTGTATGTTTAATGTATGTTCATCAATATAGAAGAGTGTGGCAACAAGCGGCAAGTCATTCCTACTACCACATTACTTTCACTACAAATCAATTAAGTTTCCCAATTTGACAACTTACAAATATAAGAGTTGGCTTATGTAAATTTAGCTTTCGTGTTTTATATCACCATAGATTAAGAAAATTCATACCAATCTACTGCCAAAATAGACGGGCGCGGCAACGCGTGCCATCATGTTCTAGTAAGTATTACAAGAGTTGATCTACCACAAGATCGTAGAGGCTAAACCCTAGAAGCTAGCCTATGATTATGATTGTTGTTGTCCTACGAACTAAACCCTCCGGTTTATATAGACACCGGAGGGGGCTAGGGTTACACAGAGTCGGTTACAGAGAAGGAGATCTACATATCCGAATTGCCAAGCTTGCCTTCCACGCAAAGGAGAGTCCCACCCGGACACGGGACTAAGTCTTCAATCTTGTATCTTCATAGTCCAACAGTCCGGCCAAAGTATATAGTCCGGCTGTCCGAGGACCCCCTGTCGGTGTCAAAACCGGCGGATCTCGGGTAGGGGGTCCCGAACTGTGCGTCTAGGCGGATGGTAATAGGAGACAAGGGACACGATGTTTTTACCAGGTTCGGGCCCTCTCGATGGAGGTAAAACCCTACGTCCTGCTTGATTAATATTGATGATATGGGTAGTACAAGAGTGGATCTACCACGAGATCAAGGAGGCTAAACCCTAGAAGCTAGCCTATGGTATGATTGTTGAGATGTATGTTGTCCTACGGACTAAAGCCCTCTGGTTTATATAGACACCGGAGGAGGCTAGGGTTACACAGAGTCGGTTACAATGGTAGGAGATCTACATATCCGTATTGCCAAGCTTGCCTTCCACGCCAAGGAAAGTACCATCCGGACACGAGCCGGAGTCTTCAATCTTGTATCGGATATTGATAGTCCGGCTGTCCGGAGACCCCCTAGTCCAGGACTCCCTCAGTAGCCCCTGAACCAGTCTTCAATGACGATAAGTCCGGCGTGCATAATGTTCGGCATTGCAAGGCGGGTTCCTTCCTTGAATAATCCAGAGAAGATCATGAACACCAGGATAGTGTCCGGCTCTGCAAAAATAATTTCCACATTCCACCATAGAGAGAATAAAATGCACACTCAACTCAATCTGCTGACGTATTATGCGGCGTGACATCACACCGCAACCAAGCCTTTGTTTGAATCGTTTTTACTATACCACCTCAGCACGTTTAGCGAAGCGGTTTCCTTGGCACGTCCTATCGAGCAGAGACCGTGTTCCCTTATTCCGGATTCTCATCAATACGCGTAGTAACCCAACCGCGCCATTGATGGTGGCGCTTGGGAGATAAGCGAGTTTTACCAGGCTACTGGGGGACGCGTAGTTTTGTCCGCCTATATATAAGGGATAAGGATTCACCTTCTCACCTACGCCTTCTTCCTCCTTTGCTTATCCATCCCTGCGAACTCAAGCTCCAACGCCCGAACTCGCGCATCTCTCCTCGACCTTCTCAGAATATGTCCGGAGCGGGAGGTAAATGGTTGGCCTCCACCGCTAAGGAGGAGGACATCACCAAGCTGCGCAGCGCCGGATACCTTTCCGGTGATATCGCGCATCGGCTGCCCGACGAGGGGCAGCTCATCCCTACCCTGTGGCCCCATGAGAGGGTCGCCTACCTCCCCACTTCCTCCGCTGGACTGGGCTTTCCGCCCATCCATTTGTCCGGGGCTCATGTTTTACTACGGCCTGGATTTCCACGATCCGGCGCCAACTTCATCCTCAACATCTCGGCGCTTATCGTCGGTGCGAGGCCTTCCTCTCGCATCCAGCCCCACTTCGCCTGTGGCTCAAGACCTTCAATGTCAAGTCAAGGTTGTGAAGGGCACGCAAGCGAATGCGGAGGCGCCATGTTGGGCAAATTGCCCAACGTCCCTTGGCTGGAAGGGACCTTCGTGGACTCCGTCAAGGGGTGGCAATCGGGGTGGTTCTACATCATTGAGCCGCGCAAGCCCACATGGGCGGCGGCCCCCGAGTTTAGATCTGGAATCCCCACGCAGCTCACCTCCTGGAAAGAGAAAGGCTTGCAGTGGGGCAATCCGGTGGAGGTGACGGGACTCCGAGCCTGCATCAAGAAGATGGTGAGCAATAGGCTCCGGCTTGTCGACGTGGTCCAAGTCATGCTCCTCCGGCGGATTCTCCCATGCCAAGAACAGGCATTCAATTTGTGGGAGTTCAATCCGGAACAGCACCAGGCGCTAATCGGGCTCTTCGATACAACATACGAAGGCGCTTGGAGGGTGCTGTTCAAGGGCGCTGAAGCCCCCACATCCGCGACGGAAGATCGCGGATTTAGCTCGCAGTGTCCAACTAACGAGGTAAGTGATTCAACCCCATTACGGGACACTTGTGATAATTAGATTAACTCTAGTGAGGTTTTATTCTGCCTCTTCCTTTGACAGGAATGGATGGAGAAGGCCAAGCTGCTCGTCAGCCCGGCTCCCATGCCAGAAGACCCAGTGGACGCCCGCTTAATAGGGCTGCTGGTTCCGGCACCGCACGTGGTGCCAGAGAAGAAGGCCAAGAAGGTGGCCGCGGGGACTCGAAAGAGTTCCCGCAATCAGGCGTCTGACGACGACGAGGACTCCTCCCCTAGAGACGAGGAGGAGGAGTACTCTCTGCCGGAGGAGGGAGAGAAGAAGAGGAAGGCTTCCCCAATCGGGGAGGCCGAAGGGTCCAAGAGGGGGAGAACTATCCCCCCGGACAGTTTTGCCAACATCAGCGTTGGCGAGGACGAGTGGCCTCCAAGGGCCAAGCGTCCGGCAGGATCGTAAGTATCCGGATCCTTGACGTGTAATTTCTTTTATGTCGTGTAGTGTCCTTCTAACGCCGCATTCTGTCCGTAGTCCGGCCAAGGATGATCTCCCTGACTCATCGAGCGGGTCATTGGCCTCGTCGGATGTGAACTCCATCCCGACTGCCTCTACCCCACGCGCCGACGAGGATGCCGAGGTGGGATCCCAAAGAGGGACCCATCAGGAGGAGGCTCCGGAGGCGCCGCCAGGCGACCTCCCAGACTTTGTGCCGGACTCTACATCGGAACCCGCAGTGGTTCCAGAGTCCGGCAAGCGGCCCCTTCGAAAGAAGGGCAGGACCGCGACGCCGGCGGCCTCCATCCAACCGGAGGCGCCGGATAACCTGTTGGAGGCACTTAAAGGCGCTTCCATCGAGGAAGAACACCGCACTATTATGAGTGCGGTGATTGAGAAGGTTCAGCTTGCTAAGAGCGGGCTGACCGAAGCCTGCAGCAGCCTTCTAATAGGCTTTGAGGTAAGAAGTTAAAATTATGTAATGTAATACCGCATAGACAAGAGTTCTCGATGCTTAGTTCGGTGTTCGGAAAGAAAAGCCGGACTAAGGATCTAACAAGATATACGCAGGGTTGCCTAAAATATGTCAATATGGGTTTGCAGGCTGCGCTGCTGGCCTCTGCCGCTTTAACGGCGGAGGTCGATGTGCTGAAGAAGGACCTCGAGCGGTCCGAGCAAGAGCTCGGCCATGCGAAGAAGCAGCTCGAGGAAAAAGAAGGTAAGTAACACCTGTTTGAATAAGTACCTTACAGAAAAGGATTTTGGTTGCAAATAAAATTAACGAGGATAATATGTGTATTGCAGGGGCCACTAACGAGGTGGCAGCCCTGAAGGATGCCGTGTCCGTGGCCGAACGCAATGCGGCCACGGAACGGGCTGAGCGAGAAAATCAAGAGGCACTGGTGGCGGAAGTTCGGCAAGAGCTCCAGGCTCTCATAGAAAAGCATGAGAGTTTGGAGCGTGACTCCAAGACTCGAGAGTCCGAGCTTGCCTCGGCTCTCGAAAGTGCCAAGTCCGACAAGGCCGAGGCCCGTAAGGCCCTTCAGGAAGTGGAGGACATAAAGAAGATAGCGGCGGGTAAGGCATTTTTCATGCAAAGCAGGCATGTTAGTGTGAACTACCTGACACTTACCCGAATTCTGAGCTCTGTAGGCGCTTGCAGATCTGCCAGAAAAGGCCCGATGCCGCCAGATTCTATCGTGGCGAGGAGGGAGCTCGACGGAGAAGGTCTTCTGGTCTCAAGACGCTGAGGCCGCCATCCGTGCACTCCAAGCTGCCACCAAGCAGCTGGTCGAACTCCACAAGGTAGCTGAGGAGGCCATGAAGGGCCTCATAGTCCGGCTGTGGCCTGGAAAGGCCATGCCTGGGAGCTACTTTGGCCTAGTGCGGCGGCTGGTGGATGCATGCCCCAGGCTGGATGTAGTCAAGTGCTCCGACTGTATTGAAGGCGCTCGTCGTGCCCTTGCCCGCATAAAGGTGCAATGGGGCAAATTGGATACGGAGAAGCTTCTCACGGACCCACCGCCGCCGGGCAAGGAGTATCGCACGCCGGAGAAGTATTATAAAATTTTCCTAAAGGGAGCCTACGATATTGTAGATGAGTGCTCCCGAAATGTAATTTTTGAGTGAACTCGCTGTATATTTATCCTGTGCGCTGAAAACTTCGTTCATATGCGCCATGAGAAATGCTTGTTTAATTTAAAATATTACCTTCTGTGCGGCCGTTTATAAAATCTGAGAGATGGCAAGTCGTTGGCTTCAGCCCCCAAGCCACAAGTGTTGGGGTGTTCGGGATAAACTTGAGCACTCTTGTTCCCATATTTGGGTCCATCTAGGGAGGCGCTCAACACAACGAACAAAGCAACCGGTCTTATAATGCTTGAACACTCTCACTTAGCCTTAGAATTCTATAATTTTAAATTTCGGCGAAGCCCCTGGTATTCGGAAGACCGAATCCGGGGCGCTGTCCACGCCTTCGTCGGACATTATCCGAACTCGTCAAGCGGCGTGAGTCTTTATGACCCAAAAACCTCTCGAACAGCGACCAGTCTCTCGCCTTATCATGCCAGTCAGTTTTAGCTTTCTCCACTGAGGCGTTAACCTGGCTCGACCGGGGCATAATCGCAGTGGTTCTCCCAGTGCCACCTTAGCCGACAGAACGGAACGTAAGGCACCAAAACGTGGGAGCCGGGCAAACCCAACTATTGACCCAAGACATGATTCGGAGTTGATTCATATAATGCTATAAGTTTGGGGTGCCGCACTTGTGAAAGTGTTCGGACTTTATCACACCATAGTTTGGGGAACAGAAGCCCCTGGCGTATTTGGCCGTACCAAAATATACGGGTGCAAGATGTCATGTGATGAACATATATAAAAGATAATGCAATTGCAATAAAGAGGTGCTGCGTTATTTATGAAAGAAGGTCTGCTAGTAGAGCGGATTGATACAAATAGTGCGGTAAGCAAGGGATTTGGACTAAATAAACATGTCCCCCTCCAGGGACGAGCTGCAGACTTGGTGTATATAATCGAATTTAATGCTCGTACTTGAGACCACCTGAATGTTCGTCGCGGCCTTCTTTAGTCCCTGACTGTTGCATCATGAGTTTCGCAGGTTCGCCACCGGACAGGGCTTCTGGTTAACAGAGTCCTGTGTACATGAAAGAAGAATAAAAATAAAAATAAAAGGAAGGAGGCGACTTCAGAGCCCTCGTGTGGTCGAACCGCACTGGGTCCATTGCGATTGTGCCCTTTCCCCGCGCCCATGGTATCTCCAAAGCGTAATGATGTACGCGAGTGTTATTCTCATGTGCGGGCGAGGGTTAGCCGCATTGCTACGCTGCGTTCGATCGCGCCAGTGGTCTTGGTTGGTATTGTTCGGGCGCTTTCTTGTATCCGCTTTTTAACCGCCGGACTTGAGAATTGCCTTAGAAGGCTGCTCAGATTTCCGCCGAGAGCCGCTGTATGTTCCTCCGCTCGAGGGAGCGCCCAGATTCCCATTGACCGTGATGACTCCACGAGGGCCTCGCATCTTGAGCTTTAGATATGCATAATGCGGCACCGCTGAATTTTGCAAACGCGTTCGTCCGAAAGAGCGTGATAGCCATCGCGAACGGGACTATGTCGAAGATTAACTCTTCGCTTCGAAATTATCCGGGATCCAAGACCACTTCTAGTGTGACTGAAGCCAGGCAGCTTGGCTTCCGCTCGGGATGACACCTTTAAAGGTTGTCTTTGTAGGTTTAATCCTTGATGGGTCTATGCCCATTTTTGCGACCGATCCCGATAAAGCAGGTTCAGCACGCCGCCGCCCATCAGACTCCCGTGAGGTGAAATCCATCGACGATTGGGTCTAAAACCACGCGCGAATCCGCCATGGCGATGCTGGTCGGATGGTCTCTTCGAGCTTAAAGTGATCGGACAAGAGGACCATGGATTGAACTTTGGGGCGATCGCTCCAACACATAGACGCCCCTTAGCGCTGCTTCCTCTCCCTCTTGGGTATGTGGGTCGCGTATATCATATTCACCGTCCGCACTTGTGGGGGAAGACCCTTCTGTCCTCTGTTGTTCAGCGGCCGGGTCTCTTCCTCGTCGTCGCTGTTTAGCCCCTTGTCATTGTTTTTGAAAATGAACTTGCCGGCCTGCTTGAACACCCAGCAATCTCTATTGGTGTGGTTAGCTGGCTTTTCAGAGGTGCCGTGTATCTGGCATAAGCGGTCGAGTATTCGGTCCAGATTGGACGGACCCGTAGTGGTTCTTTTAAATGGCATCTTCCGTTGACCGGGTTTAGAGCCTCGAATCCGCATTGACCGCCAGATCCTCCTTATCGCCGCCAAGCACGCGGCACTTGTTTTTTTTTGACGTGACTGCCGTTGTTGTCCTTGGTATCCGGACTGCCAGAATTTTTACGGAGATTGTTGCTGCGGGCTAGCCAGCTGCCCTCTCCAAAGACAAAAGCGGTCATTAACGGCGTGAGGGCTGCCATGGATTTCGCTTTTCTTGCCCCTGTGCCGGGCTAGCCATTCGTCCCGGATGTTATTTTTGAAGGCTGCAAGGGCCTCAGATCCCGGACAATCGACGATTTGATTTTCCTTCACAAGAACCGTGTCCGGAATTGCTGGCCGATTCGTCTGGCTGCTGAATAATGTGGCTTAGGTCATCGGCGTCTGGTGGTCGCACATATGTGCCTTGGAAGTTATCAAGGAATGCGGCTTCCAGATCTTCCCAACACCCAATTGACTCTGCGGGCAAGCTGTTAAGCCAATGCCGAGCTGGTCCTTTAAGCTTGAGTGGGAGGTACTTGATGGCGTGGAGATTGCCGCCGGGCCATATGGATGTGGAGAAGATAGTCTTCGATCCACACCGCGGGTCTCACAGCCATCGTAAGATTCGACGTTACGGGTTTAAACCCTTCGGGGATATGATGATCCATTACTTCGTCAGTGAAGCATAACGGGTGTGCGGCGCCCCTGTATTGAGCGATATCGCGACGCAGCTCGAGAGAGCGTTGTCTGCTGTGTTCTGCCCGGCCGGGGTTATTGTATCCGGCACGACGATATTCGTCGTGGGTCGTAGGGCGCCCACGTGATCCATAAATGGATCTGGATTGCCTTGCTTTGTCCTCCCATATGTCTCGCAAGTCCGGCGCGTTCCCTCTTGGCTTCGTACTCTTGGAGCGATGTCGGGTATGGTCTTGGTGGGGCCCGATGCCTCTTCTATCACGCACCACGTGGTGGTCGGTCAGCCATATCGCAGGCCGGTGATGAAGGTATGTATGCTTCCTCCTCTAATCGGGGAGCAGCTTGCGCCTTGGGTAACTTTTGAGGGGCGCTCGAAGTTTATACTCTTGACGCGAGGACCTCGGTCCATCGATCAGCCAGCAGGTCTTGATCAGCTTGAAGCTGTTGCTGCTTTTTCTTTAGGCTGTTTGCTGTGGCGATAAGCCTGCGCTTGAAGCGCTCCTGTTCGACGGGATCCTCAGCTATGACGAACTCATCATCGTTGAGGCTTGCTTCATCTTCGGAGGGAGGCATATAATTATCATCCTCAACCCCTTCGTCTGCCGCCCTCTCGTGGGGGCTTGCATCTGCATCCTCCTGCGCTGAGTCTTGCTGGAGGGGATTGTCTTCGACACTCTTTGGAGTATTATTATCTCCCGTGCTGGAATATCCATTCTTGCTGTGGCGGGATTTAGAGCGGCGCCGCGGACGTCAGCGTTTGGGCTGCTTCTTTAGAGAATCTGCCTCCGCTGCTTCTTCGCCATCCCCGTCTTTTGGGGTGTCCACCATGTATATGTCATATGACGAGGTGGTCTTCCAGTGCCCTGTAGGCGCTGGCTCCTGTTCGTCTCCGCCATCGTCGTCCATAGCATCTATGTCGTCGGAGTCGAAGTCTAGCATGTCGGTTAAATCTCGGCGGTGGCTACAAAGTGGGTGGTGGGCGGCTCAATTTCTTCGCCGTCTGCATTTCAACCATCCCGCCATAGTCCGCCAGACTCTCCGATAGCGAGAGATGCTTTAGTGAATTCAAGATATCGCCAAAAGGCGAGTGTTGGAAGATGTCCGCGCGGTGAATTCCATAACCGCGCCCAATCCGGATCGATTAGTAGGGGCGCTGGAGGTTCGGAGTCCGGCGAGGTGTCCGCGCCGAATCACGAAGTTTCATGGGGACAAGATTGGTGTTCGCCCATCGCCGTGGATGTTGAAGCCCCTAGGGCGGCGTCTATCCACCGCCTCGATCTGGGCGACGGCCCGGGCTAATGGCGAAGCTGATCCGCAGCGCCACCAAGGCACGCTCGCGGCAGAGCTAGATCATGCCCATCGCCACAAAGGCGGCGCTGCTATCAGGCTCGAGTCCGTCAAGATCAAGTCTCCGCGACATCGGCCGTGAAGTTTAAGCTTCCAAATCTGACCGATGGCTGGGGCGAAGCTTTCGATCTGCTCCAGATGGCCAAGCGAATTGCCCGCAGCGCGGTTGCCGAATACGAAGATCTGTCCGGGAGAAAAGTCTCACCCTAGACAGATTGCTGGTTGAAGATGCCATCAAGCCTATCGGTGACGACATACGAGGAACTCTCAATGAAAGCACCAATGTCGCTGTCAAAACCGGCGGATCTCGGTAGGGGGTCCCGAACTGCGCCTAGGCGGATGGTAACAGAGACAAGGGACACGATGTTTTTACCTGTGTTGGGCCCTCTCGATGGAGGTAAAACCCCACGCCCCGCTTGATTAATATTGATGATATGGGTAGTACAAGAGTAGATCTACCACGAGATCAAGGAGGCTAAACCCTAGAAGCTAGCCTATGGTATGATTGTTGAGATGTATGTTGTCCCACGGACTAAAGCCCTCTGGTTTATATAGACACGGAGGAGGCTAGGGTTACACAGAGTCGGGTTACAATGGTAGGAGATCTACATATCCGTATTGGCAAGCTTGCCTTCCACGCCAAGGAAAGTACCATCCGGACACGAGCCGGAGTCTTCAATCTTGTATCTTCGTAGTCTTGGAGTCCGGCGGATATTGATAGTCCGGCTGTCCGGACACCCCCTAGTCCAGGACTCCCTCACCCGCTAATCCGAGACTCCCTCAGTAGCCCCCGAACCAGGCTTCAATGACGATGAGTCCAGTGCATAGATTGTCTTCGGTATTGCAAGGCGGGTTCTCCTCCCAATCCAGAGTACCAGTTGTAGCGAGTAGGGTCCGGCTTCCCATTAATGTTGTACTCCTCGGCTTCTGTGCTTTAATAGTGGCTATCTCCACATGTTGAGCGAATGCGAGAAGTCGGGGCATTTTTACATTTGCCACCCCGACCATGTAAGTAAATCATCTATTTAAAAGGGACGGGGATCCTCAGATCCAAATCACACCATCCTCCCCCAGCAAGCATCCATCAGAGCGCGCCCGGAAGAAACCATACCATCATGGCCGGCCGTCGCAGCTCCTCCTATCGCTCCCGTAGCACTAAGCCAGGCGATTGGGAGAAGTGTTCTCTCCCCCATAGTCGATTAGTAGAGTTGCAGACCAAGGGGTTTCTCCCGCCTGCATACATGGTCCCCGTCCGAGCCGGACTAGCCACCTACAATGGCGGGGAGCAAGCAGAGAATTTTCTCAACCCGTCCAAGGGGGAGCAGGTATGCCTTGTCCCCTACTTGCTGAGGGGACTCGGATTTCCAATCCATCCATTCCTCCGCGGGCTCCTGGAGTTCTATGGCCTCCAGCTGCATAACTTCACCCCTGCCTCCATTTTACACATCGCCGGCTACGTCGCCTTTTGCGAGCTATTTCTGGGCTGCGAAGCTCATTTTGAGCTATGGAAGAGGCTATTCTTCCTTGTAGCCCGTACTCAGGAGGGGTCAATATGTCAAGTGGCCGGAGCCGA
This sequence comes from Aegilops speltoides, assembly GCA_021437245.1. Lineage (NCBI taxonomy): Eukaryota > Viridiplantae > Streptophyta > Magnoliopsida > Poales > Poaceae > Aegilops > Aegilops speltoides. The sequence goes on along the minus strand of CM038142.1, from coordinate 516,822,396 downwards.
AATATGGCGCATCGTCGAGACCGGATACCTGTCCGGTACTCCGAAGAAGACATCCGAAGACTGGCCTTCGGAGTGGTTTTATATGGAGGACGTCCCCCTTCCGGACCCTATTCGGATGGGCCTTCCCGAGTTTGCAAATGCCCCGTTAAAGAAATGCCACAGCTGGCGCCCTCGGAGCCTCTAGGAGGAAGATAACAGAGAGGTCCTTTTCCTGATGGACAGGACAAAAACACTGGCCAAATCAGGACTGACAATAATTGAGGTTATGTCAATATGTATAATGTGGGGGGTACAACCACTTCAGTATCGGGGAAAACCCGTGTGGCACTTCAATGGAGAAGACGATGCCACCCGCTGCAGTCGTAAAGGTCCGGACTCCGCCACCACTCTGGCGAAAATACTGTCCGATTTGTACAAAGGAGAAGAAGAGGAGTTCATCCGGATTAAGCCACGGGATGGATTCTCCATGTACAACCCCCCAAGCTGGGTGAGCCGCTACCTTTTATTTCAGTCTTTTCCCGCATTCCTTATCACAAGTATTTACCTTGCCAATTCATAGCAGGAACTGCAAAAATCTACAAGGGAGTTCCACAGCCCGTCTCCACAGCCAGAGAACCCCGACCGGGCCCTCGACCCCGGACTTGAAGAAGATCCGGATATATTTGTGGAGCTCGTCGACAGGACATTTTATCAGTTAAGCTGAGATGGTGCCTTGGTGGCCATCATAGCTGATTATCTTGGCCTATTCCCTGCATCACATGTAAGTAAAACCGGAGTCCCAATTTCCAAGAAGGATCCCCTCTTTGCGCCTTACCCACCGCACCTGTATTGCGTTTTGCAGGGAAGGCCATCGGAACACCGCGCCGAACCCGCGGTGACTCGTCAACAAGGAGCACCAAAGCCGGGTCGGCTTAAAAGGAAGGCAGTCAGGACCGAGACGCCATCGCAGAGGTATGATTAAAAACCTGCTACGTAATTATCGTCCTTAAAATATAACAATGTCCATGGTTCCCCGGCTGAAAAAGCGTTCGCCGGACTGTATCTGGAGAGCCTGCCGGTCACGCCTCCACCAGCCGGACCCCGAGGCTGGACTCAAGGGCGGAGATTAACGCGGGGACAACACCAGACGATCTTCCTACAGAGGATGCGGATAGATTAGCCTCCACAAACTCCAAAGTGGAGAGCGCGATGAATCACAGGCGCCGATGGACCACACTACGCGACCCTAATTTCTCTGAAGAGGCGTTCAATGCCTTCAACTCAGGGGACGCGTACATCCAAGCTGCTCAAGATGGCCTCGCCAGAGCCACGGACAAGTACGCAAAGGATATACGGGTAAGAAAAAATTGATAAGTATGTATATCAGTAGCCCCTGAGACTTGAAACAGTTGGCACAACTGATTTAAGGATCATTGTATGCATAGGTTCTTATAGAGAAGAATACCCAGCTGTCTAAAGAGATGGAGGAGTGTAAAGCCCAGCCGCGGGCCGCAGTTGCCGGAATGGAGGAGTCCAAGAAGGCCCCATCTGGTAATACTTGTCTTGATGGGAACGAATGTAATGACGTGTACCAGTTAGTATTCGGCATGAATGCAAATCTAACAATAGATTCTGCAGATAATCCCGGAGGTAATACGGAGATCATACCGGGGGATGAGCAATATGCTGAACGACAGCTAAAGGCTGGCGAGCGCGTACTTACAAAGATTATACGGGAGAAAATGATCTCCAGGATGCGAACACCCGGCTGGACGTTGAATTAAAAGATGTTCGGGCCCAGCTTGCTGACTCAGTTAAAGAGAATAAGAGGCTTCGACGGGGCATTTTTAGTAAGTGCTCGAACGAACCTTTATAAAGTTCGGCGAAGAAGCGGGCTAACAGAATTATTTCTATAGGTATGCTGACAGGTCGTCCCGAAGAGGAGTTGCCCGGATCTGTAGGTGATCTTCTGCAAGGGCTCTCGCAACTGCACGGACAAATTCGGTAGGTGATGCAGGGTATTGCCCAGGCCTTGTGGCCATCCGCATCCCTGCTCGGAGGCATGGGAGAGCTCGTGGAGATGCTCAAGGGAGCGCGGCGGTGCTTCTGATTATGGAAGATATCGGCCTGCCGACAAGGTGCAAGGGAAGCCTGGGCCATGGTGAAGACGCGATACACCAAGGCTGACCCGAACCACATGGCCGAGGTCGGACCCATAGGGTCAGATGGGGAAGAGATCCCCGTTAGTCTGGTATATGACCAAATAGCATTAGCCGCAAAGTGTTCCCAACAGGACTGTAGGCTAAACAGCCTATTGGATGGCATAGAAGAAGAATTTAGTCAGTCTAAGTGACTGTGTACTAGCCGGATTGTAAATCATTTGTCATGGCGGACCTTTTGTCCCTAGACGGATTGTAAATCATTTGTCATGGCGGACCTTTTCGCTTCAACCTCCGGACTCGACAGTCCGGAGTGTATCCGAATACCCGCCGCTATGTAAAACCGGGTATGTGTGGAAACCAGGCGTAGGGGTCATAAGTGCTTGAACAGACAAGTACCCAGCTAGCTATGTTATATTACATGGATAGTAAGAAACGTCTTCTAGGGAGAATAGTTCCGTTAAGGGTTCCTTTCCCTGGGTACACATGCGTTAATGTGCATGTCCGAACTGCGAAAAGCAACGCAGGATATAAACATCTGGGGGCATGTATTAAAATAAGTAAGAAACATCTTTTGTTCACCGATCAAATATTCCCTTAAGAACGCTAGCTTTCGGCTTCAACCAGTCTGAGGTATACATCCGGCTGACCCGGCAGTAACAATCGCAGAGGTGCTCCCCTTATGCCCTAGCCGAATTAATGGGAATGTATGGCATAAACACAAGAGCCAGGAAACCCAGCTTGGCCAAAACTTAAGTCATATCGATGCATATAATGGCGAAAAAAGGCACATATGGAGAAGTGACGCATATGTGGTGGGCATAAAGCCCAGAAGATAATTATAGTAAGCTTCTGTATAAGAAGCCCCTAGGTATATTGAGCATGCATAGCACGGCGGGAGTGTGCAGTTGAAGCACACTTAAAGCTTTTAAGGCTATATATAAAAAGGAAAGAAAGAAAGAAGGATGACATAACTTACAAAAAAGCGGAGGTAGGGAGACGAACACAGAGTTCGGCGTTAGGCAAAGAATCTTCGGAGTCTGACCGCGTTCCATGGGTTCGGCTCGAGTCGGTTATCTGATACATCACACAGACGGTACACTCCTCCGATGAGAACATGATCAATGATGAAGGGACCCTCCCACTTGGGCTTGAGCTTGTCCTTTTTCTTCTCTAGTAGGCGTAGAACGAGTTCGCCAATGTTATAAGTTTTGGCCCGTACTTCTCTGCTTTGATACCTTCGAGCCTGCTACTGATAGAATGCGGAACGGGCCTTTGCGACATCCCGCTCCTCCTCCAGGGCATCTAAATTGTCCTGCCGATCTAGCTCGGCTTCTCTCTCTTCGTACATGCGCACTCGAGGTGAGTCATGAATGATATCGTAGGGTAGTACTGCCTCTGCGCCGTACACCTAAAAAATAGTGTGTATCCGGTGGTGCGATTTGGCGTGGTCTGCAGCCCCCATAGTATGGAGTCGAGCTCCTCGACCTAGTGCGTATCTGATTCCTTCAAGGATCGCACTAGTCTGGGTTTGATGCTGCTCATAATAAGACCATTTGCTTGTTCGACTTGACCGTTTATTTTGGGGTGATAGACAGAGGCATAATCGAGCTTAATGCCCATTTTTCCACACCAAGTTTTCACCTTATTGGTTGTGAAGTTGGAGCCGTTATCAGTGATGATGCTGTGGGGGGACACCGTAACGGTGTACGACTCCGGATATAAAGTCTATCACTAGTCCGGATTCGGTCGTTTTAACTGGTTTGGCCTCTATCCATTTGGTGAATTTATCTACCATCACCAACAAGTATTTTTTCTTATGGCTTCCTCCTTTAAGGGGTCCAACCATATTGAGCCCCCAGACTGCAAAGGGCCAAGTTATGGGGATTGTTTGGAGAGTGGTAGGTGGCATATGGCTTTGATTTGCAAAAAGCTGGCAACCAACGCAATGTTGGAGGAGGTCCTGTGCGTTTGCTCGGGCTGTCGACCTGTAGAAACCTGTACGGAAGGCCTTGCTTACAAGGGCCCGAGCTGCGGCGTGGTGGCCGCCGAGTCCAGCATGAAATTCTGCCAAAAGCGATCGTCCTTCCTCTTCAGAGATGCACCTTTGGAGCTCTCCAGTCGCGCTTTTCTTATAAAGCTCTCCCTCGTGGACCTTATAGGCTTTAGAACGCCGCACAATGCAACGTGCCTCATTTTGGTCTTCAGGGAGTTCTTGCCTATTTAGGTAGGCTAAGAAGGGTTCTGTCCACGGGGCGATGACAACCATAATCACGTGGGCCGAAGGTGTCATTTCGGTGGTGGAGCCTCCGATTTTGTCAGAGTGTTCGGGATCTGGGGTTGTGTTCGGATCCGGACTGGTATTGCTGGTCTCCCCTTCCCACACCACGGATGGCTTGAACAGCCTTTCCAAGAAGATATTAGGTGGGACGGGGTCGCGCTTAGCACCGATGCGGGCGAGGATATCCGCTACTTGATTGTTTTCTCTGACAACATGGTGGAATTCGAGCCCCTTGAACCGAGCTGACATTTTAAGGACGACATTGCGGTAAGCCGCCATTTTTTGGGTCCTTGGCATCAAAGTTTCCATTTATTTGAGATATTGCGAGGTTTGAATCCCCACGCACTTCCAGGCGTTGAATGCCCATGGAGACTGCGATCCGGAGACCGTGTAACAAAGCCTCATATTCGGCTACGTTGTTGGAATTTGTGTATAGTATTTGAGTACGATTGATCAGATTCCGTGGGGATGTCAGACAACGCCTGCCCCTGCACCAGCCAGATCTTAGAGCCATCAAAGTGCATGATCCGATTGAGTACGCTACTGCACTTTTTAGGGAGTTCGTCATTCATTCGCGACAAAGTCGGCCAGATTTATGCGACTTTATGGCTCGCTGTGGTTTGTATATTATGTCGAACGGGAGGAGCTCGATAGCCCATTTAGCAATCCGGCCCGTGGCATCGCGGTTATTTATTATATCATTGAGCGGTACTTCAGAAGCCACCGTGATTGAACACTCTTGAAAGTAGTGTCGTAGCTTCCGGGATGCCATGAAGACCGCGTATGCTATCTTTTGATAATGTGGGTACCGGGACCTACATGGAGTGAGGACAGTGGATACATAGTATACCGGCTTTTTAAGCGGGAACTTATGTCCGTCTATCTCTCGTTTGACGATGAGCACTGTGCTTACAACCTGGTGTGTTGCAGCTATATATAACAGCATGGGTTCATCGATATTTGGCACGGCCACGATTGGATTGCTGGCCAAGAGGGCCTTTATTTCTTCCAGTCCGGCCGTAGCCGCATCCGTCCACTCGAAGTGGCCGGTGCATTGAAGAAGGCGATAGAGGGTAGTGCCTTTTCTCCTAATCGGGAGATAAAGCGGCTTAGGACAGCCACGCATCCGATTAATTTCTGGATTTGCTTGAGGTCTGTTGGAGTAGCCAACTGTGACAGAGCTCGGATTTTAGCCGAATTTGCTTCAATTCCTCTATTGGAAACGATGAAGCCCAAGAGCTTTCCGACAGGTACGCCGAAGACGCATTTTCCAGATTGAGCTTGATGTCATATGTTCGGAGATTGTCGAATGTAAGCCTCAAGTTGTCTATTAAGGATTCGACGTGTGTGGTTTTGATGACCACATCGTCTACGTATGCCTCCACTATTTTGCCGATTTGTGTTTCCAAGCATGTCTGAATCATGCGTTGATAGGTTGCACCGGCGTTTTTGAGCCCGAAAGGCATGGTGTTAAAACAGAAGGGGCCGTATGGAGTGATGAATGTCGTTGCGGCTTGATCGGATTCTGCCATCTTGATTTGATGGTATCCGGAGTATGCGTCGAGGAAACACAATGAGTCGTGTCCTGCAGTAGCATCGATGATTTGATCGATGCGGGGGAGGGGGAAGGGATCCTTAGGGCAAGCCTTATTGAGGTCCTTGAAATCGACACATAGGCGCCGAGATTTGTCCTTCTTTGGTACCGTCACTAGGTTTGCTAGCCAGTCCGGATGTTTTATTTCTCTGATGAATCCGGCTTCGAGTAACTTGGCTAGCTCTTCTCCCATGGCTTGTCAGTTAGGTTCTGAGAAGCGTCGAAGAGTCTGCTTGACCAGCTTGTTTCCCTTTAGTATGTTTAGGCTATGTTCGCCAGCCTTCGTGGGATACCTGGCATGTCTGAAGGATGCCGGTGCAAAATGTCCCAATTCTCACGCAAGAACTCTCGCAGTGCGGCGTCTATTGTGGGGTTCAACTGTGCTCCGATGGATGCTGTTTTTGTAGGGTCCGTTTGGTGGACCTGGAATTTGACTATTTCGTCCGCTGGTTTGAAAGAGGTGGATTTGGGTCGTTTGTCGAGTATCACGTCGTCCTTGTCCACCATGGAGCGCAGCGCCATTAGCTCTTGGCCGCGAGGGCTTCGGATAATGCCTCAAGGGCCAGTGCGGCGGTTTTATTTTTGGCACGGAGTGCTATGTCCGGATCACTAGCTAGAGTGATGATTCCATTGGGCCCGGGCATCTTGAGCTTCATGTACCCGTAATGGGGTATAGCTTGAAAGCTCGTGAATGCATCCCGCCCTAAAAGGGTGTGGTATCCTCTACTGAACGGGGCCACTTGGGATGTGATTTCTTTGGACCTATAATTATCCGGCATTCCTAGTACCACATCTAGTGTGATTTTTCCTGCACACCGTGCCTCCCGACTAGGGACGATTCCCCTGAAGGTCGTGCTGCTTTGCTCAATGCGGCTCTTGTGTATTTCCATTTTGTTAAGAGTCTCCTTGTAGATGAGGTTTAATCCGCTGCCGCCGTCCATGAGCACTTTAGTAAGCCGGAACTCATCCACAATTGGACTAAGGACCAGAGCTGCTGGTGCTCAGACTGTTCGGAATTGAGGTTCGTCACTGGCATTGAAGGTTATGGCCATGTCGTTCCATGGATCTATTGTTGCGACTTGGCAGACTTCGCCAGGTTATGGAGTTTCGCTGCGCTTATTATTTGAGGCGTAAAGTCTCAAGACCGTCAAGATCAGATTGTTATTTTCGTGGGATGGTGCTCTGCGGTATGGTTGATGAGGAGATCCTCGCCGCTCTTGGCCACCTGCCGGGGTATCCAACATGCTCTAAGGCTATGTGTTGGAATGGTATCCGGTGTACTGTGAATTTTGCATGGTCCATTGAGCCATCCCTCCTGTCGGGGGGATGAACCCCGGGCAGGCAACGGAACCCGGATCCTTTTCGAAAACAACGGGGCTGGCACCGCCCCTTAAAACCGGCACGCGCTTGGCCGAGTCGGTCGACCCGGCCGAGCCCCGCAACCCGGCCAGACTCTCTGACCCGCAAGACGCGTCGACTCGGCCTCAACAACTGGTGCAAGACAGCCGAACCCGGCACAACCGAAGCTTCCTCTACAAACTAGCTCCACCCGTGGCGTGCTCCGCAATCCGGCCACGGGTCAGCTCCCGTCCCATCCAGGCCGTACGATGGGAAGAGTCTTCAATCAATGATGACCAAGGCAATAGTGCCCCGCCCATGCCTCTGGTCAGCCGGAGTGTGGCAACAAAGGTTCTCACCTACCCACCGACCAGGGCCGGCGTACATAATGGTTCTCGCCTCACTGGCCGACGGCAATAAGCGGCAGACGACGGAGAGCCATCAGACATGACTCGACTCGGCCACACCCTGACGATTGACAAGACGGCGCACAGTCCCCCTAGGCACGTGGGGCCCGCACCTAGGGGAACCCGGCGAACCGCAAGCCCTCGGCGGGAGCCACCCCGGGTCCCCATACACCAGCAATCCGGACTCACCGACTTGTAACATTACCATTGTACCCCTGTGGGGTTGATCTATAAAACCCCCCAGGAGCCAACGCTCATACGGGCATGTAACAAGAGAAAGGCAAGTAAGCACAGAACTAGCAACAACAACACCAGAGAGAAGGAGCACCCCAAGCCTTGGCCAGCTTCCTTCCTCCCCCATACAGCTCCAGGAGCAACATTGTACTATCGAACATCCAACTACACTCGGCAGGACTAGGGGTGTTATCTCCGAGAGCCCCAACCTGGGTATGTCCGCGCCCCACGCCCGCCATGCCAACCTCGCCTCTGGAGCCCACCAGCGCCCTCGAGCCTCCCCCTCTCTTTAGCCATCCCTTGGCATCTGCCGTGCACCCACAATGACAGTTGGCACCTGAGGGAGTCCTGGACTAGGGGGTGTCCGGATAGCCGGACTATCAATATCCGCCGGACTCCCAGACTACGAAGATAGAAGATTGAAGACTCTGGCTCGTGTCCGGAAGGTACTTTACTTTGCGTGGAAGGCAAGCTTGGCAATACGGATATGTAGATCTCCTACCATTGTAACCGACTCTGTAACCCTAGCCTCTCCGGTGTCTATATAAACCGGAGGGCCAGAGTCCGTAGGGACACAACATTACATCTCAACAATCATACCATAGGCTAGCTTTTAGGGTTTAGCCTCATTGATCTCGTGGTAGATCTACTCTTGTACTACCCATATCATCAATATTAATCAAGCAGGACGAGGGTATTACCTCCATCGTGAGGGCCTCGAACCTGGGTAAAACATTGTGTCCTCGCCTCTGCTACCATCCGCCTAGACGACAGCTCGGGACCCCTACCCGAGATCCGCCGGTTTTGACACCGAAATTGGTGCTTTATTGAGAGTTCCTCCGTGTCGCCACCAATAGGCTCGATGGCATCTTCAATCTTTGACGCTGTCCAGTATGAGACTTTCCTCCCCGACAGATCTTCATATTCGGTGGCTTCGCATGCGGGCCAACTCTCTTGGCCATCTGGAGCATATCGAAGCTACGCCCTCGCCGTCAGTCAGATTTGAAGCCTAAACTTCACGGCCGACGATCATGGAGACTTGATCTTCGACGACTCGAGCCACGCCAAGCGCCACCAGACTATGACGATGGGCATGATCTAGCTCGCCACAGACAGTGCTTTGGCGGTCAGACTTGAATCTGCCCTGCCACTTTGCCCGAGCCGATCGCCCATGACGAGGGTCGGTGGATAGACGCCTCGGGCTTCAACATCTATCGCGATGGAGCCAATACCAATCTTGTCCCCGCGAAACCCGTGATCCGAGGCGCCGACTCGCTGGACTCGAGCCTCCCGCTACCGCCAATCAAACCAGATTGGGCGCCGGTTATGGAATTCACCGCCGCGGACATCTTTCAACACTCGCCTTTTGGTGATATCTTGAATTCTCTGAAGCATCTCTCGCTATCAGGAGAATCCTGGCCGGACTATGGCTAGGACGGTTGGAGTTCGGACGACGAAGAAATTCGGAGCCCACCCACCACCCACTTTGTAGCCGCTGTCGAGGACCTAACCGACATGCTAGACTACGACTCCGATGACATCGATGCTATGGACGACGATGCCGAGACGATCAGACCCAGCGCCCACCGACACCGGAAGGCCGCCTCGTCATACACGATGTTTACATGGTGGATACCCCAAAAGAAGGGATGGCGAAAGCATGGAGGAAGATTCTTTAAAGAAGCAACCCAGCGCCGACGGCGCCGCCTAAATCCCGCCAACAGCAAGAATGGAGAATCCGCACGGAGATAATAACACCGAGAGTGTCAAGACAAACCCTCCAAAGAATCAGCGAAGGATGATGAAGAAGCACGCCTCACGAAGGGGCGCAGTAAGAAAAGGTTGAGGATCACAACTATGTACCTCCCTCCGAGGACTAATCAAGCCTCAATGACGATTTAACTCAAGAGCCCGCCGAACAAAATTCGCAAACGCAGCTCATCGCTACAAGAAGAAGCTCGACGGAGGAAAAGCGGAAGCTCAACACAGCGGAAGACGCGCCCGATAAGATGGAGCAAAGCGCCAAAACCGCAGACAAACAAGGCAACAGCCACCAACCAAGAGCTACCCATAGCTCAAGTTGCTCCCTGCATTAGACGAAGAGGCCAGAAGCCCCCACCGTCCAATGGTCTGCCAGTCCATCTATGGACCCAAAAGGAAAGCCCAATAAGCAAAGGAACACGCTCAAGTGTCCGACGACAGCAATGCACGCATAAGCACAGGGTGCCGACATCCACTATGCTTCACAGACGAAGTCTTTGGAACATGAATTCAAAGAGGGTTTAAACCCATAAACATAGAAGCCTACGATGGAACAATGCACTCGGAATCGGATAGAAGACTATATATTACATATACATATGGCCGAGGAGACGATCTCCACGCCATAAAATATCTACCCTCAAACTCAAAGGGCCAGCTCGTCATTGGCTCAAAAGCCTCCCGTAAAACATCTGGAAGTTGGGAAGAGCTCGAGAAGCGCTAGAGCAAACTTTCAAGGGACTTATGTCCGCCTCCGGATGCAGATTTACTTAAGTCACATAACTCAACAGCCCGGAGAGTCGGCATGAAATTCTGGAACAGGTTCCTCACCAAAAGAACCAAATAGTCGATCGTCCGGACGCCAAGCCTTAGCAGCTTTCAAGCACAATGTCCGAGACGAATGGCTTGCCGACACCTCGGTCAAGAAAAATCGAGGACAATGACCGCATTAACAAGCCTCATGACCCGCTTATGCTAGAGAGGACAGCTGGTTGGCAAGAAGCAGCACCAGCACCCAAGTACATCCGAGATAAGAGATGGAACGAAAATCACGGCACGAGAAAAGATCAGCGCCGAATAAAGAGAAAAGCCCAAAGAGCACGGCAGTTAACGCCGGATTTAAAAGCTCACGGTCAATAATAAAGCTCAACCCATCAAGGACGACATGCGATTTAACTGTCTAACCTACACAAAATCCTCGGTCGGATCATCAAATCCACAGCACTTCTGAAGGCTCGCAAATCACACCCACGAGATTGTTGGGTTTTCAAACAGTCCGGCCGATTAAACGCCGAACGCAAGGGGCTCGACGCGTCAAGCGAAGAAGATAAACCCCGCTAGCAGGGCACCGGAAAACAAAAGACTTTCCCACAAGGGGTCAAAGCAGTAAACTCACTTCATGTGAGGATACGGAGAAATAGTGCGGCACTTTCTAAATAGAGCTTCGCACGATCCGGCCCCACAAACCATAGAGATTGGATATCAAAACCAATCACTTTCGACCACCGGGATTATTCCAAAAGTGTTCGAACATGGACGGACTCTCGATATTGAATCCGATAATAGACGGACAACAATTCACAAACGTCATAATGGACGGAGGCAGTGACTTAAACCTGCTATATTCAAATACAATCCGTCGGATGAGGATAGACCCTACCAAAATTCGACACAGCCGCACTTCCTTTAAAGGAGTTATGCCCGGCCCTTACGCCAGGTGCACAGGCTCGATATTACTCGAAGTCGTGTTTGGACCACCGAACAATTTCCGACGAGAAAAGTTAATTTTCCATATCGTCCCATTTAAAAGTGAACATCAAGCACTATTAGGACGAAAGGCTTTTGTCCGCTTCAATGCCATACCGCATTACACATCTCTTACACTTAAGATGCCCGGTCCACACGGCACTATTTCAATGCGAGGGTCACTTAAAGCCCCCGGACTCGGATAGACGAATCCGACTCAGCAAGTTAGGGCTCCTAGCCACATACCCTTTCATTAAGGGGCTGCAAGACAATTAATATCGGTTTCATATAAACCTACCCTTAATTATTTACGCTTATTCTTTTGCATTATTTTCGCACGTACTATTTTTGAAATGTTCCTCTCTTTTCTACAGATGAGGATCGTGCGACCCGTCCAGGATAACGGCACAACGGAGACACAGGCGCAGACGTGCAGTAGGGACCCGTCGCAAGGATTCTTTTCAAATTAAGACCCTACGTAGACCTTTTTATTACTGTCTCTTGTTGCTAAATCGGCCTCGGCTTCTTCCTATAGCCGAGGCGGAGCCTGACGCTTTGGCATTGGCCGCGTCAGAAGACAAAGCCCGTACCTGGACACAAGGGGCTTAGGGTATAATTCTGCCTGTTATCATAAAGTCCGAACACCTCAGGGAGTGTTCGGCGTCTCAAGTTGGGCACTATATGCATCAGCTCGAATCATGTCTTTGGTCAAATGTTGGGTTTGCGGCCCCGTGTTTTGCTGCCTTACGCTCAGATCACCCGCTAACGCGCACTGTGGAGAACTATCGCGATTGTGCCCTGCTCGCCTGGGTGAGCACCTCAAAGAGAGAAAGCCAAAACCGACCGTCATGATATAGCGAGAGTCCGGTCAGCCACTTGATTGACTACGGAATGTTTAGAATTTCGCTTTGACGAAGGGCCGCTTCGGTCAGGCACATACGCACTCGAATCCGGAGATGTGCGGTGCCATTAGGGGCTGTGTCGTAGCCCCACCCTCGAGCTCCATTCTAGATAGTCTGCTGGATGGTATAGAAGAAGAATTTAGTCACCTAAGGACTGTGGTACTTCAAATGACATTTTTGTCTCTAGCCGGATTGTAAATCATTTGTCATGGCGGACCTTTTCGCTTCAACCTCTGGACCCGACAGTCCGGAGTGTATCCGAATACCCGCTTAGTTATGTAAAAACTGGGGTACGCGTGGAAATCGGGCGTAGGGGTCATAAGTGCTTGAACAGACAAGTACCAACCAGCTATGTTATATTACATGGATAGTAAGAAAAATCTTCCAAGGAGAATAGTTCCGTTAAGGGTTCCTTTCCCTGGGTAGGCATGCATTAATGTGCATGTCAGAACTTCAAAAAGCAACGCAGGATATAAACATCTGGGGGCATGTATTGAAATAAGTAAGAAACATCTTTTGTTCACCGACCGAATATTCCCTTAAGAACGCTAGCTTCGGTTTCACCCAGTCTGAGGTACACATCCGGCTGACCCGACAGTAACAATCGCAATGGTGCTCTCCTTATGCCCTAGCCGAATTAATGGGAACATAGGGCATAAACATAAGAGCCAAGCAACCCAGCTTGGCCAAAACTTAAGTCACATCGATGCATATAATGGCGAAAAAAGGCACATATGGAGAAGTGACGCATATGTGGTGGGCATAAAGCCCGGAAGATAATTATATTAAGCTTCTGTATAAGAAGCCCCCATGTATATTGAGCATGCATAGCGTGACCGGAGTGTGTGATCGGAGTGCACTTAAAGCTTTTAAGGCTATATATAAAAAGAAAGAGAGATAATATAACTTCAAAAAAAGGCGGAGGCAAGGAGACGAACACAGAGTTCGGCACTAGGCGTAGAATCTTCGGAGTCTGGCCGCATTCCATGGGTTCGGCTCGAGTCGATTATCTGATGCATCACGCAGACGGTACGCTCCTCTGGTGAGAACTTTATCAATGATGAAGGGACCCTCCCACTTGGGCTTGAGCTTGTCCTTTTTCTTCCCCGGTAGGCGTAGAACGAGTTCGCCAACGATATAAGTTTTGGCCCGCATTTCTGCTTTGGTACCTTCGAGCTCGCTGCCGATAGAATGCGGAACGGCCTTTGCAACGCCACGCCCTCCTCCGTGGCATCTAAACTGTCCGCCGATCTAGCTCGCTTCTCTTCGCATATGCACACTCGAGGTGAGTCATGAATGATATCGCAGGTATTGCTTTCATACCGCACACCATAAAAATGGTGTGTATCCGTGGTGCGATTTGGCGTGGTCCGCAGCCCCCATAGTACGGAGTCCAGCTCTCGACTCCAAAGGTGTATCTCGATTCTTCAAGGATCGCAATAGTGTGGGTTTGATGCCGCTCATAATAAGACCGTTTGCTCATTCGACTTGACCGTTTGTTTGGGGGTGATAGACAGAGGCATAATCGAGCTTAATGACCATTTTGTCGCACCAAGATTTCACCTTGTCGGCTGTGAAGTTGGAGCCGTTATCAGTGATGATGTTGTGGGGGACACTGTAACGGTGGACAACCCCAGATATAAAGTCTATCACTGGTCCGGATTCGGCCTTGTTAACTGGTTTGGCCTCTATCCATTTGGTGTATTTATCTACCATGACCAACATGTATTTTTTTCTTATGGCTTCCTCCTTTAAGGGGTCCAACCATATCGAGCCCCCAGACCGCAAAGGGTCAAGTTATGGGGATTGTTTGGAGAGCGGTAGGTGGCATATGGCTTTGATTTGCAAAAAGCTGGCAACTGATGCAATGTTGGACGAGGTCCTGTGCGTCTGCTCGGGCTGTCGGCCAGTAGAAACCTGTACGGAAGGCGTTTCTTACAAGGGCCCAAGCTCCGGCGTGGTGGGCCCCGAGTCCAGCATGAATTTCTGCCAAAAGTTGCCGTCCTTCCTCTTCGGAGATGCACCTTTGGAGCACTCCAGTCGCGCTTTTATTATAAAGCTCTCCCTCGTGGACCTTGTAGGCTTTAGAACGCCGCACAATGCAAGGTGTCTCATTTTGGTCCTCAGGGAGTTCTTGCCTATTTAGGTAGGCTTAGAAGGGTTCCGTCCACGGGGCGATGACAGCCATAATCGCGTGGGCCGAAGGTGTTATTTCGGTGGCGGAGCCTCCGATTACGTTAGAGTGTTCGGGATCTGGGGTTGTGTTCGGATCCGGGCTGGTATTGCCGGTCTCCCCTTCTCACACCACGGATGGCTTGAACAACCTTTCCAAGAAGATGTTAGGTGGGACGGGGTCATGCTTAGCGCCGATGCGGGCGTGGACATCCGCCCCTTGATTGTTTTCTTGGACCACATGGTGGAATTTGAGCCCCTCGAACCGAGCTAACATTTTGAGGATGACATTGCGGTAAGCCGCCATTTTTGGGTCCTTGGCGTCAAAGTCTTCATTTATTTGAGATATTGCAAGGTTCAAATCCCCACGCACTTCTAGGCGTTGAATGCCCATAGAGACTGCCATCTGAAGACCATGCAACAGAGCCTTATATTTGGCTGCATTGTTGGAATCAGTTTATAGTATTTGGAGTACGATGGATCAGATTCCGTGGGGGTTGTCAGACAACACCGCCCCGTGACTGCCGGATTTCGGTTCTGCACCTTGAGGTTCAACTCTAGGAGCACACGAAGATCTTTCCCCTACCAACTCATGTCTCGACGCCTCGCAAGGAATCTAAGATAGAAGGAAGAACACACAAGGGACACGAGGTTTATACTGGTTCAGGCCACCATTGTGGTGTAATACCCTACTCCAATGTGTGGTGTGGTGGATTGCCTCAGGGGCTGATGATGAACAATACAGAGGAAGAACAGCCTCGCGAGGGGCTGTTCTTGAGCTGGTGCGATGAACTTCTTGGAGAGTTTAGTCGCCTCTCTCTCTAGTCTACCCAGAATCTGGATCCCTCTGCCCTATGGTGGCTAGCTCTATTTATAGAGGGAGGCCCTGGGCCTCTTCCCAAATAATGAGCGGAAAGGGCGCCAACAATTGGCCATTTTGAAGGGGAACATCTAGTACACTTATCCTGACTAAAGTGGGTCTTTGATCGCCAAAGACTCGACGTGACGCCTGGCCATGGGCTCCACGGTGATCTCCATCCTACCGCCGCTGGTCTTGGTCTTGTTGCAATCAAATGGTAACCCTTTCCCCGATGCCTTGGCTCTGCTTGCCCCTTTGCAATTAAGGGGCACAGGACACCGTGACAGTTCCCCGCCGCCTAGCGCCTCGCCTGGTCTCGATCGGTTATGGTTAGGCCACGGAACCTCGCGAGGTACCCCGCCTTGATCTCTCCGCCTCGTGAGCTCGCTCGATGAGGCTGCTTCGAGGAAGCTTCACATCCGCCTCATGAGGCTTGGGCCTCGCGAGGGTCTTGAGCTTGAGCTGATGAAGCTGGGCTGTATTGGGCCCCCACTTGAGCCACGCCAGAGGATGCAGTGTAGGCAAGTCCGGGGACCACCGCTCCTGTAACACCGACAAGAGTCCCGGCCCAAGGCTAACTCGCACTTGGCTTAGCGGAGAAGCCGGGCAGGCGCGGCGCCATGGGCCCCAATAGCCTCGCGATCTTGGGTGCCGGCATGATTGATTGACGGGCCGCCTCCGCTTCCCCACGACGCCTAAGAATCGCCCATCCGACAAAGGTGTCCGGCCAGACTTACCGCTTCGCCTGCTCGCCTTTGCTCTAGATCCCTTTCGCTTCTTCCTCCTCACTTCCAAATCCTCCAGATACGCCGATCCTTCCATCCGCAAGCCATGGCGCCTCGCAAGACCCCGACCGAGGCCTGGTACTCGCCGGCTTTGGATCCCCCGAATGTGTCGGAGAAGAATCTAGCCCTCACGCGCCTGATGACGGTGGCGCAGGGCAACGAGGGGGCGACTGTGCTCAAGGTCGGCTCTGCCCAGCCTGAAGGCAAAGGGAGCACCTTCTACCCGCTCTTTGTGAGTGCCATCATCGCCGGTTTGGTGCCTCCTTTTTCCATGTTTTTCCTCGTTGTTCTTCTCCAATACAACTTGCAAGCTCTGCACCTCCACCCCAACTCTATTCTCCTCCTGGCGATTTTCGCCTACTATTGCGAGGCTCACGTCGGAGTGAGGCCCCTCGTGGTCGCCGCTGTCAAACCGCGGATCTCGGTAGGGGGTCCCGAATCAAGGCCTAGGCAGATGGTAACAAGAGACGAGGGACACGATGTTTTTACCTGTGTTCGGGCCCTCTCGATGGAGGTAAAACCCACGCCCCGCTTGATTAATATTGATGATATGGGTAGTACAAGAGTGGATCTACCACGAGATCAAGGAGGCTAAACCCCAGAAGCTAGCCTATGGTATGATTGTTGTAATGTATGTTGTCCCACGGACTAAAGCCCTCCGTTTATATAGACACCGGGAGGCTAGGGTTACACAGAGTCGGCTATAATGGTAGGAGATCTACATCTCCAGATTGCCAAGCTTGCCTTCCACGCCAAGGAAAGTCCCATCCGGACACGAGCCGAGTCTTTAATCTTGTATCTTTGTAGTTTTGGAGTCCGCGGATATTGATAGTCCGCCGTCCGACACCCCTAGTCCAGACTCCTCAAGAGTCTCTCGAACCAGTCTTCAATGACGATAAGTCCCGCGTATAATGTTCGGTATTGCAAGGCGGTTCTCCCTTCAATAATCTAGAGAAGATCATGAACACCAGATAGTGTCCGCTCGCAAAATAATTTCCACATTCCATCAGAGAGAATAAAATGTACACTTAGTTCAATCTGCCACGATATGCGGCGTAACGTCACACCGCTACCAAGCCTTTGTTTGAATCGCTTTTACCGTACTCACCTCAAAGACGCTTAGCTTAAGCGTTTTGGCACGCCTTGTCGGGCAAAGATCGTGTTCCTTATTCCGGATTGTCATCAATATGTGCGTAGAACCCAACCGCCGCTATTGATGGTGGCGCTTGGGAGATAAGCGAAGTTTACTGTGCTGGTGGGGACGATAGTTTTGTCCGCCTATATATAAGGGATAAGGATTCACCTTCTCACCCACGCCTTTCTTCCTCCTTTGCTTATCCACCCTCGCTAACTCAAGCTCCAACGCCGAGCTCACAAGATCTCGCCGACCTTCTCCGAATATGTCCGAGCGGGAGGTAAATGGTTGGCCTCCACCGCTAAAGAGGAGGACATCACCTGCTGGGCGCAGCCGGATACCTTCCGCAATATCGCAGATCGCCGCCTGACGAGGGGCAGCTCATCCCTACCCCCGGCCTCATGAGAGGGTCGCCTTCCTCCCCACTTCCTCCATGGACCGAGCTTTCCACTCCATCCATTTGTCCGGGCCTCATGTTTTACTACGGCCCGATTTCCACGATCCGCGCCAACTTCATCCTCAACATCTCGGCGCTTATCGTCAGGTGCGAAGCCTTCCTCGTGATCCAGCCCCACTTCGCCCGTGGCTCAAGACCTTTAACGCTGTCAAGGTTGTGAAGGGCACGCAAGCGAATGCGGAGGCGCCCATGTTGGGCAATTGCCCAACGCCCCTTGGCTTGAAGGGACCTTCGTGGACTCCGCCAAGGGGTGGCAATCGGGTGGTTCTACATCACCGAGCCGCGGTAAACCCACATGGGCGGCGTGCCCCGAAGTTTAGATGTAGCATCCCCACGCACCTCACCTCCCGGAAAGAGAAGGGCTTGCAGTGGGGAATCCGTGGAGGTGACGGACTCGAGCATGTATCAAGAAGATGGTGAGCAATAGGCTCAGCTCGCCGACGTGGTCCAAGTCATGCTCATCCGCGGATCCTCCCATGCCAAGAACGGGCATTTAATTTGTGGAGTTCAATCCGAACAAAGACCAGCGCTTGCAAGGTGCTCTTCGACACAACATACGAAGGCCTGGAGGGTGCTGTTCAAGGGCGCCAAGCTTTCGGCCCGCCGATGTAAGATCATGGATTCAGCTCGCAGATCCAACCGACGAGGTAAGTGATTCAACCCCATTACGGACGCTTGTGATCATTAAATTGAATCTTAGTGAGGTTTCATTCTGCCTCTTCCTTTGACAGAATGGATGGAGAAGGCCAAGCTGCTTATCAGCCCGGCCCCATGCCGAAGACTCCAAAGGACGCCCGCTAATAGGGCTGCTGGTTCCGCACCGCACGTGGTGCCGAGAAGAAGGCTAAGAAGGTGGTCGGGACTCAAGGAGTTCTCAGAATCAAAGGCCCGACGACGACGAGGACTCTCCTCAAGACGAGGAGGAGGGAGTATTCTCTCCCGCAGGAGGGAGAGAAGAAGAGGAAGGCTTCCCAATCGGGAGGCCAAGGGTCCAAGAGGGGAGAACTATCCTCGACAGCCGCCAACACCAACGCTGACGAGGATGAGTGGCTCTCCAAGGGCCAAAGCGCCCGCAATATCGTAAGTATCCGGATCCTTGATGTGTAATTTCTTTGTGTCGCAGAGTGTCCTTCTAACGCCGATTCTCGCCTGTAGGCCGCCGATGACGATCTCCCCGACTCATCGAGCGGTCGCTGGCCTCGCTGGATGTGAATTCCATCCCGACGCCTTCTACCCCACGCCGACGAGGACGCCGAGGTGGGATCCCTGAGAGGGACCCATCAGAGGAGGCTCCGGAGGCACCGCCAGCAGCCTCCAGATTTTGTGCCGGACTTCTACATCGAACCCGCAGGGTTCCAGAGTCCAGCAAGCGCCCCTTCAAAAGAAGGGCAAGATTGCGGACGCCGGCGGCCTCCGCCCAACCGAGGCACCGGATAACTTGTTGGAGGCGCTTAAAGGCGCTCCATCGAGGAAGAACACCACACTATCATGAGTGCGGCGATTGAGAAGGTTCACCGCTAAGAGCGGGCTGACCGAAGCTCGCAGCAGCCTTTTTAACAAAGCTTTGAGGTAAGAAGTTAAAATCATGTAAAGTAATACCGCATAAACAAGAGCTCTCGATGCTTAGTTCGTGTTCGGAAAGAAAAGCCGACCGAGGATCTATCAAGATATGCGCAGGTTGCTAAAAAATATGTCAATATGGGTTTGCAGTGTTGCGCTGTTGGCCTCTCGCCGCTTAACGGCGGAGGTCGATGTGTTGAAGAAGGACTCGAGCGTCCGAGCAAGAGCTCGCCATGCCAAGAGGCAGCTCGAGGAAAAGAAGGTGAGTAACACCGCTTTGAATAGGTACCTTACGGAAAAGGATTTTGGTTGCGATAAAATTTGACATGGATAATATGTGTATTTGTGGGCCACTAACGAGGTGGCAGCCCTGAAGGATGCCGTGGTCCGCGTCGAACGCAATGCGGCCGCTGAACGGGCCGAAAGCGAGAAAAGCAAGAGGCACGGTGGCGGAAGTTCGCAAGAGCTCCGTGCTCTCATGGAAAAGCATGAGAGTTTAGAGCGTGACTCCAAGACTCGAGAGTCCGAGCTTGCCTCGGCCTCGAAAAGTGCCAAGTCCGCCAAGGCCGAGGCCCGTAAGGCCCTTCAGAGGTTGAGGATATAAAGAAGATAGCGGCGGTAAGGCATTTTTCATGCAAAGGTGCATGTTAATGTGAACTACCCGACACTTACCCGCATTCGAGCTCTCGAGGGCGCTTGCAGATTCGCCGATAGTGCGCCCGATGCCGCCAGATTCTATCGTGGGCGAGGAGGGAGCTCGACGGAGAAGGTCTTCGTCTCAAGACGCTGCGGGCCGCCATCCGGTGTTTCAAGCGACCAATGAAGCAGCTGGTCGAACTCCACAGGTAGCCGAGGAGGCCATGAAGGGCCTCATAGTCCGGTTGTGGCCTCGACATGCTATGCCCGAGCTACTTTGGCCAGGCGGCGCGTTAGTGGATGCAAGCCCTCGGTGGAGGTCGCTGCGCCTACCGATTGAAGGCACTGCCGGCTCTTGCCCGCATAAAGGTGCAATGGGGCAAGTTGATGCGAGAAGCTTTCACGACCCACCACCGCCGGCAAGGAGTATCGCACACGGAGAAGTATTATAAAATTGTCCTCAAGGGAGCCCGCGATATTGCGATGAGTGCTCTCAAATGTAATCTTTGAGTGAACTCGCTATGTATTTATCCTGTGTGCTGAAAACTTCGCTCATATGCTCCATGAGCAACGCTTGTTTAATTTAAAATATTACCTTCAGGCGGTCGCTTATAAAATCGAGAGATGGCAAGTCATTGGCTTCAATTTCAAGCCGCGAAAGTGCCGGGTGTTCGATAAACATGAGCACTCTTGTTCCCATTGTTGGGTCCATCGAGAGGCGCTCAACACAACTAACGAGGCAACCGGACTTATAATGCTTGAACACTCTCACTTAGCCATAGAATTCTATAATTTTAATTTCGGCGAAGCCCCGGTATTCGAAGACCGAATCGGGCGCTTATCCACGCCTTTCTTCTGGACATTGTCCGAACTCGCCAAGCGGCGTGAGTCTTTATGACCCGAAAAACCTCTTGAACAGCAACCAGTCTCGCCTTATCATGCCGCCGCTTTAGCTTTCCATCGAGGCGCCGCCTGCTCAACCGGGCGCAATCGCAGTGGTTCTCCCAGTAGCTACCTTAGCCGACGGAACGGAACGAAGGCACCAAAACATGGGAGCCGCAAACCCAACTATTGACCCAAGACATGATTCGAGCCGATTCATATAATGCTATAAGTTCGGGTGCCGACTTGTGAAAGTGTTCGGACTTAATCACACCATAATTTGGGGAACAGAGGCCTCGGCGATTCAGCCGCACTAAAATATACGGGTGCAAGATGTCATGTAATGAACATATATATAAAAGATAATGCCATTGCAAGAAAAGGTGCTGCATTATTTATGAAAGAAAGTCTGCTAGTAGAGCGGACTAATACAAATAGTGCGTAAGCAAGGATTTGGACTAAATAAACATGTCCCTCCGTGGATGAGGTACAGACTTGGTGTATATAATCGGATTTAATGCTCGAATTGAGACCACTGGATGTTCGCCGCCTTCTTTAGTCCCCGATCGCTGCATCGTGAGTTCGGCAGTTCGCCACGGACAGGCTTCGTTAACAGAGTCCCGCATACATAAAAGAAGAAAAATAAAAAAGGGGGCACACTTGCGAGCCCCCGTGTGGTCGAACCGCACTGGGTCCGCTATGATCGTGCCCTCTCCCCGCGCCCATGGTATCTCCAAAGCGTAATGATGTATGCGGAGTGTTATTCTTGCGATCATGCGCGGTGAGGGTTGGGGCAGCATTGCTACACGTGCTCTGATCGCGCCAGGTGGTCTTGGTTGGCATTGCTCCCGCACGCTATTGTCAGATCCGCCATTTAACGGCCGGACTAGAGAATTGCCTTAGAAGGCTGCTCGTTTCTTCCGCCGAGAGCCAGATGTTCCTTCGCTCGAGGGAGCATTCCGTATTCCCATTGACCGTGATGACTCCACGAGGGCCTCGCATCTTGAGCTTTAGGTATGCATAATACGCACCACGCTGAATTTTGCAAACGCTGGTTTATCCGAAAGCAGGCATGATAGCCGCCGCGAACGGGACTATGTCAAGATTAACTCTTCGCCCGAAATTATCCGATGATCCAAGACCACTTTCGTGTGATCGAGCCTCGCATAGCTGGCTTCCACTCTGGTATGACACCTTTAAAGGTTGTCTTTGTAGGTTTAATCCTTGATGGGTCTATGCCCATTTTATGCGACCGATCCTCGATAAAGCAGGTTCAGTCGCTACCACCATCCATCAGACTCTCGAAGTGGAACCCATCGACAATTGGGTCTAAAACCACGCGCGAATCCGCCATGGCGTGATGTTGGTCGGATGGTCTCTTCGATCGAAAGTGATCGGACAAGAGGACCATGGGTTGAACTTTGGGGCGACTCGCTCCATCGCATAGACGCCCCGTAGTGCGCGCTTCTCTCCTCTTGGGTAAGTGGGTCACGATATCATATTCACCGTCCGCACTTGTGGGGAAAACCCTTCGTCTTTGTTGTTCGGCGGTCGGGTCTCTTCCTCGCCGCCGCTATTTAGCCCCTTGTCATTGTTTTCGCAATTAACTTGCCGCCTGCTTGAATACCCAGAATCTCTATTGGTGTGGTTAGCTGGCTTTTCAGAGGTGCCATGTATCCGCATAAGCGGTCGAGTATTCGGCCCGCATTGATGGACCCGGCGGTTCTTTGAATGGCTTCTTCCACGACCGGTTTAGAGCCTCGAATCCGCATTGACGGCCAGATCCTCCTTATCGCCGCCAAGCACGCGGCGCTTTGTTTTGTTTCAACGTGACCGCCGTTGTTGTCCTTGGTATCCGGACCGCCGAGTTTTTGCAGAGATTTTTGTCATGGCTAGCTAGTTGTCCTCTCCGCCGCAAAAGCGGTCATTAATAATGTGAGGGCTGCCATGGATTTCGGCTTTTTCCTGCCCTGTGCCGGGCTAGCCATTCGTCCCGGATGTTATGTTTGAAGGCTGCAAGGGCCTCTCGTGATCCCGGACAATGACGATTTGATTTTTCTTCGCCAAGAACCGCGGTCTGTAATTGTCCGCCGATTCGTCTCGTGTGAATGATGTGGCTTAGGTCATCGGCGTTCGTGGTCGCACATATGTGCCTTGAAGTTATCATGAATGCGGCTCCGTGTCTTCCCAACACCCAATTGACTCAAGGGCAAGCTGTTAAGCCAATGCCGAGATGGTCCTTAAGCTTGAGGGAGGTACTTGATGGCGTGGAGATCGCCGCCGGGCCATATGGATGTGGAGAAGATAGTCTTCGATCCACACCGCTGGGTCTCACAGCCATCGTGAAGATTCGATGTTTACGGGTTTAAACCTTCGGGATCCGATGATCCATTACTCGCCGCGAAGCATAGCGGTGTGGCGCTCAGATGAGCGATATCGCGACGCAGCTCGAGAGAGCGCCGTCGCTGTGTTCGCCCGCCGGGTTATTGTATCCGCACGACGGTATTCGCCGTGGGTCGAGGGCGCCCACGCGATCCATAGATGGATCTGGATTGTTTTGTTTTGTCCTCCAATATGTCTTGCAAGTCCGGCGCGCTCCTCTTGGCTTCAGACTTTTGGAGCGATGCCGGGTATAGTCTTGGCCGGGGCCCGGATGCTCTTCCGTCACGCACCACGGGTGGTCGGTCAGCCATATCGCATACCGGTGATGTAGGTACGTATGTTTCTCCTCTAATCGGGGAGCAGCTTATGCCTTGGGTAACTTTTTGAGGGACGCTCGAGATATACTTTTCGCCGCGAGGACCTCGGTCCATCGATCGCCGCCAGAGGTCCCGATCAGCTTGAAGTCGCTGGCTGCTTTTAGGCTGTTTGTCGTGGCGATAAGCCCGCGCTTGAAGCGCCTTTGTTCGACGGGATCCTCGTGTACGCATAAATTGGCCATCGCTGAGGCTTGCTTCGCCTTTTGAGGTAGGCAAATAGTTATGATCCTCAACTTCTTCGCTCGCCGCCTCATGAGGGCTTGCTTCGAGATCCTCCCGCGACCGAATCTTGCCGAGGGGATTATCTTCGCACTTTCTCGAGTATTATTGTCTCTCGTGCCGAATCTCCATTCTGCTGTGGGCGGATTTAGAGCGGCGCCACGACGCCGGGCGCTTGGGCTGCTTTAGAGAGTCCGCCACGCTTTTTCGCCATCCCCGCCTTTTGGGGTGTCCACCATATATATGTCGTGATGACGAGGTGGTCTTCCAAAGGCTCTCGTAGGCGCCTGCCTCGCTTCGCTTTCCCATCGCCGCCCATAGCGCCGATGTCGCCGGAGTCAAGTCTAGCATGTCGGTTAAATCTTCGACGCGGGCTACAAAGTGGGTGGTGGGTGGGCTCAATTTCTTCGCTGCTCAGATTCCAACCATCCTCGCCATAGTCCGCCAGACTCTCCCGATAACGAGAGATGCTTTAGTGAATTTGTGATATCGCCAAAAGGCGCAGTATTGAAAGATGTCCGCGCGGTGAATTCCATAACCGCGCCCAATCCGGATTGATTGGTAGGGCGGGAGGTTCGAGTCCGCAAGGAGTCCGCGCCGGAATCACGAAGTTTCAAGGGGACAAGATTGGTGTTCGGCCTATCGCCGGGATGTTGAAGCCCCTGTGGCGGCGCTTCATCCACCGCCCTCAACTGGGCGATCGCTCCGCTAATGGTCAAGCGATCCGCAGGCGCTACCAAGGCACTGCTCGGGCGGCAGAGCTAGAACATGCCCATCGCCACAAGGCGGCGCTACCGACCGTGGGCTCGAGTCCGCCGAAGATCAAGTCTCCACCGACATCGGCCGTGAAGTTTAGGCTTCAAACCGACTCGACGCCGGGGCGAAGCCGATCCGCTCCAGATGGCCAAGTGAATTGACCGCAGGCGGCCGCCGAATATTTAAGATCTGTCCGGGAGGAAAGTCTCACTCGACAGCGCTGCTGGTTGAAGATGCCATCGTTTATCGGGTGACGGCTACGAGGAACTCTCAATGAAAGCACCAATGTCGGTGTTAAACCGGCGGATCTCGGTAGGGGGTCCCAACTATGCGCCTAGGTGGATGGTAACAAGAGACGAGGGACACGATGTTTTTACCCGTGTTCGCCCTCTCGATGGAGGTAAAACCCCACGCCCCGCTTGATTAATATTGATGATATGGGTAGTACAAGAGTGGATCTACCACGAGATCGAGGAGGCTAAACCCTAGAAGCTAGCCTATGGTATGATTGTTGTAATGTATGTTGTCCTAAGGACTAAAGCCTCCGATTTATATAGACACCGGGAGGCTAGGGTTACACAGAGTCGGTTACAATGGTAGGAGATCTACATGTCCAGATTGCAAGCTTGCCTTCCACGCCAAGGAAAGTCCCATCCCAACACGAGCCGAGTCTTCAATCTTGTATCTTCGTAGTTTTGGAGTCCGCGGATATTGATAGTCCGCCGTCCGACACCCCCACCCAGACTCCTCGCTGGCCTTGCTACGCCATTACTTTTCCTCCGGTTTCGTGCCCACATCACCACGCGCGAAGCTTCATCGCATACTCCAACCCAATGCCATATCGGGCTCGAAGAGGATTGAAGGCTTCCTTGAGCAAGTGGGTCACGGGGATGTTGGGCGATCCACCTCGACCGGTGCCGCCACGGGCATCCCAAGGCCGTTGATGCGTGGTCTCGCGCGGAGCTTGTCGACCGTCGTGCGAAGGTGGAGCTGAAGAGGATGAACGCGGACCTGAGGCCAGGCAACTTGGGGGCACCGAAGCTGACCGGGGCCACGCTCCTGAGGGAGTTCCTGGAGCACCGGGTGGCTCCACTCCGGGAGCACTCGCTCCCATTGTGGAGGCTTGGGGAAGGGGACGCCGCCCTTCGCCTAAGCTCCGAGGCCCTAGCCGACGACGATCTGGTCATGGCTGTCCACTCCTTGGTTGGGGGAGACGTGGCGAGCCCGAAGGGCGCTCCCGTCCCCCTCTTCCTTCGCGACGACTGGGAGTAGGTGGTGAACTCCATGCCCACCTTCAACGGTGAGGGGCTGGTGCCCGTAGAAGCTCCCGAGGACCTGGCGGTGCTGGCAACGGTGAACGTGTCCTCCGACGACTCTATGTAACGCCCTCGATGCGGCTATAACTCCCACGTGTCGAAGCACGACTTAGAGGCATAACCGCATTGAAAGCAATGTCGCAAGTGAGGTAATGTTCGCACAATCCATGTAATACATAAGGGAAAGAGATACATATTTGGCTTACAGTCGCCACTTCACACAATACATAAATAAACATCCATCATTCAGTTTACACTCAAGGTCCGACTACGGAACCAAAATAAAAGAAGACTATCTCAAATGCAACACAGATCCCCGATCACCCCAACTGGCCTCCACTACTAATGGTCTGGAAATGAAACATAGTATCGACCAAGGGCCTCATCAAATTCCCACTTCAGCCTGGGCTTATGCCCATCTGTGCCGGTATCATCGGTACCGTGATCTGTTTTGGTAGAATCTGGAGCCACGGGACTCAGCAATCTCACACCATAGATCAAGACTATTTAAGCTTAAGGGAAGGCTGGTGTAAAAGGAGGAGCTGCAGCAAGCGACTAGCATATATGGTGGCTACGATCGCAAAAGAGAGCGAGAAGAGAAGCAAGGCACGGTCGTGAAGCTAGTAGCCATCAAGAAGTGATCCTAAAGCAACCTCAAGGCCAAACATAACTCCAACACCGTGTTCACTTCCTGACTACCGTGAAGAGACCATCACGGTTACATACACGTTGATGTATTTTAATTAAGGTCAACTTCGGTTTTCTACAACCGACATTAACAAATTCCCATCTGCCTCATAACCGCGGGCACGGCTCTCGAAAGTTTAAACCCGCAGGGTGTCCCAACTTAGCCCATGACAAGCTCTCGCGATCATCGGGAATAGACCTTCACCCGAGACCTCCGATCGACTCGGTATCCCGACATCAAGACATTTCGACAATGGTAAAACAAGACCAGCAAAGCCGCCTGATGCGCCGACAATCCCGATAGGAGCTGCACATATCTCGCTCTCGTGGCAACACCGGATGAGACTAGCTACGAGTAAAACCAGCCTCGAAAGGTTGCCACGAGGTGGCCTCAGCAGTAGCCCGGGCCGACCAACACTTAGACAAGCACCGCCCGGGGCTAATAAAGATGACCCTTGGGTTAATTACTCCCAAGGGAAAAGTAGGTGGTGGTGAGGCAAATGGTAAAAGTCAATGTTGGGCCTTGCTGACAAGTTTTATTCAAAGTTTAACCGTCGTGGGGGTCCCATAAATCACCCGACCGCAGTAAGGAACGCAAAACCGAGAACATAACACCGGTATGATGTAAACTAGGGCGGCAAGAGGAACAAAACACTGCATAAGGCCGAGCCTTCCACCCTTTACCAAATATATAGATGCATTAATAATATAAGAGATATTGTGATATCCCAACATAACCCCGTCCACCATGGAGAAATCTTCAACTTCACCGCAACTAGCAACGCTATAAGAAGGGCTGAGCAAAGCGTAACATAGCCAAACAACGGTTTGCATAGGAAAGGTGTCAAAGGTTAGAGGTTCATGGCAATATGGGATGGCTGGACACACAGTAATAGGTAGCGCAACATAGCGAAAAGAACGAGGCAACTAGCATAGCAATGATAGTAGTGAGATCCAGGTAGCGGTCATCTTGCCTCAAATCCCGCAAGGAAGAAGAACGAGTCCATGAAGAAGACAAACGGACTAAGTCGAACGGATCCTCACAATCGCAACATTACCGAACTAAGAAGCAACACCGAAAGAAACAAACAACATGGTAAACAACCATCACATAAGCATGGCATGATGCACAATCAAGTATGATGCATGTCCGTTTAATGAGGCATGGCATGGCAAAGTGCACAAACAATACTACAATTAGTGGAGCTCAATATGCAACGAAGTTGCATATTGACTAAACACCACATCCGAAAGTTATTTAGTTCACTCGCTTAGGTACACAACAATGTTAAATGTTGTTAAACATGTCAAGGGGTGAAGCATAATAAAACTACCTATCTAGGCAAGTTTAAATGAGGCCGGAACAACAAACAACAATTCCGGACAATCCTCATGAGCAATATTTGAATTTGGTACTGTTCTGCCCTAAACACAATTTTAATGTTGTTAAACAGGAAAATAAAGTGGACCATGTTAATCTAGGCATTTTTCCACCCCATTTACATATAAAGTTTATTTAAAACGGAGCAACGGTTATTTAGTTATGAAATAAAACATTTTAACATGGCATTTGAGCAAATTTAATCAAACAGCATTTTAAACATTTTAAACATGGATGAAAGTGGCATATTGTGAAACTAGATAAAATTCTAAGCATTTTACATATTTAAATCATTTTAATCCGATGCACGGTTTGTGAGATATTAAATGCATGAAGTATGAGGGTTTTTCTGTAAATCCTAATTCACTGGAATAATAGACAAAATAGCAGCGCACGGAAAAAAAACATGCACCGGGCCAAATCTGGCTGGGCCAACGGTGTACAGGAGAGGCTGGGGGGCTGCTCACCCTTGGGCTTCGGCCCAGCTGGTGGAGAGGAGGCCAGGCAGGGGCGCGCGGGGATGCCACGTGGCGCGCCCTGACTGGAGCGGGCGGCGGCGGTGGTTTCGTCCGGCGGGCGCGGACATTGTCCGGCGGCGCGCGATGGGAAAATTAGGGTTAGGGGGAAATCATCCGCGAAAATGGAGGGGGAGGACCTATTTATAGGTAGAGAGAGCTAGGAGAGTCCAAATGAGGAGCGGTTTTCGGCCACGCGATCGCGGATCGAACGATCGAGAGCATGGAGGGAGTTTGGTGGGTTTGGGGCCACTTGGAAGGGGTGTTGGGCTGCAACTCAAAGGGGCTTTTGCGGTTACCCGCTTAACTGCTGAGTACCAAACGACTCCAAATGGCACGTAAACTTGACAGCGGTTCACCGGTGTTATAACAAGGTCAGCTTCGCAAAACCTCGGCCATTCCGAGAAAGTTTAATACCCGCCACAAATGTAAGACAAAAGGACGCCGGATGACATAGGAGTGCCGGATTGCAAAACGGACAACGGGGAAAATGCTCGGATGCATGAGACGAAC
Organism: Aegilops speltoides; assembly: GCA_021437245.1. Taxonomy (NCBI): domain Eukaryota; kingdom Viridiplantae; phylum Streptophyta; class Magnoliopsida; order Poales; family Poaceae; genus Aegilops; species Aegilops speltoides. The sequence goes on along the minus strand of CM038142.1, from coordinate 516,793,363 downwards.
ATGTATGCCAATGCGATGCACATGATGACATGATATGAAATGCAGATGATGACATGGCAAATTGCAACACGCAAGCACATGACATGGCAACGACGGCGAATAACTGGCAGACACCTGTCGCATCGGATCCGGGGCGTTACAATCTTCCGCCACAATTGAATTGGAAAGCATCCTTGCAAAGAAGAATCGAACGGAGATGTTGGAAAATCAACAACTAGAAGCACAAGCTTGTTGTGGGCTTATGGCAAGCATCTCAAAATGATGAGGTGACAACCGGCCACCAACGGAAACAAATGATTGGATTGATATCAACAAGGAGACGAGAACTTATTTCACCGGGAGGACAAATGAAGAACTTGGGTCATTTATAGCACCATAAATAGCAACAATCCTTAGGGAAAGCTTTAGGTGAAATATAACCCAAGATAACTCCAATGAAGAGACTGATGGATTTAAAATAGCTCATTCTTGACAACATATGAATCACGAAACAAGAATGGAAATTGCCAAGAATGATATAACACCACCTCAAAAGCTAAGGTAGAAAGAATTGCACTTTGGAATGCAAGATGAAGAATACTTGAGCTCCTCAAAACAAAACATGTGTTGAGCACCATGTTTATTTTAGAGTATAGCTTGGCGGATCATAAATTCGAGAGAAAACTTGAAGAACAATTGAAGAATGAAAAGAATCCTTGATGAACCACCATGTAGAGCCTCCATGAAGAACTCCGGTAATAAAAGGATGATGAAAAGAAAGAGAAGTTGAAAACACAAGGTGAATCCTTGCAATGATTTAGATGGATCTTCGTGATGATGAGAGCTTGGAGCTCCGGGAAAAGAAAAGATGAAACAACTGAAACCGAGAATTTATTCATCATGAACAAACTCCGAAAGAAGGAATTAATCACTTGGATGAAACCAGAATAAGAATTATGTTATGCGTATCCTTCACCAATTTAAATTGATGACAAGCAACGGATTTGGCATACTACTTATTCTCGTAGAAAGGATTAGAAGAGATATATCAAAACTTGAGAAGGTCTTCAACGAACCACCGGTAGGATTGGAACGACCCATGAATTGATATGATGAACAAGGAAGAGAGATCTTGAAAGAACCACCATAAGAATTGAAAATGAACGTAGCAAAGGCACAATTCACCGGAAAGAGTTGGAAAACGAATGAAGATACTTGAGGGGATTTAGATGCATGAGAACGAAGCGATCATGAACTGATTAGAGGATATTTGAACGATTCACCGGTAAGATTTGGAGAACGATAGCTACACACTGAGAATGAAGAATTATGACATGATGGCCTTCGGAGGAAAGAAATGGAAACAACTCATGAAAAGCTCCGGATGGTAAGAAAAGAGTTGTCTCAATCAAAAGCAATTATGAGAGGATGGCATCAAGCTAGGAACATGAATCTTGAAGAGAATGGAGCAAGATTTAAGAGAAACTCTTCTTCGGTCTTCAAATGATGAGAAAGATGACGAGAACCACCAAAACTGTTGAGGCACTTCGGATCCAAGAAGAATAGAAATGATGAAGCAACGATCAAAATATTTTGAAAATGATCTTGGAGAAGGGATATGACTGATGAAAATTCATTCTTACGTCAACCTTCGAAAGACTTTGGAGATCGCTCTGGATAAATTAGAAGAGTCAGGTAAGATCCTGGAAAAAGACCTGTGGGTTAGGGCCCACTCAAAAGAACACCGTTGAAAAGATTGCTTGAAATAAAGATTGCACCGGTCGAATTAAATAGCTTGAATGAGATAACAACCTCGAAATATCTTGAACGGCTTGAGAATGGAAACGCAAGTCTTGTGAGATATCTTCAGCACTCCAGAACAAATGAATAGGAAGAAGTGAATGATTAAGAGGTGCATCGGTATGAGAAAGCATTAGAAACAAGGAAAGGAATATGATGAATATCGAAATCTTGAATAGGATCCACCGGAGAAGAAACAACAATGAAGGATGATGAACTTGAAACTGTTGAGCATCTTCATGGGAAATCACCGGATAAGAACATTGATTGAAAAGAATGAAGAGACTTCACATGAATAATTGGATACTTGATTAAGAAATCTGTGTCCTTGAAGAAAAAGTGTGGGAGGGCGGGGAAACAAAGACAACCTGGGATGGATGAAACAAACACTGTTGAGAAAAACTTAGAATTGATCTTGCAGATGGGGAGAATGATCGGATCCACTTGAAGAGAAGCACACCAGTTGGAAAGGAGTTAACATGACAACCTCAATGATGAAAAAGGATTAGTATTCACATAGCAATATGAGAACACTGTTTAGGACAGGTATGGATTCAACATTTGACATCGAAGCAACTCGAATACCACAAATAAAACAAAACAAAGGACTGGCTTGCAGAATAAGCCGGAAACAGACATATGATAGAGATTTACCCAATCCCATATCATGCATCTGATGGAAAGATATTCTAGGAGCTACTTGAATTCCCACCTATAAAACTCCCAAACTTTCTCGTTATGCAACCGTGTTGGGGATACAGGAAGCAATATATCTCACCCAAACTAACAATCCCTACATCCACCGATCCATCCACAACACATAACCAAGAAACCTTCGAAATCGTGTACCTCAACCTTGAAAAGCATCCGTTATACGAAGTCATGGCAATACTCCTGCACTCACCTTAGTATCGGGTTAGCGGGTTATCTCACCAACAACGCATAAAAGAGATTTTCGATGTCGGCAGATTAAACTCGTATTCCGTAATCTGCAACGATAAAATTATGACGACAACACCTCGTAGCTCAACTCCCGGACACCTCCACTAAAAAACCTCACGACGGAGGCACCAAGACAATGTTGTCATCATAAAACCATCGAACAATTCCAAGATACCCGCTGATCCTAAAATTTTTTAGTGAAATTTGAGGAGAGGAAAGTCAAAACTTCAACGCCAGAGACCTCACCAGAGCGATTTAAGGACCGAGGAGTAAAAAGAATTCCTAACTCTCCGATATATATAATCCTAAATGACTCAAAACATTTTTCTAGACACAACTCGCCGCTAAAACGATCAGCAGGGGGCTCCTAAGGTCGGGAAGGCTCGATAGCAACTTGTAACGCCTCGATGCGGCTATAACTCCCACGGTCGGGCTAACGACTTAGAGGCATAACCGCATTGAAAGCAATGTCGCAAGTGAGGTAATCTTCGCACAATCCATGTAATACATAAGGGAAAGAGATACATAGTTGGCTTACAAATGCCACTTCACACAATACATAAATAAACATCCATCATTCAGTTTACACTCAAGGTCCGACCACGGAACCAAAATAAAAGAAGACTATCTCAAATGCAACACAGATCCCCGATCGCTCTAACTGGCTCCACTACTAATCGTCTCGAATGAAACATAGTATCACCAAGGGCCTCATCAAATTCCCACTTCAGCTCGGGCTTATACCATCCGTGCGGTATCATCGGTACCGTGATCTGCTTTTGGTAGAATCGTGAGCCACGGGACTCAGAATCTCACACCATGAGATCAAGACTATTTAAGCTTAAGGGAAGGCTGGTGTAAAAGGAGGAGCCGCAGCAGTTTAATTAGCATATATGGTGGCTACGATCGCAAAAGAGAGCGAGAAGAGAAGCAAGGCACGGTCGTGAAGCTAGTAGCGATCAAGAAGTGATCCTAAAGCAACTCGCATCAAACATAACTCCAACACCGTGTTCACTTCCTGACCACCGTGAAGAGACCATCACGTTACATACACGGTTGATGTATTTTAATTAAGGTCAACTTCGGTTTTCTACAACCGACATTCAAATTCCATCCGCCTCATAACCGCTGGCACGGCTCTCGAAAGTTTAAACCCTATAGGGGTGTCCAAACTTAGCCCATGACAAGCTCTCGCGATCATCGGCGAATAGACCTTCACCCGAGACCTCCGATCGACTCGTATCCCCGACATCAAGACATTTCGACAATGGTAAAACAAGACCAGCAAAGCCACCGATGCGCCGACAATCCCGATAGGAGCTGCACATATCTCGCTCTCAAGTCAACACCGGATGAGATCAAGCACAGTAAAACCAGCCTCGAGTTGCCACGAGGTGGCCCCGCAGGCAGCTCAGTTCGGACCAACACTTAGACAAGTACTGGCCCGGGGGGGCTAAATAAAGATGACCCTTAGGTTAATTAATCCCAAGGGAAAAGTAGGTGGTGGTGAGGCAAATGGTCAAAGTCAATGTTGGGCCTTGCTGGACAAGTTTTATTCAAAGCGAACCGTCAGGGGTCCTATAATCGCCTCGATCGCTGAAGGAACGCAAAATCCGGGAACATAACACCGTATGACGGAAACTAGGGCGGCAAGAGGGAACAAAACACTGCATAAGGCCGAGCCTTCCACCCTTTACCAAATATATAGATGCACTAATAATATAAGAGATATTGTGATATCCCAACATAACCCTGTCCACCATGGAGAAATCTTCAACTTCACTCGCAACTAGCAACGCTTATAAGAGGGCCGAGCGAAAGCGGTAACATAGCCAAACAACGGTTTGTATAGGAAAGGTGTCAAAGGTTAGAGGTTCATGGCAATATGGGATGGCTGGACAAACAGTAATAGGTAGCGCCAAGATAGCGAAGAACGAGGCAACTAGCATAGCAATGATAGTAGTGAGATCTGTAGAAGCGGTCATCTTGCCTGAAATCCTGCAAGGAAGAAGAACGAGTCCATGAAGAAGACAAACGGACGAAGTCGAACGGATCCTCACAATCGCAACATTACCGGAACTAAGAAGCAACACCGGAAAGAAACAAACAACATGGTAAACAACCATCACATAAGCATGGCATGATGCACAATCAAGTATGATGCATGTCCGGTTTAATGAGGCATGGCATGGCAAAGTGCACAAACAATACTACAAATTAAGTGGAGCTCAATATGCAACGAGTTGCATATTGACGAAACACCACATCCGAGTTATTTAGTTCACTCTCGTTTAGGTACACAACAATGTTAAATGTTGTTAAACATGTCAAGGGGTGAAGCATAATAAAACTACCTATCTAGGCAAGTTTAAATGAGGCCGGAACAACAAACAACAATTCCGGACAATCCTCATGAGCAATATTTGAATTTGGTACTGTTCTGCCCTAAACACAATTTTAATGTTGTTAAATAGGAAAATAAAGTGGACCATGTTAATCTAGGCATTTTTCCACCCCATTTACATATAAAGTTTATTTAACGGAGCAACGGTTATTTAGTTATGAAATAAAACATTTTAACATGGCATTTGAGCAAATTTAATCAAACAGCATTTTAAACATTTTAAACATGGATGAAAGTGGCATATTAACATGGATGAAAGTTGCATATTAACATTTTAAACATGGATGAAAGTGGCATATTAACTGCATATATTTAAATCATTTTAACCGATGCATGGTTTGTGAGATATTAAATGCATGAAGTATGAGGGTTTTTCTGTAAATCTGTAATTCACTGGAATAATAGACAAAATCGCAGCGCAGGAAAAAAAAACATGCATTGGGCCAAATCTGGCCGGGCCAACGTGTATGTGAGAGGCCGGGGTTGCTCACCCTGGGCTTCGCCCACTGGTGGAGAGGAGGCAGGCAGGGCTGCGGATGCTACGTGGCGCACTCGATCGAGCGGGCGGGCGGCGGCGGTTTTGTCTGCAAGCGGACATTGTCCCGGTGCAAAGCGATGGGGAAAATTAGGATAAGGGGAAATCATCCGCGAAAATGGAGGGGGAGGACCTATTTATAGGTAGAGGGAGCTAGAGAGTCCAAATGAGGAGAAGCTGCCACGCGATCGCGGATCGAACCACCGAGAGCATGGAGGGGAGTTTGATGGGTTTTGGGCCACTTTCAAGGGGTGTTGGGCTGCAACTCAAAGAGGGCTTTTTGCGGTTACCCGTTAACCGTTGAGTACCAAACGACCTCCAAATGGCACGAAACTTGACAGCGGTTCACCGGGTGTTATACTAAGGCCGCTATAAACCTCGTGCCACTCCGAGAAAGTTTAATACCCGCCACAACAGAAGACAAAAGGACGCTGGATGACATAGGAGTGCCGGATTGCAAAACGGACAACGGGAAAATGCTTGATGCATGAGACTAACATGTATGCCAATGCGATGCACATGATGACATGATATGAAATGCAGATGATGACATGGCAAAGTGCAACACGCAAGCACATGACATGGCAACGACGGGCGTAATAATCGCGACACTGTCAGATCGGATCCGGGCGTTACACTTAGCGGGCCGAGGAGGAAGAAGAGGAGGAGGAAGAAGAGCTCGACTGGAGGCGACCGACGAGGAGTCGGGGAGTCCTTCCCTAAGACAGTCCCGCGCCTCCGCCCCATGCCGGACGACGACGAGGCTGGAAGACTAAAGCGAGGCGGGAGTACTTCCTTGATCCCGAGGAAGGGCCGGACGGGCTGGTTCTCCTGTGGTCTCTGCCTGTCCCGGGCGGCTCGAGGCCAGCTCCGCCTTCCCGACGCGCTTCTTCTTCCTCCAGCCTCCCAAAGCCGATCCCAGCTGCAGGCTCTCGGGCTTCCAGTTTGGCCGGAGGCTTCTTGAGTCCACGAACAACGACTAGTGAGTGCTCGATTCGCGTTTTGCTTTGTTTCTGTCGCCACAGCTTGATGTCTGCATCCTTTTGGCCAGGCCGGCACCTGCAGCAAAAAGGTTGAAAGGGGCTTCGCGCCCTCGCCGAGGCGAAGTTCGCTCGCCGGGCAGCGCCTTCATCCAAGGGGAAAGGAGGCAGCAAGGCTCGGCTCTCCCGCGCCGGGCCGCTCAGGAGCCCAGCAGGACGCCCCCGCGAGAGTCAGCCTCGGGCCCTCGCTGACTCGAGGTGCTCGCGCTTGATGCCGCCGCCGAGGCAGCCAAGGCCCAGGGGTTCTTCCTCCTGTGCTGTGATCACGCTGCTGCCCTTTCCGCTTATTCCACCGCCTCTGCCTCTTCTCGACTTTCTACCGTCCTGGACTGGGCTGCCAATGAACTGAGCCGGTTGTGGGAGGATCTTCGAGCGCGACTCGCCGGTGGCCGGGCGCCCGAGCTAGCTTCGTTGGGCTCTGCCGCCCATCCGAAAGCGGCGCTGAGCCAAGCCGTGTCGGCCTCCGATGAGGAGAAGCAAGCCGCCTACCAGGCCAAGGCCGCTCTCGACGCTACGAATGCCCAGGGCCGCTGCAAGGCGCTGGAGGTCAAGCTGCAAGGCCTGCGTGACTAGCTCGCCAAGGAGGTCCACGGTCGCCAGGAGAAGGAGAAGGAGATGAAGGCTCGTGAGGCTGCTGTCAGGGATTGGGATGCAGAGCTTGATGACCGTAGTGGCCGGTTGGAGACGCTGGAGTAGGCGCTGAAGAAGGAGAGGACCGAGCTAGACGACTAGGTGAAGGTCCTAGCCGAGGATCGAGTGGCCTTCACGAAGCTAGAGCAGAAAGCTCGTGCCGCGCTGAAGATGCTTTATGAGGGCGGCTTAGAGAAGCCATTGGCTGGCGCAGAGGACGGCCCCGCCAAGCTTCTTCCCTTCCTGGTCCATGCACTTGAAGATGTCGCGGACGGCCTTGGTCCCACGGCCAAGGCTGAGGCGCATGCCCTGTCTTCTGCAGTGCTCAGGCATGTCCTCAGCCACGTCTACCTTCGCGACCCCAACTTCAACCTCGACATCATTGAACCGTGAGCGGCGCACTTGTCACGCCGGCCGAGGCTGGAAAGGCCGAGCCGAAGCTTTGTTGGGAGGTTCGCGCCAAAGACTGGCCTGGTCGCGATGCCACCAGCCCCGCGGCTTCAGGAGGTGGAGCCGCCCAGCGTGACTCCACTACAGGCGGCGGCGCCACCGGAAAGTGATCCTTCAAGAACTTCTGCTCTGCTTCAGCCTCGCAACATACACCATGCCTCGTGGAGGCGTTTCAAACTTGGGTTTATGCTAGAAACAATCTATGGCCTATAATATTTGCTTTTGAATTCCCTAGAATTTGCATTTTCCTCCTATTTGCTTGTGTTCTACGCCGGCAGGCCCGCCTCACAGATACTCAATCATTGTTAGCCCCGACCGAAACCAGGACGGGACTAAGGAGTGAGGGGCTACGTGGCAAGTTAGCTCCGGAATCGCAATGCTCAGGAGTCCCCCTTGACGCGCAAACAACAAGTAGGGAAGGGAGGCATAGGAGTGGATTTGTCGTTCTACATCGCCGTGGCCCGCCCTGCATACCTCACCGCCGCTAGCCCCGACCGAAACTAGGACAGACTAAGGAGTGAGGGCTATGTGACCGCTAGGCTCCCGAGTCGCGATGTCCTGAGTCCCCTTGACGCTCAAACGAAGCCATACCTTGGCTCCGCCGAAGGGCGCGATGACCAGGTCCGAGGGACCTGGCTGGTTGGTGCGCTCGGTGTGGCCCGGCAAGCAGCCTCGTGTCCAGTTTCTCCAGCAACACTCCCAAGGGGAGGCGCTATGATGGTGCCGCACATCGAGCCCGGCCTCGAGGCTGATACGACTGCCGCCTCAGCTTGTTTATCACTAGTGCGGAGCATAGCGCCTGCAGTGTACGGGCATAGCCGCCTCGGCAGTGTCGCCAGCCAGCCGCAGAGCATGGTGCTTCCACTCGGTGGGAGGGGGCCTCCGGAGGAGCCCCTGGAGGCAGGCAGCCCCCCCCGACACGTGGCCGGCATGGTAGGGCTAGGGAGGTGTATCTGGCACCCGTGAGCCGCAGGACTCCACGAGGCCCTACTCGAGGCGGCTGGCGACTCGCCTCGACCTTATCAACGGTGCGCTCTCGCAAGGTGGTTAGAATGCAAATGCTCTACGCCCCGTGTCCCAGCCTCGAGCGAAGCTCAGCACGCCGGTATGCTGTGTCGCGATGTTGTGGGTCAAGGCCAGGGGGTGAGGGCTAGAGAGCCAGTAAGAGCCCATGAGTCGCGATGCTCTCTCACCCCCCTTTTAACGTGCAAGCGCTTTGCATGAGAGTGGAGAGGTCTGCGATAAGCAGCAGATGATAACCATGGGAATCAGGTTAAGCATGGAGGAGCAAATCCATTTAGATAGATGCCTAAAAAGCAAACGCCACTGGGTCAGGCCCGAGCAGCTTGGGGATAATGCAACCCAAGGGGCGCCCCCAACAAGGTAGGTAAAAGAGCATAAGCAAAACGGATACATGATGCAGCCGTGTGGGTGCTCCCAGCTGAAAATGGAACTTTGAAAGATGTCACCGATACCGCTTGGAGATGAAGGATGTTGAAGTAGCGAAGACGCGGGTGAGGAGGCCGACCTCACGAAGCCTCGACCAGAGCCTCGAGGCTCCGGGCTTGGGTAGATCTTCGAGGACCTTCTCCATCTCCACCAAGATCAAGACAATGCCTGACCTCCTGAGCCTCCAGAATGCTTCTCATCAGGCACTGATGAGCGTGGCCGATTCGGCGGGCCGAAAGGCATGCAAACGTAGTTGTGAGGTGGCCTCGCAGCACCCCACGCCAAGGCCGAGGCGCCTCGAGACGCTGCCTGCTGAGCCCTCGGTATGTCGATGCAGACGCAAGCAGCCCACCATCCTCGCCTCGATGTGGGGCTACAGGGCAAGCGGGCGGCTGCCGCCAAGCATGACTCTTGACTCAGAGCTCCCGAATGTTCCTCACGATGAACTCCTGAGGGTTTGCCCTCCTTGCCTTATACCTTCCTGAGGGAAACGTGCTTTGAAGCATGCCTCCGTGGTGCCCGAGCCCCCTCATGACCTTGGAAAGTCGGTGGCCTCCAGAGGGATCCCCGAGCCATGCCCGAGGAGGCGCCGGGCGCGCCTTCCTATGCGATAGAGGGTGGCGCCTTGAACGCGCCAAGGATCCCGATGCAATGCCTCGAGGTGCTCGCCTCGAGGGTTTGGGGCTGTGAAGTCTTCTTCTTAGGGACTGCCTCGGGAGGCTCCCGCCCTGTGATCCGGTTCAATTGTCGCAGCTCGAAGGCACGCCAAGAGAACACACTCGCATCCTTTTCCTCGCAGGGACTGGATGACTCCACCGCTTCTCGGCATCTTGAGGACATTGTAGCTATGGTGAGTCACCGCCATGAACTTGGCTGTGGCTGGGTACCCGAGGATGGCATTGTATGGCAAAGTAATGTGGGCGACGCCAAGTCCATGAGCTTGGTGCGTAGTTGTTGCGCTGCCCGTGAGGTGACAGAAGGCAACTTGTCCTATCGGAACAAAGGGAACCGTAGTGACTCTTGAGAAAGGCTTGGTCGGTTGAAGCTGATCGTATGGCACTTGGAGATTGTTGAACCTCTCGACAGACAAGATGTTGAGTCCTGGCCCACCATCAATAAGGGTCCTGGTGACTTGCACGTTGCTGATGACTGGGGAACAAAGCATTGTGAGGACACCGGCCGTTGCCGCGCATTTGAGTTGATCCGCTGAGCTGAACGTGATAGCGCACTCTGACCACCTAAGAGGGCGCGTGGCCTCAAGCTTGGGGAGTACTGCATTCACCTCGCGAGCAAACTGCTTGAAGATGTGCTGTGAGGCTGGGGCCTGGGCGCCGCCCAGGATGCAAGCGATTGCGCGAGGCTTCTGAAAGCCCCCAACCCCCTCGTCCTGATGATGGTCTTCATTCCTCCTCGGCGGTGGTGGAATAGGAGGGAGGCCTGCGTTTCCTTGAGGGCGGTCCTCACGAGGCTGATCCCTCCATCCTCCCTCACGAGGCTGGTCCTGCCAGTGATCCTCGCGAGGTCGGTCACGCCATCCTTGGCGAGGGCCACGGTCTTCCCATCGTCCTCCACCTCTTCCTCCTCCTCGGCCATAGCCCCAATCATTGCGCTCGGGGCGTCGGCCGGTATGCCCATCTCGCACAGCTCTGAGCTCTTGGCATTCATTGGTGTTGTGCGTGTGGAGGTCATGATACACGCAGTACCGGCTGCCCTTGGATGACTCCGGCTGATCCCTCCTCGCTTGGTGTCTGGCTCCACTGCGAGCACGACAACCCCTTTGCGCTTCACGTCCTTGACCTTGGGCTTCTTCTCTTCCGGATCAGCAGCTGGAAGCTCAAGGAGGGAGAGGCGCCCTTCCTCAGCCCTGGCACACTTGGTCGCTAAGTTGAACAGCTGCAGAGACGTGCACAAGTCTTCGTGGATCGCTAGCTCCTCTTTCATCTAGATGTCACGCACGCCATCAGAGAAGGCTGAGATGATGGCCTCCTTAGTCACCCTGGGGATCTTGAGGTGGGCGTTGTTGAAGCGCTGGATGTACTTCCGCAGGTCTCTCCCGTTGTTGCTTGATGCGCGTGCAGTCACTTATGGTCGGGCCTGCCAGCAGTGCCTTGGAAGTTGGTGATGAAGTGAGTGCGATCTCGCCCCAAGAGGAGATCGTGCCAGAGGCGTGTTTAGGAGCCAAAGTGGCGCCATCCTTGAGCCCCATGGGAAACCAGTTCGCCATGACCTTTTCGTCCCCGTTGGCTGCCTTGATGCCTAGCTCATAGAGCTGGAGGAACTCCGCGGGATCAGCAGTACCGTCATACTAAGGGGGCAGGTCTGGCTTGAACTTGCCGGGCCATGCAACGCTACGCAACTCGGCGGTGAAGGCGTAGCAGCCTGTAGTGGCCACCTGAGCTCTCTGCTGATGTGGGGCTTGCTCATGGGGATTCCCGCGCACCGCTGCCTAGAGCAGCGTGGGGTCTTGACGTGGTGGTGCAGGCATGCAGTCATGGCGCACCGGTGCCGGGAGCACGCGAGCACCTTCTTGGGGACGAGGGATTTCTTGGCAGCTCCTTTCTTGTTGTGCGGGCGCCGGACATGGAGGGTGTCGTCCTGGGGCCGCGCGCCTTGGAGCCAGGGCGCCTTCTTGGGGAGGAGGTGGCAGAGGCACCCTCTTATTCTACGCCTCCTGCGCAGGATGGAGGGCGAGGCAGCGAGAGGGACGGCGCAGGGGAGCACCCTGCAGCGCTGACGAGCTCGGTGATGCGAGCGAGCCACTCATCATGGAGGTCATCGACGGGATGGTAGTGCAGGAGCTCATGTGCCAGGAGCAATGCGGCGTGCGCGTCCGTGGGGGCGCGAAGAGCGTGGGATGACGAACTGGCTGGGGTTAGCGACGGGGTGGCGGTGCATCCTTCCCGCCGCACCGAGGGATGCAGCGACGACGCCTGCTGCTCATTCTCTGCCGGGCCGGTGGTGGCGTTGGCGGCAGGCGATGGGGAACGACGGGGGCACCCACCGACGGGAGCCGTCTAGGCGACTCGGGCAACGAGAGCAGCCCGACGCTCGGCGCGGGCTCGGCGAGCGTCAGACATGGGCGCGATGAACAACGAACGCGGGGCGGTGGAAGAAGGATTTCGGCACACCCCTACCTGGCGTGCCAAATGTCGGATTTGGGTTCGGCTGCACTTTGAGGTTCGAACTCGCGCGCACGGCGATCTTTCCCTACCAACTCACGCCTCAAGCCTCGCAAGGAATCTAAGCTAGAAGGAAGAACACACAAGGGACACGAGGTTTATACTGGTTCAGGCCACCATTGTGGTGTAATCCCCTACTCCACTGTGTGGTGTGGAGGATTGCCTCAGGGGCTGAGGATGAACAATACAGAGGAAGAACAACCTCGCGAGGGGCTGTTCTTGAGTTGGTGTGATGAACTGCTTGGAGAGTTCAATCGCCTCTCTCTCTAGTCTACCCGAAATCTGGATCCCTTTGCCTTGTGGTGGCTAGCTCTATTTATAGAGGGAGGCCCTGGGCCTCTTCCCAAATAATGAGCGGGAAGGGCGCCAACAATTGGCCATTTTGAAGGGGAACATCTAGTACACTTATCCCGACTAAAGTTGGTCTTCATCGCCAAAGAATCGACGGTGACGCCGCCCCGGCTCCACGGTGATCTCCATCCTACCGCCTGGCTGGTCTTGGTCTTGTTCAGATCAAACGGTAACCCTTGCTCGATGCTTGGCTCAGGCTTGCCCCTTTGCAATCAAGGGGCAAGGACTGCAAGCAGCCGGCTGCCACTCGGCGCCACTCGGGTCTCGATCGTCATGGTTTAGTCACGGCACCTCGCGAGGTACCCGCCTTGATCTCCGCCTCGTGAGCCCGCCTCGATGAGGCTACTTTTTGAGGAAGCTTGTCGTCACTGCTGGGCTTGGCCTCGCGAGGGTCTTGAGCTTCACTGATGAAGCTGGGCTGTACTGGCCCCCACTTGAGCCACGCCAGCAGGTCCGCAGTGCAAGTCCGGGGACCCCTGCTCCTGTAACATCGGCTACTGCACTCAGCCAACATCTTAGAGCCGCCAAAGTGCATGATCCAATTGAGTACTACTGCATTTTTAGGGAGTTCGGTCATTCATTCGGCGATGAAGTCAGCCAAGATTAGCGAATTTAATGGCTCGCCGTGGTTTGTATGTTATGTCGAATGGGAGGAGCTCGATAGCCCATTTAGCAATCCAGCCCATGGCATCGCGGTTATTTATTATATTGTTGAGTGGTACTTCAGAGGCCGCCATGATTGAACACTCTTGAAAGTAGTGTCGTAGTTTTCGAGATGCCATGAAGACCGCGTATCGTTTTTTTGATAATGTGGGTACCGTGATTTTCATGGAGTGAGGACGGTGGATACGTAGTATACTGGCTTTTGAAGGGAACTTATGTCCGCTCGCCTCTCGCTCGACGACGAGCATCGTGGCTTACAACCCGTGTGTTGCAGCTATATATAACAAAGATGGGTTCGCTGATATTTGGCGTGGCCAGATTGGATTGCTGGCCAAGAGGGCCTTTATTTCTTCCAGCCCAGTCAGAGACGATCCGCCCACTGAAGTGTTCAAAAGGCCAAGAAGGCGATAGAGAGGTAGTGCCTTTTCTCCTAATTTGGAGATAAAGCGGCTTAGGGCAGCCACACATCCCGTTAATTTTTCGATTTGCTTGAGGTCTGTTGGGGTAGCCAACTATGACAGAGCTCGGATTTTAGCCGGATTTGCTTCAATTCCTTGATTGGAAACAATGAAGCCCAGGAGCTTTCCGGCAGGTACGCCGAAGACGCATCTTTCCGGATTGAGCTTGATGTCATATGTTCGGAGATTGTCGAACGTAAGTGTCAGTGTCAAAACCAGCGGATCTCGGGTAGGGGGTCCCGAATCAGGCGCCTAGGCGGATGGTAACAGGAGATAAGGGACACAATGTGTTTTACCTGTGTTCGCCCTCTCGATGGAGGTAAACCCTACTCCCCGCTTGATTGATATTGATGATATGGGTAGTACAAGAGTGGATCTACCACGAGATCAAGGAGGCTAAACCCTAGAAGCTAGCCTATGGTATGAATGTTGTAATGGTTGTTGTCTCCACGGACTAAAACCTCCAGCTTTATATAGACACCGGGAGGGCTAGGGTTACACAGTAGTCGGTTACAATGGTAGGAGATCTACATATCCAGATTGCAAGCTTGCCTTCCACGCCAAGGAAAGTCCCATCCGGACACGGACAAAGTCTTCAATCTTGTATCTTCATAGTCTTGGAGTCCGGCCGACGATGATAGTCCGCTATCCTAACACCCCTAGTACAGACTCCTCAAGAGCTCCCGAACCAGCTTCAATGACGATGAGTCCGCGCAAGATAATGTTCGGCATTGCAAGGCGGGTTCCTCCTAATAATCATAGAAGATTGTGAACACCAGATAGTGTCCGCCTACAAAATAATTTCCACATTCCATCAGAGAGAATAATATGTACACAAGTTCAATCACGACGATTTTGTGGCATGACGCCACGCCACTACCAAGCCTTTACTTGAATTGTTTTTATTATACCACCTCAGCGTGTTTAGCGAAGCAAATTCCTTGGCACGCCTTGTCAAGCAGTAGATCGTTCCCTTATTCCGGGATTCCCATCAATACGGACGTAGAACTCAACCGCGCCATCGATGGTGGCGCTTGGGAGATAAGCGAAGTTTTACCAGCCGATGGGGACGATGGTCTTCGCCCCGCCATATATAAGGGATAAGGATCCACCTTTTACCCACGCCTTCTTCCTCCTTTGCTTATCTATCTCCGGTACTTGAGCTCCAGCCCAAGTCCGCACATCTCGCCTCGACCTTCTCCGACCATGTCCGGAGCGGAGGCAATGGTTGGCCTCCTCTACGGAGGAGCACATCAAAAAAGCGGCGCCGGATACCTATCCATGACATCGCAGCACCGCTTCCCGACAAGGGGCAACTCATCCCCACCCCTAGGCCCCATGAGAGGGTCATATTCCTTCCCACTTCCTCCGCGGACGGGCTTCCCACTTCATCCCTTTGTCCGGGGCTCATGTACTACTACGGCCTCGACTTCCATGATCCGCGCCAAACTTCATCCTCAACATCTCGGCGCTTATCATCGTGTGTGAGGCCTTCCTCGTGATCCAGCCCCACTTTGGCTTAGGCTCAAGACCTTCAACGCAAGTCAAGGTAGTGAAGGGCGCCCAAGCGGAGTGCGGAGGCGCCATGTTGGGCAAGATGCCCAACGCCATCTCGCTCAAGGCCTTCGTGGAGTCCGCCAAGGTGGCAATCGGGTGGTTCTACATCACCGAGCCGCTGTGATCCAAAATGGGCGGCGGCCTCGAAGTTTAGATCTCGCATCCCGATGCAGCCACCTCCGAAAGAGAAGGGCTTGCAGGGCTGTTCGAGGAGCCGACAGACTCCAGCCTTGTCTCTGCACCTTGGTGAACAAGAAGCTTAGGCTTGTCAATGTGATCCAGTCATGCTCGTCCGCCAGATTCTCCCCGCCAACAGCTGGGCCTTTAATTTGTGGGAGTTCGATTCCGCACAAAGACCGACTCGAGCGGCTCTTCGACACGACGCACGAAGATGCCCGAGGGTGCTGCTCAAGGGTGGAGAAGCCCCCTGGCCCACGACGGAAGATCATGGATTCAGCACCAAGCGCCCGCCATGCGAGGTAAGCTTTGTTATCCTCTATGGGACTTTTTACTCTCTTTCACGCTTTAATGTTATGTGGGATCTAAAACTCCCAATGCCTTTTGACAGACTGGCAGAGGACGCCCGACAGTAGATCGCCTGGCCCTTCCCAAGAACCAGCGGACGCCTGATTAGCGGGTTATAGTCCCGCACTTATGTGGTGCCGAGAAGAAGGTCAAGAAGAAGGCCAAGGAACTCAAAGAAGATCCCGACGCCAGGTGATATCGGACTCATCGTCCGATGGCTCCGAGGCGGACTCCTTCCCCAAAGACGAGGAGGAGAAAGTGGACTCTCTCCCAGAGGAGGGAGAGAGGAAGAGGAAGGCTCCTCCAGTGGGGGAGGCCGAAGGGTCCAAGAGGGGAAGGACTATCCCCCCAGACAGCTCTGCCAACGCCAACATTGGCGATGAAGAGTGGCCCTCAAGGGCCAGGCCTCCGGCAAGATCGTAAGTATCCGGATTCCTGAATGATCCATAATTTATCTTTTGTGTCACATAGTGTCCTTCTAATGCCGTGATACCGCCCGCATCCGCCGATGATGATCTTCCCGCTTGATCGAAAGGGTCCTTGGCTCCGCCGGACGGATTCCATTCCGACCGCCCCACCTCGCGGTGCCGACGACACCGAGGTGGGATCCCGGAGGGGACCCATCAGAGGAGGCTCCGAGGTGCCGCAAGGCAACCTCCCGGACTATGCGCTGACTCGCGCCTGAACCCACAAGTGGTTCCGAGTCCGGCAGCGCCCCTTCAGAAGAAGGGCAAGACCGTGACACCGCAGCGTCTGGCCCAACCGAGGCACGGACAACTTGTTGGAGGCGCCAACGGCGCTTCCATCGAGGAAGAACACCACACTATTATGAGTGCGGTGATTCGTAACGCTCACTCGCCAAGAACGGGCCGACCAAGGCCGCAGAGCCTTCTAACAGGCCTTGAGGTAAGAAGTTTAAAATATGTAATGTAATACCGCATAGACAGAGCCCCGATGCTCGGGTTCGTGTTCGGAAAGAAAAACCGATTGAGGATCTAAAAATTATGTCAATATGGGTTTGCAGGTCGGGCTGCTGACCTGCGGCCAAGACCGATCGTGGAGGTCGGTGTTTGAAGCAGACTCGAGCGTCCGAGCAAGAGCTCGGCCTTGCCAAGAAGCAGCTCGAGGACAAAGAAGGTGAGTAACACCACTTTAAAATTTGTACCTTATGTAAAAGGATTTTGGTTGCAATAAAATAACAAGGATAACGTGGCACCGCAGGGCCACGAACGAGGTGGCGACTCAAGGAGGCCGTGTCCGCGCCAAACGCAATGCGGCCGCGAACGAGCGGAGCGAGAGAAGCAGGAGGCGCTGGGGCGGAGGTGCGCAAGAGCTCCGTGCTCTCATGGAAAAGCATGAGAGTTTGGAGCACGACGCCAAGACTCGAGAGTCCGAGCTTGCCTCGCTCTTGAAAGTGCTGCCGCCAAGGCCGAGGCCCGTGTAGATTCTGGGAGGTTGAGGATGTGAAGAAAATAGCGGCGGTAAGGCATTTTTCATGCAAAGCAAGCATGTTAATGTAAATTACCCGTTATTTACCCGATTCGAGCTCTGTGGGCGCAGCAGATCTGCCTCGCAGCAGGTCTCGATGTCAGCCAAGATTCTACCGTGGGCGAGGAGGGAGCTCAACGGAGAAGGTCTTCGTCTCAATACCGAGGCTGGACATCCGTGTTTCTAGCGACCACCGAAGTAGCTGGTCGAGCTCCACAAGTAGCGGAGCAGTGCCATGAAGGGCTCATAGTCCCGCTATGGCCCGGGAGGCCATGCCCTGGAGCTACTTTTGGTCTCGCAGGCGGCGGCTGGTGGATGCGTTCCTCGGTGGAGGTCATCAAGCGCCCGCCAGATGAAGGTGCCTGCCGGGCCCTTGCCCGCCGCAAAGGTGCACTCGGCAGGCTGGATGCGGAGAGGCTTATCATCGACGCCAGCCGGGCAAGAAGTATCGACGTACCGAGATGTACTATAAGACTGTCCTAAAGGGTGCCCGCAAGATTGTTGATGAGTGCCCTGAGATGTAATCATTGAGTAGACTCGCAATGTGTTATCCCGCATCGAAAACTTTGTTCATATGCGCTAAGCAACGCTTATTGATTTAAAATATTACCTTCTCGCGGCGGCCGCTTATAAAATCTGAGAGATGGCAAGTTGTCGGCTTCGCCCCCATGCCATGAGTGCCGGGTGTTCGATAAACTTGAGCACTCTTGTTCCCATTTTTGGGTCCATCTAGGAGGCGCCAACACAACGTAACAAGGCAACCGGACTTATAATGCTTGAACACTCTCACTTAGCCATAGAATTCTATAATTTTAAATTTCGCTAAGCCCCTAGTATTCGAAGACCGAGTTCGGGCGCTATCCATGCCTTGGCCGGACATTATTCGGTTCTTCGTCAAGCGCATAAGTCTTTAGGGCTCGAAAAGACCTCTCAACAAGTAACCAGCTCTCGCCTTTATCATGACAAGAAGTTTTAGCTTTTCCACCGAGGCGCCGCCAGCTCAACCGGGCGCAATCGCAGTGGTTCTCCCAGGCTACCTTAGCCAACAAAGACGGAACGTAAGGTACCAAAACATGGGAGCCGCAAACCCAACTATTGACCCAAGACATGATTCGAGCCGATTCATATAATGCTATAAGTTCGGGTGCCGTGACTTGTGAAAGTGTTCGGACTTATCACACCATAATGCGGGGAACATAAGCCCCTGGTGTATTCGGCCGTACCAAAATATACGGGTGCGAGATGTCATTAATGAACATATATATAAAGTAATGCAATTATAGGCAAAAGGTGATGCATTGTTTATTCAAGGAATTCTGCCATGAGTGCAGAATGATACAAATAGTGCGGTAAGCAAGTGATTGGACTAATTAAACATGTCCCCCTCCAGGGGTGGGCTGCAGACTGGTGTATTTAACAAATTTAATGCTCGTAATGGAGACCACCTGAGTGTTCGGCGCATCCTTTTCCCTCCCTGGCTGTTGCATCGTGAGTTCGGCAGGTTCGCCGGATGTGGCCTCCGTGAACGGAGTCCTGTGTATAAAAGAAGGAAAATAAAATGAAAAGAGCGACACACTTGGGAGCCCCTAGTGTGGTTGAGCCGCCTGGGCTCTGTTGTGGTCGTGCCTCTCCCTATGCCCATGGTATTCCAGAGCGTAATGATGTATGCGGAGAGCTGGTCTTGCAATCATGCGAGGGTTGGGGTTAGCCGATTGCGATGCATGCTCGAACGTGTCGTGTTCTTGATTGATGTTGCTCCGGCGCGCTTGGCCGGTCCGGTCCTTAAAGGACGGACTCAAAATTGCCTTAAAAGGCTGCTCAGACCGCCGCCGAGAGCTGGTGTTCTCCGCTCGAGGGAGCGCCAGATTTCCGCTGACCTATGATGACTCCACGAGGGCCCGCATCTTGAGCTTAAGGTATGCATAATGCGGCACCGCATTGAACTTCGCTGAACGTGGTTCGTCCGAGCAGAGCGTGATAGCCGCCGCGAACGGGACTATGTCAAGATTAACTCGCTCGAAATTATCCGGGATCCAAGACCACTTCTAGTGTGATCGAGCTCGCATAATTGGCCTCAACACCGGTATGACGCTTTGAAGGTCATCTTTGTAGGTTTAATCCTTGAGGGGTCTATGCCCATCTTGGCGACCGTATCCCGATAAAGCAGGTTCAAAGCACGCCGCCCATCGTAACTCTCGTGAGGTGAAATCCATCGACAATTGGGTCTAAAACCACGCGCGAATCCGCCATGGCGGATATCGGTCGGGTGGTCTCTTCGATCGAAAGTGATCGGGCAAGAGGACCATGGATTGAACTTCGGGCGATCGCTCCATCACATATACGCCCCTTAAGTGCACGCTCGGCCCTCTTGGGTATATGGGTTATGTGATATCATGTTTACCGTCCGCACTTGTGGGGGAAGCCCTTCGTCTCTCTCATCGCTCGGGCGGCCGGTCTCTTCCTTGTCATCGCCAGGCAACCCTTGTCATTGTTTTCGCAATTAACTTGCTGCCTACTTGAATACCCAACAATCTCATGGTGTGATTAGCTGGCTTTTCGGGGTGCCGTATCCGCAAGAGCGGTTGAGTATTCGGTCCAAATTGGACGGACCCGGAGTGGTTCTTTTGAATGGCTTCTTCCACGACCGGTTTAGAGCCTCTAATCCGTGTCGACCGCCGTATCCTCATTATTGTCGCCGCTAACACGGTGTTTTAATTTTGTTTCGACGCTGCCCCGCCATTGTGGTCCTTAGTATCCGGACTGCCAAGCATTTTTACCGAGGTTGTTGCCGCGAGCTAGCTACTATCCTCTCCGCATGTAAGCGGTCATGAGTGATGTGAGGGCTGCCATGGATTTCGGCTTTTCCCGCCCTAGGTGCCGGGCTAGCCACTCATCACGGATGTTATATTTGAAGGCTGCGAGGGCCTCGATCCGGACAATGACGATTTGATTTTTTCTTCGCTAAGAACCGGTCTGTAATTGCTCGGCCGATTCGTCTGCTGCTGAATTATGTCGCTTAGGTCATCGACGCCCGTGGTCGCATATGTGCCCCGAAGTTGTCGAGGAATGCGACTTCCGTGTCCTCCCAACACCCAATTGACTTCGCGGCAAGCTGTTAAGCCAATGCCGAGCTGGTCCTTTGAGCTTGAGGGAGATACTTGATGGCGTGGAGATCGCCGTCATGGGCCATATGGATATGAAGGAGATAATCTTCGATCCAAACCGCTGGGTCTCGCAGCCATCGTGAGGATTCAATGTTCACGGGTTTAAACCCTTCAGGATTTGATGATCCATTACTTCATCGCTGAAGCATAGTGGGTGTGCGGCGCCCAGATTGAGCAATATCACAACGTAGCTCAAGGGAGCGCTGGTTCATCGTGGTTCGCCCGCCGGAGTTGTTGTATCCGCGCGACGGTAGTCGCCGTGGGTCGGGGCGCCCACGTGATCCGTAGAATAGATCTGGATTGTCTTCTTTGTCCTCCAATATATCCCGCAAGTTCGGGCGATTCCTCGCGGGCTTCAGACTTTTGAGCGTGCCGGGTACGGTCTTGATGGAGGGCCTAGATGTTACTCGCCGCGACCACGGGTGGTCGGCCCGCCAGACAGCGCCGGGTGATGAAGGTATGTATGCTTCCTCCTCTAGTCGGGGAGCAACTTGTGTTTTGGGTAGCTCTTGAGGGCTGCTCGAAGTTCATACTTTTGGCCGCGAGGACCTCGGTCCATCCGTCGCCAACAGTCTTGATCAGCTTGAAGCTGCTGCTTTTTTCTTTAGGCTATTTGCCGTGGCGATAAGCCCGCGCTTAAAACGCCTTGTTCGACGGGATCCCTGTGAATGACGATTGGCTGCCATCGAGGCTTGCCTCGTCTCCGGAGGGAGGTATGTAATTGTTATCCTCCTCGTCTGCCGCTCTCTCGTGAGGGCTGGCTTCTGCCTCCTCCTGCGCTGAATCTTGCTGGAGGGGATTGTCCTCGGCACTTTCTGGGGTATTATTATCTACTGTGCCGGAATCTCCATTCTTGCTGTGGCGGGATTTAGAGCGGCGCCGCTGACGTCGGCGCTTGGGCTGTTTCTTTAGGGAATCTTCCTCCGCTGCTTCTTCGCCGTCCCCATCCTTTGGGGTGTCCACCATGTATATGTCATATGATAAGGTGGTCTTCTAGTGCCCTGTAGGCGCTGGTTCTTGATCATCTCCGGCATCGTCGCCCATACCGTCGATGTCCTCGGAGTCGTAGTCTAGCATGTCGGTTAGATCGTCGACAGTGGCTACAAAGTGGGTGGTAGGTGGGTGAGGGAGTCCTGGACTAGGGGGTGTCCGGACAACCGGACTATCATCGTCCGCCGGACTCCAAGACTACGAAGATACAAGATTGAAGACTCCGTCCCGTGTCCGGATGGGACTTTCCTTGGTGGAAGGCAAGCTTGGCAATACGGATATGTAGATCTCCTACCATTGTAACCGACTGCGGTAACCCTAGCCCTCTCCGTGTCTATATAAACCTCGAGGGCTTTAGTCCGAGGGACATAACCTCCATTACAACAATCATACCATAGGCTAGCTTCTATGGTTTAGCCTCCTTGATCTCGTGGTAGATCTACTCTTGTACTACCCATATCATCAATATTAATCAAGCAGACGTAGGCTTTACCTCCATCAAGAGGGCCCAACTCGGGTAAAACATCGTGTCCCTTGTCTCCGTTACCATCCGCCTAGACGCACGCTTCGGGACCCCTACCCGAGATCCGCCGGTTTTGACATCGACATTGGTGCTTTCATTGAGAGTTCTCCGTCGTCCGCCGATAGGAAGGATGCTCCACCCGCCTTCAAGGATGATCTTTGCCAAAGGGGCCTTTGTCCTCCACCCAAACTATCCGCTAGGTGGTTTTCTTATGACCGCCGTCCGCCATCGCTTCAACAATGACTTCAAGTCAAAGTAATCTTCGCCGCCTTGAATTGCCGAGCAGCCGATCCAATAGAGCTATCGTCATCAACGAAGCTCTTTGATCGTGACGCCGCCTCGAGTCACTATAGAGTACAATCAGATCGGGCCTAAACCGATCCGAGAGATTAACTCTCCCTGTGTCACCCACCACGCCACAGCTGGTAGAGGAACAATGCGGCGATTCTTTTCCTATATTGAAAACTAGTCACGCCCGGTTCCCAACCTCCATGCCGGATTTCGCGAGGGACGGACTTCGATCGAAAGCATCGAACTTAAAATCATGCATCGTTTCCGACACGCCGGACTACGCCCAGCAATCCAAAGTCCCGAATTTGAAACTTCCTGCCTTTTAGGCCTTGAGACGGTAGGGTTCCGCACTTAATTCCACCCACCCGCCTGCATATATGCGATCTATATCTAATCCGCAAGAGCCCGCTGAAACAAGACATCACTATCGGGCGATTCCTCCCGGTCATGGACGTGATAAAGGATGCCGAGAGGATAACGCATCTCAAATTTTGCAATAATTGCACGGATCAGGAATCTTGAGTTTCGAAAACCGAAAAATAATTTTTGGGACAATCCGCCCCAACCCCAGTCCAAGATCAAAAGGGTGCATTACACTCGTGCACCAGATACAAAAAGCAAAAAGCAAAACCCCATAGAGGGCACGAACCAGATCGAGGGATGGCTCAACGGACTCAGTAAACTTCACAAGACAGAGGGCGCCGCCCCAACACATAGCCTCCGAGCATGTTGGATATTACGGCAGGTGGCCAAAAGTGGCGAGGAGCTTCTATCCCCGAAAACCACTCCAACAATACCGCACGGTATCAACAGTCTTCGAGACCTTCGTGATCAAATAATATGCGGAACGAATAATCCGCTGCCTTGCCAAGTCTACCAAGTAGCAACAACAAATCCATGGAGCGACACGCCATCACCTTCAACGCCAGCGACGAACCTAAATTCGAATAGCCCGAGCACCAGCTGACCGGTGCTTAGTCCTATAGTGGACGGCCGACTTACAAAGGTCCTCATCGATGGCGGCAGCGGATTAAACCTCATCTACGAGGAAACTCTTCAAAAATGGAAATAGATCGAGCCAGATTGAGCGAAGCAAAGACAACCTTCGAGGAATAATACCCAGCCGAGAAGCACGCTGCACCGAAAAATCACACTCGATGTGGTGTTCGCCTCGCGGCATAATTACAGATCCAAGAAGTCACATTCCAAGTGGCCCTGCTCAACAATGGATATCACGCTATACTAGGACGGAGGCATTCACAATTTTTCAAGCCGCACTCCCATTACGGGTACATGAAGCTCAAAATGCCCGGCCCGTGGAATAATCACTCGTTAGTGATCCGGACATAGCATTATGCTTAAAACAAGACAGCCAAGATTAGCCCCGAGGCGCTTATCCAAGCTCCTAGCAGAAGAACTCATCACACAAGGCCACGGTGAACAGGGACGATGTTATACTCGATAAGAGATCCAAGTCCAACTCCTTTAAACCAGCAGCATTTAAATAGTAAAATTCCAGGTCCATCCAACGACTCCAACAAAGACGGCCTCCATCGGGGCACAATTGAACCCGGATGTAGACGCCAGACTACGAGAATTCCTTCCGAAAATTGGGACATTTTCGCCGGCACCCCTGATATGCCCGAATCCGACGCAGATTAGCGTAACACAGCCTAAACATCCTAAAGGATTCAAGCCACCAAAACAGGCTCTTCGACGATTTTCCCAACCCAAAAGACAGTAATGGGAGAAGAGCTAGCCAAACTATAGGAGGCCGATTCATCGAGATATCAAACATCCTGACCGCTAGCAAACCTAGTAATGGTACCAAAGAAGGATAAACTGGCGCCCACGCTACGATTTTAAAGACCTCAATAAGGCTTGCCTAAAGGATCCTTCTCTCCCCAAGATCGACCAGATAATCGATGCTATCGCAGACACGATTCATTGTGTTTCCTTGACGATACTCCGGATACCATCAAATTAAGATGGCGGAAGGCACTCAAGCCGCAACGGCATTCATCACTCCATATGGACCATTCTGCTTCAACACGATGCCCTTCGATTTAAAAACGCTGGCGCAAATATATCAGCCCATGATTCAAACATGTCCGCCACCCAGATGGGCAAAACCCAGAGGCATACGAGATGACGAGTCGCAAAAACCAAACACGCCAAACTCTAGTAGACGACTTGAGGCTCACATTCGACAACCTCGAGAATATGACATCAAGCTGAACTGAAAATGCGCTGTGTATCATCCGGAAAGTTACCGGGCTTTATTGTATCCGTAGAGGAATTGAAGCAAACCCAGCCAAAATCCGAAGCTGGCCACAGCTAGATATCCCAAAAGACCTCAAGCAAATACAAAATTGAGGATGCGTATGCTCTAAGCCGCTTTATCTCCGCCTAGGAGAAAAGGCATTGCCCTCTATCGCCTCCTTAGGCGCACCAACACTTCGAGTGGACGGATGCTGCCACCGCCGACTCAAGAAATAAAGGCCATATTGGCAACAACCGTCCCGGGTTGCGCCCAACCCGGGCGAACCAATGTTGTTATACATCGCAACAACGCATCAAGTTGTAAGTGCGGTACTGCCGTTTAACGAGAGACGTAAGGGCATAAATTCCTCTTCAAAACCATTGTATTATGTATCCACTGTTAACCCCGCGAAGTCCTGCTACCCACACTATCGAAGATAGCGATGCGGTGTTCATCGATCCCGGAAGCTTCGACACTACTTTCAAGAGTGCTCGATAACAAGGGCTCCAAGTACCACTCAATGACATTATAAATAACCGCGACGCAACGAAAGCAGGATTGCAAATGGGCCATTGAGCTCTACCATTCGATATAACTTACAAACCTCGCGAGCTATAAAGTCACAAGTTTTGGCTGACTTTGTCGCTGAATGGACCGGTTAACTCCCTAAAGAGTACGGGCGATACTCCAATTGGATTATGCACTTCGACGGCTCTAAATGTTGGCCGGACTCGGGGCTGGCGTCAGATTGACGCCCCGACCGTGATAGAGGCAAAGGTGTCCCGCTTTCGATGAGATGGTGGATTTCGCTGGTGGAAGTCGACTTTGACGATCCGACTACGAAGCGGCGAGGATGTCGCTACTTTAGCAATTGCTAAACCAACTCCGAGAGGTTATTGACCACGCCGAGCATCGCATCAACTCGACCACGAGGGTCTATTTCCGCGAGCAAACGAAGAACAAGCAAGAAACTCGAGATTGCAACTGGATATTGCGAATATAAGATGAAAGCTGATTGATCAAGGTGGGGTTCTGTGGACGCTTTGTCCGGTCGCTGAACACAAACGGCACGCCGGTTGCAGCTATGGCGTAACTTTTGATCTAAACAAAACCCAAAGTTCAAACGACGCCTAAGGGCTGTATATATGGGGAAAAAGGAGGAATTTCTGTGGCCCTTGAAGGTGGGGTCCAAACCAACCCTATCTCTTGTTTCCCCACACATACGGACTCTAAAAATAGCCTATACTTGAGTATTTCGAAATTACATGGGCCTGGCCTAATAATAAGGTGACGCAGCATCTAGAATAGCCTATGGACTAATATTATGAAGTGGCAACTTGTATATTTCTGTCCAAGGCTTCATGCACTCCTTATGGTGGCTTCAAAGTCCTGAAATCATCACTTGTAACTCCGTTTGATCCTTATGCGCATGCCATCAACTCCATGCGTGTTCTTGCTCCAATGTTCATCCTTCTCCAAGCTAGGCCCTTCATTTGTAAGCAAAACAAATGTATCCAATTTAGGCAAAGATCATATTCTCATGAATATTAGAATCATTACCAAGAAACGAAAGTACCGGTAATTTAATTGGCGCGGCGCGAGCTCTAGTAATTGGTCCCAGATATGTAACAAGAGGGGTGGGTGTAACAATGGTATGGATGTCCTCATCATCCTCCCCTTCTTGAATTGAAGTCGCCCTCGACGGAAGCTCATCTTCCTCACCCAAATAAGGCTTCAAATCTGCAATGTTAAAAGTGGACTAACCCCAAAATCTGCAGTAGCTCAAGTTTATATGCATTATCATTTATCTTCTAACACCTTAAAAGGACCATCAAGACGTGAGTATTAGCTTTGATTTGCGCAAATTAGGAAATCTATCTTTACGCAAATGTAACCAAACAAGATCTCCGTGTGCAAACACAACATGTTTTCTACCCTTATCTCAAAGAAGTTTATATTTAGCATTCATACGCCAATGTTTTCCTTAGTTAACTCATGCATTTTTAAAATCAATTCGTAACGCTTTTAGCATCAAAATTAACCTTCTCCAAGATGGAAGAGGCAACAAATCAATAGGTGCACGAGGTAGGAAACCATACACAATTTCAAAAGGGCACATCTTAGTAGTAGAATGCAATGAACGATTATAAGCAAATTCAATATGAGGCAAGCATTCCTCCCACATTTTCTTATTATTCTTTAGAACAGCCCTAAGCATAGTAGACAATGTTCTATTGACTACTTCAGTTTGTCCATCAGCTTTGGGGGTGACAAGTAGTACTAAAAAGCAGTTTAGTCCCCAACTTAGCCCATAAACATCTCCAAAAGTGGCTAAGAAATTTAGTATCACGATCTGAAACAATAGTATTTGGCACACCATGCAAGCTTAATAATTTCACGAAAAGAACAAATCAGCAACATTAACAAAGATCATCGCTTATGACATGGTATAAAGTGTGCCATTTTCAAGAATCTATCCACGACAACAAATATGCTGTCACGACTTGAGTATCGCGTGATCGTGAAATCGAGAACAATGCAACAACCATCGACTCGGACTAGGACTGGTGGCGGAGATGAATCTGTGGAACTCGGATCGGTGGCGGAGATGAATCTGTGGAACTCGGACTGGTGGCGGATATATGTTGCGTGGACTCAGATGGGCGGATGGCGGCGGATATGTGGTGGCGATATGGATTCGGATTGGCGGTGAATATGTGGTGGTGGTATATGGCAGCGGCGACGGACAACCGCGTGAATGTAACTCAAACTCTAAAAGACTAGACGCTAAGACCAGCAACTTGACACGACGATGCAACCGCAAATTCAACAAAGCAAATACGTAAAAGATTATGCAAAGGCTCAGATTGGTTCGGACGATGAACTAACCCTATTTTTTTTTTGGCTTTTTCGTGGACTATAGGTATGAAGAATGACTCGATCTAAACTACGGTAATCTGTAAAATCTCACCGAGCAACCCGAAATCTGATACCACTTGATAGAGGCAAAGGTGTCCCGCCTTCGATGAGATGGTGGATTTGCTTTGGTGGAAGTCGACTTTGACGATCGGACTATTTAGCGGCGAGGACGCCATACTTTAGCAATCGCTAAACCAACTCCGAGAGGTTATTGACCACGCCGAGCACGATCAACCTAACCACGAGGGTCTATTTCGTGAGCAAACGAAGAACAAGCAAGAAACCGAGATTGCAACTGGATATTGCGAATATAAGATGAAAGTCTGTATTGATCAAGGTGGGGTTCTGTGACGCTTTGTCCTGGTCGTTGAACACAAACGGCACGCCAAGTTGCAGCTATGGCTAACTTTTGATCTAAACAAAACCCAAAGTTCAAACGACGCCTAAGGGCTGTATATATGGGGAAAAAGGAGGAATTTCGTGGTTCTTGAAGGTGGGGTCCAAACCAACCCTATCTCTTGTTTCCCACACATACGGACTCTAAAAATAGCCTATACTTGAGTATTTCGAAATTACATGGGCCTGGCCTAATAATAAGGTGACGAAAGACTCTAGAATAGCCTATGGACTAATATTATGAAGTGGCAACTTGTATATTTCGGTCCAAGGCTTCATGCACTCCTTATGGTGGCTTCAAAGTCCTGAAATCATCACTTGTAACTCCGTTTGATCCTCATGCATGCCATCAACTCCATGCGTGTTCTTGCTCCAATGTTCATCCTTCTCCGCTAGGCCCTTCATTTGTAAGCAAAACAAATGTATCCAATTTAGGCAGCATCATATTCTCATGAACATTAGAATCATTACCAAGAAACGAAAGTACCTGGTAATTTAATTGGCGTGCGCGAGCTCTAGTAATTGGTCCCGTATATGTAACAGTAGGGGCCGTGGGTGTAACAATGGTATGGATGTCCTCATCAACCGGGGAC
Source organism: Aegilops speltoides (assembly GCA_021437245.1). Classification (NCBI taxonomy): domain Eukaryota; kingdom Viridiplantae; phylum Streptophyta; class Magnoliopsida; order Poales; family Poaceae; genus Aegilops; species Aegilops speltoides. Next base: position 516,764,774 of record CM038142.1, on the reverse strand, counting down.
ACAGTCCAGTATGTACTTCAAATAATGTACACGGACTCCAACAATGCAGCCGAATACGAGGCCCTGTTACATGGTCTCCGGATGGCAATCTCCATGGGCATTCAACGCCTAGAGGTGCGCAGGGATTCAAACCTTGCAATATCACAAATAAATGGAGACTTTGACGCGAAGGATCTGAAAATGGCAGCATATCGCAATGCTGTCCTAAAAATATCAGCTCGGTTTGAAGGACTCGAATTCCATCACGTAGCCCGAGATAATAACCAAGCAGCCGACGTACTGGCACGCATCGGTGTGAAACATGACGCTGTCCCTCCAAATATCTTCCTGGAACGGCTCTTCAAGCCATCCGTACTATGAGAGGAGGAGTCCGGAAATGACAAACCGGAAAAAACCACGCAAACCGGTGATTCAGTCGATGACATAACACCTTCAGCCCACGACATAATGGCAGTAATCGCCCCATGGACAGAACCATTCCTAGCCTACTTGCTGAGGCAAGAACTTCCCAAGACCAAAATAAGGCCCGCCGATAATCCGACGATCTAAAGCCTACAAGGTCCATGAGGGAGAACTTTATAAGAAAAGCACAACCGGAGTCCTTCAAAGGTGTATCTCCGAAGAAGAAGGGCGAACCTCCCCGCTGAAATTCACGCCGACTAGGGCGGACACCACGCAGCAGCTCGGCTCTTGTAGGAAAGGCATTCCGCATAGGTTTTATCGCCGACGGCCCGGCAGATGCTCAGACTTAGTCCAAAGATGCGCCGCTTGTCGCTCTTTGCTAATCGAGCCATATGCCACCCACCGCCTCAAAACTATACCCATTACGCGGGTCGTCACGATCCGGGGCTTGACATGGTTGGACCCTCAAAGGGGAACCCACAAGCAAAGGTACCTATTGGTCATGGTGGACAAATTCACCAAATGGATAGAGGCCAAACCAGTCAAAACGGCAGAGTCCCACCAGTGATAGACTTTATCTCCGGTAGTACACCGCTTTGGCGCCCCCACAAAGATCGAATCCGATAACGGCACTAATTTTACGGCCGACGGGTTAAATCATGGTGCAAAAACATGGGCATTAAGCTCGACCACGCTCAGCCTATCATCCTCAAACCAACGGTCAAGTGGAACGAGCAAATGGTCTAATAATGAGCGGCCTTAAACCCGCATTAGTGCGCGACTTACTAAATCGACACGACTGGGTAGAGGAGCTCGACTGGCTCGGGGCTGCGGACAACGCCCAACCGTACTACCGGATTCACACCATTTTTTATGAGATACGGCGCAGAGGCGTTCTGCCTCGCGACATTATTCATGACTCACCTCAAGCGCGCATGTACGAAGAAAGAGAGGCCGAGCCGGATCGGCAGGACAGCTTGACGATTGAGGAAGAACGCGACGCTGCCAAGGCTCGCTCAGATTCTATCGCAAAGCAGGCTCAAGATATCAAAGCAGTAGAAGTATGGGCCAAGACTCACAACGCTTATAACTAGTTCTACGCTGCATAAGAAAAAGGACAAGCTCAAGCCCAAATGGGAGGGCCCTTCATTATCAATCAAGTCCTGACCGCGGAGCGCATCGCCTATGAAATGCGCTGGATAACCGACTCAAGCCGAACCCACGGAACGCAGCCCGCCCTCAAGATTCTATGCCTAGCGCCGACTAAGAGTTCGGCCCCTTCCCTGCTCAAATTTTTACACTTCAGCTGTCTTTTTGTTTTTCTTTCTTCTCTTAACCCTTTTAGTAAAAAGCCCTTAAGGGCCTACTTGCACATTGTTCACATACACTTGATGTGCCATCCGCACTCATTATACCTGGAGGCTTCTTTTCCAAAAGCTCAATTGTAAGGGCTTATGCCCAAAGACATGTGTCAAGCTTCCACATGTACCTTTTACTCACCATTATATGCATCGATATGACTTAAGTTTTAGCCTGCTAGGTTGCTCGCCTCGTGGTTACCCCTACATTCCCGATTGTTCGGCTAGGAGATAAAGGAGCACCTCTCGCGATTGTTACCGCCTGGTTAGCCGGATGTGTACTCAGATCGGGTGAAGCCAAAGCTAGCGTTTAAGGGAATATTCGGTCGGTGACGTGAAAGATGATTTTTTTCCCCTATCTATTTATCTGCCCCCAGATGTTTTTCTGCTTTTTCCGCAGTCCGGACATGCACCTTAGGGCATGCCTCTCAGGGAAAGGAACCCTTAACGGAACTATTCTCCCTGGAAGATGTTTCTTACTAACCATGTAATATAACATAGCTAGTTGGGCACTTGTCTGATAAAGCACTAATGACCCCTACGCCTGGTCTCCATGCATACCACGGTTGTTTCTTAACCGAGAAGGTATTTGGACACACTCCGGACTCTAGGGTCCCGAGGTTGAAGCGAAAAGGTCGGCAAAGCAAACGATCTACAATCCGGCTAGAAGGCATTTCACATGTCATTTAAAAAAATACATTGTCAAATCCATCGATCAGATTCTTCCTCAATCCCGCCTAATGTGCTATCTAATTTACAAATCCCATTGGGAAAACTTAGCGCCAACTCTACTTGGCCAGATTCTAAACTCACAGGATCTCCTTCCCATCGGGCCCCACAGTCCGACCTCGCCATGTGGTTGGGATCCGCCTTTTAGTGCGCCTTCACCATGGCCCAAGCCTCCCCGGCACCTTGGAGGCAGGCCAAATCTTCCATTAAACGAAAGCGCCGCAAGATTCCCTAAGCTTCTCCGCAAGCTCCCCTAAGGCCTTCGGCAGGGAAAGGGCCGGCCATAAAGCCCGAACGGCGCTGGCCATCACCGCCGAACTCGCTCGAGCAGCCGAACAGCTGAAGTTGATCGCCTGCTGATTCGTGCATCTCTCCGCAGGCTTACATGTGAGAATACCTACGCATATTTTGTCAAATTGACTTCCTCGCCAATTCTTCTTTTCAAAGGAGTTCACTTAAGCACTTACTATAGATGCCGCGATGAAGCTGCCGATTCTCCTTAACGGAGCTGCATACCGGCCCAACACCTTTCAGCTCTTCCCAAGCTTGGCGTGGCATCCTGAGCTTGTTCTCTCTTGCTGCACCCTATTCAGCACCTCTCGCCGCCTTCACCAGCAATAATTCTTGCCTGTCCGGATCTTGTCCGACGAGCACCAAGAATGTCATTATTAGACTTGCGCGATGCCGCAACTCGCTTATATTTATGAATAAAATGTGTTACCGTGAGGGGTCTCGTGTTTCCTCCTCAAGGTTAGTGCGGCCTCAAGTTGGGCCTTGCATTCATGCAGCTCCCGAGACAATTGGGTATTCTTCTCAAGAAGACCTGGTTTCAAATGATCCTTAAATCAGTTAACATAACTACTTTAAGTCTCGGGCCACCGCATATATAACTTTAAATTCTCACCAGATGTCTTTTTACATATTACTCCGTGGCTCGTAAAACCATCTTGAGCAGCACGGAGGTGCGCCCCTCTGCTAAAGGCGCTTAACGCCTCAGGGGAAGCACGCCACACAAACACTGTCCGGCGGCTCTGCGGGTTCATGGCGCCTCGACCTCGACTTGGTGGCGATGCCTGCCAAGATCCTCCGCTGAGGAGTATCCGCCCGCGCCATGACGCCTCCTCCTGCATCGGGCGCTGAGCCTCGGCCGGTAGAGGTTGGATTGAGAACTCCACGCCCGCAGTCCGGGCGCTTTTTCCTACACAGATCATGAGCACTTAAACACTTCCTAGAACGCTGCTCCAAATAATTAAATGCGAAGCTATACCGCAGCGACGCTTTCAGTCCGCATCACTGCGCCTTCTTCCGCCATCGGTCTGGATCGTTTTGTTGGTCAGCCGCTGGCTCGCTTCCCGCCTTTGAAGGCACTTCTCGCAAAACACCATCGTATGCTAAGGTCGAGATGGGCAAGTAAGAAACAATGGTGTCGGGACTTCGTCACAATCATTGTTGAGGAAATCGTTAATCGTAGCTGCCGGTTGGTCAAGGCAGTAGGGATTAATTACATCGGCAAGTTAATCATCCATTTAATCAATTAATCGGATGATTTATCGATTTATCGGCCATCGGTGACCCTACGAGTAGGGATTAATCGCAAGTTAACCGTTAATCGGATGAATTCTGAACAGGGTCACAATCACCGGGTAGCCGGCGAATCCGGGTAGTCACCGTAATGGCTTTCTAAAGCATTGTCCATGCCGAGCTGGTGGAACACCCCGCCGATTAGCTCCACCTTTATGTCCGGATCCTCTTGAGGCTGATCCCGGATCTCTCCGGATCCCCTGTCATGGGCTGGACTTATCATGTCCTTCATATGGCGCAGCCTCGCCAAGACACAATATGAGAAGCTTAAACTGGCAGCACGGGTCGGACCTCAAAGTGTTCGCTACTCAGCCGGGATTATTCATGGAAAACCCATTCAAAGGGTTCGTCTCGAGAAAGTCCTCCTTCTCCCCTTGTATAGGCCGGACAAGATCGTCACCAGATCTCGGCCAATCCGTCCTTATGCACCATGGCGGTGGCGCCGCCTTCCCCATCGAAATCCCACATGGGTGGTGGCCTCAGATGCAAAGGCTGCACTTCACAGAATACATATTGCCATGACTCCAATCATGGTCAACCCGAGTGGGCCAAGAATCTTATTCGCCCATCGATAATGGACGCCTATCTTCCTCCGCTTGGGGCTTCATGGGCGCCAGCCATGTCAGGAGTAGTATCAACTCGGAGGCCGATCCGACAGGGTCCGCAGCGAGCCGCCCTCTATATAAACCATTCAAGGCCGCCTTCGGACGCTTTCTTAGGGGTTCCGGATGGATATCCGTCCCAAGAATGCGCCATATTTCGCGCCGCCCACTTGATATATGGACCTTCGTGAGAACGGGTACGAGGTAGAATAGCCTCTTCCATAGTGCAAAATGGGGCTCGATGCCCGTAAATAGCTCACAAAGAGGTATGTAACCCGCGATATGCAGATGATGAGGCGGGCGAAGCCGATGGAGCCGGAGTCCGAGAACTCAGAGCCCGTGGAGGAACGGATGAATAGAAATCTTCGCCCCTTATCGATAGGGGACGGCATACCCGCCCCTTTGTTGGGACTTGGGGTAGCCTCCGCTTGTTTCCCACCTTGGTAGGTGGCCAACCTGCTAGAACCGACCATGAAGGCCGGAGGAGATATCCCTTGCTTGAAGTGCCACCACTCTGTAGCGGGATGTAACATCTCCTCCAATATTTTGGCAGAGGGCTCGAGCGTGAGAAGAGGAGCCGCCGACGGTCCATGATAGAATGGATTTTGGTCGAGGCGCCCGATGAGGACTCTCATGAAGGAAGGTGGTGTGATTTGATCTCGGATTCTTGCCTCTTATAGGCAGATTATTTGTGCAGCTAGGGGTAAAACGTTAAAGATACCTCGCATTTCGTGATTCGTGACGACGTGGAAGAAGGCCATTATTGGGCGTAGAAGCCAAGAAGTGCAACATTAATGAGGAAGCCGGACACTGTTCGGCAGATACATGGAACTTGAAGGAGAACCCGCCTTGCAACGCCGAAGACTACACACGCCCCGGGCTTATTGTCATTGAAGCCTGGTTCGGGGGCTACTGAGGGAGTCCTGGACTAGGGGGTGTCCGGACAGCCGGACTATCATCGTCCACCGGACTCCAAGACTATGAAGATACAAGATTGAAGACTCCGTCCCGTGTCCGGATGGGACTTTCCTTGGCGTGGAAGGAAAGCTTGGCGATACGGATATGTAGATCTCCTACCAACCATTGTAACAAACTCTGTGTAACCCTAGCCCTCTCCGGTGTCAATATAAACCGGAGGGCTTTAGTCCGTAGGACTTAACCTCCATTACAACAATCATACCATAGGCTAGCTTCTAGGGTTTAGCTCCTTGATCTCGTGGTAGATCTACTCTTGTACTACCCATATCATCAATATTAATCAAGCAGGACATAGGGTTTTACCTCCATCAAGAGGGCCCCAACTCGGTAAAACATCGTGTCCCTTGTCTCCTATTACCATCCGCTTAGACGCACAGCCTCGGGACCCCATTCGAGATCCGCCGGTTTTGACACCGATAAAGGTTTTGAATTTTTCGTCGTCTGCGATCCCAACCATCCCGCCGTAGTCCGCCAAGGCTCTCCGGATAGCGAGAGATGCTTTAGCTAATTTAGGATGTCGCAAAGGGTGAGTGTTGAAAGACGCCCGCGCAGTGAACTCCATGATCGGCGCCCAATCGGATTCGACAAGGGGCGCAGGAGGCTCGAGTCCGCAAGGAGTCCGCGCCGGAGTCACAAGCTTTATAAGGGTCAAGGTCGGTATTCGCCCATCGCCAGAGAAGTCGCAGTCCCCGAGGCGTGTCCAGCCACCCATCCTGATCTCGCGCGACGCCTCCCAACTATGGGTCGAGCGATTCGCAGCGCCACCGTGGCACGCCCAGCGGCAGAGTTAGATCATGCCCATCGTGACAAGGCGGACGCCGGCCGCGCTCGGATCCATCGAAAATCATGTCTCCGCGATGTCCGCCGTGAAGTTTAGGCTTCCAAATCTGAACTGATGGCCAGGGCGAGGTTTCGATCTACCTGATGGCCAAGTGAATTGCCCGCAGCAAAGCCGCCAACATCAAGATCTGTCCGGAGGAAAGTCTCACCGACGGTGTTGTTGTTGATTGAACAAGCCATCAAGCCTATCGCTGATGACACAGAGGAACTCTCAATGAAAGCACCAATGTCGGTGTCAAACCGCGGATCTCGGTAGGGGATCCCTTAACTGCGGCGCCTAGGCGGATGGTAACAGGAGACAAGGGACACGATAGTTTTTACCCAGTGTTCGCCCTCTCGATGGAGGTAAAACCCTACTCCCCGCTTGATTGATATTGATGATATGGGTAGTACAAGAGTGGATCTACCATGAGATCAAGGAGGCTAAACCCCAGAAGCTAGCCTATGGTATGATTGTTGTAATGGTTGTTGTCTCCCACGGACTAAAACCCTCCCGGTTTATATAGACACCGGGAGGGCTAGGGTTACACAGAGTCGGTTACAATGGTAGGAGATCTACATATCCGATACATGCTTGCCTTCCACGCCAAGGAAAGTCCCATCCTGACATGGGACTAAGTCTTCAATCTTGTATCTTCATAGTCTTGGAGTCCGCCGACGATGATAGTCCGCTGTCCGACACCCCTAGTCCAGACTCCTCAAGAAGCCTCAAGTCGCCTATTAAGAATTTGACGGTTCGGTTTTGATGACCACATCGCTCACGATGCTCTCCACTGCTTTTGCCGATTTGTGTTTCTAGGCATGTCCAATCATGGCGCTGGAGCCCGGAAGGCATGGTGTTGAAACAGAATGGGCCAGATGGACTGATGAATGCCGCTATGCTTGATCGACTCCGCCATCTTGATTTGGTGGTATCTGGAGTATGCGCTGAGGAAACACAATGAGTCGTGAACCCGCGGGTAGGCCGATGATTTGATCAATGCGGGAGGGAGAAGGGATCCTTAGGGCAAGCTTTATTGAGGTCCTTGAAATCGACACATAGGCGCCAGGATTTGTCCTTCTTTGGTACCATCACCAGGTTTGCTAGCCAGTCCGGATGTTTTAGTTCTCTGATGAATCCGGCCTCAAGTAGCTTGGCTAGCTCTTCTCCCATAGCTTGTCACTTAGGTTCTGAAAAGCGCCGATGTCGTGGTATGGCTGGGAGCACGAGCACCTATGGGGCAGGGAGCCCCTTCTGGTCCGGCAAGGGAGCGGAGGGCGCACGCAGAGCAGATCGAGGCGACGACATGCGGGGGCTTTTTTACCCAGCTTCGGAGCTCTCCGGAGAGATAAAACTCCTACTGCTGCTTTGTGTTTGTATTTGTTCTTGCTCGAGAGCATGAGCGTGTAGTGGTGTTGGATGCGCCGAATGAATCGAACCCTTCTACGCAAGCGCATGGGCCCCCTTTATAGTCTAAGGGGTCACCGGCTGTGGCAACGCAGAAAGAGGGGGTAAAAGAGTAAAAACGCAGGTTGGTACAACAAGAGTCCAACAGTTGTCCCCTACCTAACTCGACGGTAGGGACAAGGGCATTTAATGCCCGTCCCCGCGCCTAACAAAGGTAAGGAAACGATCATAGGTGCCACCGATCACCACGATGGCCTCCTTTGTCACCTTCGCTACACTCAAGACCGCAGATTGCTGCACAGCCGCCGCGCCACGCGTTCTCGGATGGCCCTAGTGTGACACGCCGCTGGATGCGCCGAGCTTTGGTGCAGAGGTTTTTACGGCAAGTGCCTTGCCGCGCCGTTGTTTTTGTCGCACCAGCAAGCTTGCCGCTGGCCTTGCCGATACGCCGCTATGCAAGTTTTTCAAGTGTCTTGTTATTTTCCGGCAAGCCCTCTTGCCGGGTCCGTTCCTTCCCAAGAAGCTCCTCTTGCCGGCCTTGTACTTCCGTGCAAGCTCCTCTTGCCGGGCTTTGTCTTCTTAGTTAATACTTTGTTCTTGAATGGCAGTAAGATAGGAATGGCGGCGATCTTGGCGGGCGCCCGCAAGCCTCGGCCAGTGTGTCATGACTAATTGCAGACAAGTTCGGGTACTAAGGTACCCCTACTTCAAGATAACCGACAGAGCCCCTGCCTGGGCTACACGGTGCCGAAGGCCATAATAGCCCAAAAAGGCATCGGCACGTCTGGTCCAACCGGACCGACCAGACTCCACCGCTACCGTGAACGGCAGCATGCGCCAATTGCGGCCGTGGAGACGGGTGGCATGCGCGATTGAGGCGCCCATCCCCGGATCACGGGCGGGTGAGGTCACCTCAACCGCCGCCTCGCCTGAGATCGCCACGCTGCCTCCCATGCACTCGGGGTCGCGGACGGTGGAGGTGGGAGATCGAGCCGTCACGGGCGGAGGCAGCCGGTCGGCCCCAACCCCCTGCTCTGATTCGCCGAGCGGGGCGGCCGAGCCCCCACCCCACTCCTTTAAGAAGGGCGAGAGGGGAGCGCAGGAAACTGCACTTCCTCATCTTCTCCTTTCTTCAGCTTCTGTTCCCCTCTCTCTCGTCCGCCATGGAGAAAGGGAATCCTGGTCCTTCATCGGTGGCGGCGAGGGTTGCCGCCAGACAGCGCATCCCTCCTTACCCCGTGCCCGTGGTGGCAGAGCCGGCCACAAGGGGAAGAGGGAGGGGGCGAGGTCGTAGGCAAAGTCGAGGGCGAGGTCGAGGCGCGCGGGGAAGAGGCGGACGGGCGGCGCGGCTGCCGCCTCCGCTGGCGGTTCTCTCTCCCGGCGGTCCACACGGGACGCACCTTGGGAGTTCTTCGCTGCTGCACTGCACTGCTGCCGCCTCCCGCCTGCCGGCTTGCTTATGCGAAGCGCGATGGAGCCCGACCCACCGAGACTCGAGATTGTGCATGAGGGCTGCGGATCACGGCACGCTGAGTCAGCATATCCCCACCGGCGTGATGTATCTTGATCGAGGGTGGAAGACGTCGCCGCATCCACAGCTTGACGGCGGGTTTACCCTCCATTTTGTTAATGGAGGGCGACCTCCTCTCCGTCAAGGTCTTGGGACTCCGCACCCGGGCGAGATGTGCGTGGACAGCTCCTCCGATGGCGAAGACTCGAGCGAGAGGACGAGGAGGAGAGCGACAGCGACGATGAGAGCGGGTCTGACTAGGGGTCGGCCGCCTCACGCGCCACCGGCCACCCCATCATCCGGTCGCCGGTCTCCCGAACTCCCGGGTCGCCTCTGGGCTGGCGGGCGAGAGGCTGCAGCAGAGGAAGAGGGTTGGCGGCAAGGCCGCTAATCGGAGTACGAGGCATGGTGCCTCGACAACAGGCCGACGCCCCGCCGCCTGCCTCGAAGCTCGCTCAAGCACCGCCATCGCCGCCCAGCCTCCAGACGGCCCCTGGATGTTCTTCTGGTGTCTTCCGCACCCGTAGCTCACCTAGGCGCCTTTTGCCCTTCTTGCCTGCCTTGACCTACCTCCTAAAAGAGGGACAGAAAGGGATTACGGCATCTTATCTTTTCAATTTGTAAGCCTTCGGCCTTAGCTGCATCTAAAACTTGTAATCCTCTCTTTCATGTTTTTCATCCTCTATGGACTGCAACCAATGGGATGTTTTTTAATGAAAAAGGGGAAGCTTGCTATGCCATATCTTTTACTTGACTCTATGCCTTGTATGTTTTACCCTACACTTTTAGGGAACTTGTCGGTGCAAGCACACTTGCCGAAAAGGAACATCGCGAGTTCCTGGGCGGTGTGCTGCCTCCGGCAAGAAACCTTGTCGGGCTGGTTGCAGCTCACTTGTATTGTCGAGTTTAACTCAAAACAAATCAAGGGCGCAACTTAGCCACGAGTCGATTCCTCCGCGCATGGGTTTTCCATACAAGGCACGGCCGTTCAAGGACGCGGCGCCGCGTTTCCCAGCCCATAAGAGGATGCATGATGAGGGATGAAAAACTTATCTGATATCGCAGCCCCCGGCAACTCTGGCTTGCCTGAGGTGAGTCTTGGTACTTGTAGCCCCCAAATGACGCTATTTGCCGAGCCTGTGTGCTGGTGCGCCCTTCTGCTATTATTTCAGTTATGAAAACAAATTAGTCAGTGCCGCAATAAGTTACTTTTGTAATATAACTTCATTCTGGGCAATGCTTGCTATGTTATCTCCTTTACTTGATTCTGTGCCTTGTATGTTTTTTTTACCCTACGTGTTGAGGGAACTTGCCGGCGCAAGCACACTTGCTGAGTGCGGAACATCAGCAGTGTCACATCCCTAGTTCTGACAATGCCTAGTGCATGCATTAGAGTGTTGCATCATGTTTAAATTTCATTTAAACCTGAAATGGGGATTGCCTAAACCCTAGCATCAAAGGAATTCTCTAGGTTCAACTAAAATATTTTCAAGAAATCCAAATGGCTTTAAAAATGTTCATCACTTCCGAAAAATGCTAGAACCATAACCGAGGTGTTGCACATTTTTCCTTAACATATTTGGTCACTCAATTAAATCATATGGTATTTTCATTTGGGCATTTGAATACTATAAAATATTTGAAATGCTCAAATAATCATAAACTAAAATGTTTACTGTTGGATATATTCTAAACAGTAGCCATGATTAGTTTCATGATTTTTGAAACTGCCTGAGTATTTTTAATAAAGCTCTAAAATTTACAGAGTAATAGGAAACTGAAATAAACAGAAAGAAAGAGAGAGAGAGAACTGCACCTGGGCCTCTTACCTGGCGCCACCCACCAGGCCCACCTGCCGGCCCAGCCCAGCCGCCGCGCCAGCAAGCTGCTTGGCTCGGCCAGCAGCAGTAGTTCGGCGGCGAAGCACCGCATGGGTGCCACGCACTCGCCTTCCGCTGCTTGCCTCGTCACGCCATGACGGGATCACTCCCCTCACTCTCCCCGACCCCGCAGACACCCGCCTCGCCTCGCTCTCTCTCGCTTTCCCCGACGCCGCCCGAGGCGTCTGTTGCCGCCTGCCGCCAAGCAGCCAACAACGCCCCGCGCCTTCTCTCACCATGTCCGGACGGAGCTCATTGCCGCCGATTACGCCGACCAACCAAGCCACACGACGCCGGAGAGTCCTCAGATCATCCTCGCCATTGCCGTTTTCAAACTCGGTCCGCCGAGATCGCCTCCGCCGCCTGCTTGTCTCGGTCATCCTCGAGCTCGCCGTCCACTCCACGACGATCACCGGAGCTCCCTGCCTATCCTCTCCTCTCCGCTTGCTCTGCCGCACCGTAGCAGCCACATCAAGATTCACTCAAGACGCGCCGCCGACCATGTCGCCGCGCTGTCGCGTGACTATTTGGTCACGGCTTGTGCCGCTACACACTCGCACCGCAGAGAAGCCGAGGTGTAGCGCCACGCCGCTTAGGCCATCCGCAGTTCTCACAAGACGAGCTGGCTCCGAAGCTGCCGCCGAGCTCATCGCTGCCCCAACTCCGACCACCCCGACCCAACCGACCACTTAAGAGCCGCGGCTCGCCCCAGCCTCCACGCTGGTGCCTTCCATGCCCCATTTGGTGGCCGGAACGGCTAAAACCACTTCCGCCGCTGGCTGGTTTCGCCGCCAAGCTAACGCCGGCAGCCGTGTCGCTTTTGACCACGGTGGGCCCCGTTGACTCTGCTGAGTCAATGACGTGGGGCCCCTTCGCTAATTACTGATCAGTTTAAACTAAATTAAAATTAGTTAATTAGCCATCGACATCGCTGGACCCACAGGTCAGTTTGACCTGACCAGCCCGCTGACTCTGATGACGTCACTATGAGGTCATGTCGACGCAATAATTCCTTTCTCGAATTTAAATAAATCTTAAATGATTTAATATATTCAAAATGCCCTAAACTTCAATAAATCATAGAAAATCAACCGTAAGTCGTAATGAAATAATTTATATATGAAAAATTATCAGAAAAATTCAAGGAATCCATCTGTACCATTTTCATGCATGTTAGAACAACTTATAGCTGCTGTTTAGCACAAAACAATTAAATGGCATTTGAATAATCACATATGGAGTTTGGATTTGAATCTTGTATTCAAACCAACTTCATTTAATCTGCTACTAGTTGCATTAGTTCAAATCACAGCATATTGCCATGTCATGATCATGCATCATATTGTAGCATTGCATTGATTGTGTTCTTTCTCAGTTGCCGGTGTTTGTCCCCTCTCGATAGACATGGTTCCGCGACAAGTTCGATGACACCGATGAAGAACTATATTATCTTCGAAGTGCTGTGCAAGCAAAACCTCTTGTTCATTCCGACATAACCCACTCTCTCGCTTCGCTTCTCTTTTATTGCATTAGGACAACATCGATTCAACTGCTATTTGCTGCGTAGTTGAACCCTTTATCCTCTGCATGACCCGTCATTCCACAAGAAATAGATGAAACCCACTAGCATGAGTAGGAGTTGTTTGAGCCTGTTGTGCCTACTCACTCATGTTTGTTTGCCATGCCTCGCTATTGCTTAGAGTTGAGTCAGTCCGATTCATCGGAATGAATCGAGGTGTGTGAACATGTTCCACGTGTGTGAGCTAAGTGTGAACACGATTTGGTAAAGGTAGCGGTGAGAGGCCATGTAGGAGTACATGGTGGGTTGTCTCATTGCAGCCGCCCTCGAACTGAGTTCGTGTTTGTGATCCATGATTCAACTACTACCACGCATTGGGTCCCAAACCAATGGACCCTCTCTGATCTTAATCACCCTTGTCCTCTGTCCGAGAGTTGCAAGTAGTTTCGTGTTTGTAGTATGCTGGAGGTCAGGCAAGGTCGGACCGTGGGGTGGGCTGTGATGCGGTAGGCACGCGGTCGGTAAACCGGCGCCTGCTTGGTGTCACGGAACCCTGTACACATCGTTTGGGGCTGTGAGCGAAACCCCGGCCGGATCTCCTCATGGATGGAACCCGAATAGGCGATAAACCTGGACTAGGGACTTGAGTGTTTAGGTAGGCCGTGGCCGACACCCATGTTGGGCTTCCGCTTGAAGGTTGCCGAGTACATGTCGTAAACGGCGATAAGTGGTGAGAGCGTGTGAAGAAGTACACCTCGCAGGTTAACATCATCTATTCAATAGCCGTGTCGCATGAAAAGGACTTCGGTTGCCTATAACAGTTCATAGACAATGAAAGTGGATACTCTAAAATACGCAAGATAAGTGTGAGTGCTATGGATGGCGCTCGAGGGAGACGGAGCGGATCCATAGTGGTGTATTGATATGGTGAATATGTGGACTCGCAGCGCCACCTCAAAAGAGTTACTTGCACTCGTAGTTTAGGATAGCCACCGAGTCAAAGCTGGCTTGTCAGCTGTTAAACTCCACCATCCCCTTTTGTTGATAATGATGCATATGTAGTTAGTTCGATGTAAGTCTTGCCGGGTACATTTGTACTCACGCTTGCCTATTTTATGTTTTGCAGAGACTTCGTCTCGCTTAGTAGTTCCGCTTGGACTTCGACGCTTAGCTTGTTACCTCAGCTACGATCTTGTGCCCTGCAGATCTCGTAGATAGTCGCTTCTAAGCCTTTTTTCATTTGTAGATGTCTGCATTTCGCATATTAGCTTCCGCTTGTGCTTTGATTTGTATGTTTCAATGTTGGGTCATGAGACCCCTGTTTGTAATATCTCGCCTCCTGAGCCTATTGAATAAAATACTTGAGTCGAGAGTCATGTTGTGATGCCATGTTGTATTTGCACATATCGAGCATATTGTGTGTATGTTATTGAAATGCTTGGTATGTGGGATCCGACTATCTAGTTGTTTATCTTTAGTAGCCTCTCACGGAAATGTCTCCTAGTGTTTCCATCGAGCCATGGTAGCTTGCTACGCTCCTAACGCTTAGGCTGGCCGGCATGTGTCCTTCTTCGCTCAGGTTCTGTCCTTCGGGAAATGTCACGTTGAGTAACGGAGTCCCGTTAGCCCGCTACAGCCCGGTTCACCGAGTCCGCTAGCTCAAAGTTATACAGCCCGAACTCACTCACGATGACCGACATCGCTCGATGCTGGGTCATGAATGCCTCGTCCTATAAGTCTGTGCCACTTTGGGTTTACGACTAGCCATGTCAGCCTGGCCTTTTCATATGGATGCTAGCGACACTATCATATACGCAGCCAAAAGGCGCAAACGGTCCCCGCAAAGGTAAGGCGACACCTGTGGGAATACCGTGCGTGAGGCCGCAAAGTGATATGAAGCATTCATACTCTAATGTTTTCCTTAGTTAACTCATGCATTTTTAAAATCAATTCGTAACGCTTCTTAGCATCAAAATTAACCTTCTCCAAGATGGAAGAGGCAACAAATCAATAGGTGCACGAGGTAGGAAACCACACAATTTCAAAAGGGCACATCTTAGTAGTAGAATGCAATGAACGATTATAAGCAAATTCAATATGAGGCAAGCATTCCTCCCACATTTTCTTATTATTCTTTAGAACAGCCCTAAGCATAGTAGACAATGTTCTATCGACTACTCAGTTTGTTCATCACTTTGGGGGTGACAAGTAGTACTAAAAGCAGCTTTAGTCCCCAACTTAGCCCATAAACATCTCCAAAAGTGGCTAAGAAATTTAGTATCACGATCTGAAACAATAGTATTTGGCACACCATGCAAGCTTAATAATTTCACGTAAAGAACAAATCAGCAACATTAACAGATCATCGCTTATGACATGGTATAAAGTGTGCCATTTTCAAGAATCTATCCACGACAACAAATATGTCACGACTTGGAGTATCGCGGGATCGTGAAATCGAGAACAATGCAACAACCATCGACTCGGACTAGGACTGGTGGCGGAGATGAATCTGTGGAACTTGATCGGTGGCGAGATGAATCTGTGGAACTCGGACTGGTGGCGGATATATGTTGCGTGGACTCTGGGCGTGGATGGCGGCGGATATGTGGCGATATGGATTCGGATTGGCGTGAATATGTGGTGGTGGTATATGGCAGCGGCGACGGACAACCCTGAATGTAACTCAAACTCTAAAAGACTAGACGCTAAGACCAGAACTTGACACGACGACAACCGCAAATTCAACAAAGCAAATACGTAAAGATTATGCAAAGGCTCGATTGGTTCGGACGGGATGAACTAACCTATTTTTTTTTTGGCTTTTTTCGTGACTATAGGTATGAAGAACAGACTCGATCTAAACTACTAAAATCGTAAAATCTCACCGAGCAACCCGGAAATCGATACCACTTGATAGAGGCAAAGGTGTCCCGCTCTTCGATGAGATGGTGGATTTGCTTTGGTGGAAGTCGATTTTGACGATCGGATCACGAATAAAGGCGAGACGCCGCTACTTAGCAATCGCTAAACCAACTCCGAGAGGTTATTGACCACGCCGAGCACGATCAACCTAACCACGAGGGTCTATTTCGTGAGCAAACGAAGAACAAGCAAGAAACCGAGATTGCAACTGATATTGCGTAATATAAGATGAAAGCTGTATTGATCAAGGTGGGGTTCTCGGACGCTTTGTCCGGTCGTGAACACAAACGGCACGCTAAGTTGCAGCTATGGCTAACTTTTGATCTAAACAAAACCCAAAGTTCAAACGACGCCTCTAAGGGCTGTATATATGGGGAAAAAGGAGGAATTTCGTGGTCCTTGAAGGTGGGGTCCAAACCAACCCTATCTCTTGTTTCCCACACATACGACTCTAAAATAGCCTATACTTGAGTATTTCGAAATTACATGGGCCTGGCCTAATAATAAGGTGACGAAAGACTAGAATAGCCTATGGACTAATATTATGAAGTGGCAACTTGTATATTTCGTCCAAGGCTTCATGCACCCTTATGGTGGCTTCAAAGTCCCCGAATCATCACTTGTAACTCCGTTTGATCCCTCTTGCGATGCCATCAACTCCATGCGTGTTCTTGCTCCAATGTTCATCCTTCTCCAAGCTAGGCCCTTCATTTGTAAGCAAAACAAATGTATCCAATTTAGGCAAAGATCTCATGAACATTAGAATCATTACCAAGAAACAAAGTACGGTAATTTAATTGGCGTATGAGCTCTAGTAATTGGTCCCAGATATGTAACAAGAGGGCCGTGGGTGTAACAATGGTATGGATGTCCTCATCAACCGGGGACACATTCAAAGATACTTTAAATAATGTACACGGACTCCAACAATGCAATTAATACGAGGCCTCATATATGGTCTCCGGATGGCAATTCCATGGGCATTCAACGCCTAGAGGTGCGCAGGATTCAAACCTTGCAATATCACAAATAAATGGAGACTTTGACGCTAGGATCTGAAATGGCAGCATATCGCAATGCTGTCCTAAAAATATCAGCTCGGTTTGAAGGACTCAATTCCATCACAGTCTCGAGATAATAACCAAGCAGCCGACGATCGCACGCATCGGTGTGAAACATGACGTCCCCCTCCAAATATCTTCCTCGAACGGCTCTTCGCCATCCGCATTTATGAGAGGAGGAGTCCGGAAATGACAAACCGAAAACCACGCAAACCGGTGATTCAATGATGACATAACACCTTCAGCCCACATAATGGCAGTAATCGCCCCATGGATGTAACTATTCCTAGCCTACTTGCCGAGGCAAGAACTTCCCAAGACCAAAATAAGGCCCGCCGATAATCCGACGATCTAAAGCCTACAAGGTCCATGAGGGAGAACTTATAAGAAAAGCACAACCGAGTCCTTCAAAGGTGTATCTCCGAAGAAGAAGGGCGAACCTCCCGCTGAAATTCACGCCGACTAGGGCGGACACCACGCAGCAGCTCGGCTCTGTAGGAAAGGCATTCCGCATAGGTTTTATCGCCGACGGTTCGGCAGATGCTCAGACTTAGTCCAAAGATGCCGCTTGTCGCTTGCTAATCGAGCCATATGCCACCCACCGCCTCAAAACTATACCCATTACGTGGGTCGTCACGATCCGGGGCTTGACATGGTTGGACCCTCAAAGGGGAACCCACAAGCAAAGGTACCTATTGGTCATGGTGGACAAATTCACCAAATGGATAGAGGCCAAACCAGTCAAACGGCAGTAGTCCGACCAGTGATAGACTTTATCTCCGGTAGTACACCGCTTTACGCCCCCACAAAGATCGAATCGATAACGTGCACTAATTTTAACGGCCGACGGGTTAAATCATGGTGCAAAAACATGGGCATTAAGCTCACCACGCTCAGCCTATCATCCTCAAACCAACGGTCAAGTGGAACGAGCAAATGGTCTAATAATGAGCGGCCTTAAACCTGCATTAGTGCGCGACTTACTAAATCGACACGACTGGTAGAGGAGCTCGACTGTTTCGGGGTCGGACAACGCCCAACCGTACTACCGGATTCACACCATTTTTTATGAGATACGGCGCAGAGGCGTTCTGTCATGACATTATTCATGACTCACCTCAAGCGCGATGTACGAAGAAAGAGAGGCCGAGCCGATCGCAGGACAGCTTGACGATTGAGGAAGAACGACGCTAAGGCTCTCAGATTCTATCGCAAAGCAGGCTCAAGATATCAAAGCAGTAGAAGTATGGGCCAAGACTCACAACGCTTATAACTAGTTCCCGCGCATAAGAAAAAGGACAAGCTCAAGCCCAAATGGGAGGGCCCTTCATTATCAATCAAGTCCTGACCGCGGAGCGCATCGCCTATGAAATGCGCCGGATAACCGACTGCCGAACCCACGAACGCAGCCCCCTCCAAGATTCTATGCCTAGCGCCGACTAAGAGTTCGCCCCTTCCCTGCTCAAATTTTTACACTTCAGCTGCCTTTTTGTTTTTCTTTCTTCTCTTAACCCTTAGTAAAAAGCCCTTAAGGGCCTACTTGCACATTGTTCACATACACTTGATGTGCCATCCGCACTCATTATACCGAGGCTTCTTTTCCAAAAGCTCAATTGTAAGGGCTTATGCCCAAGACATGTGTCAAGCTTCCACATGTACCTTTTACTCACCATTATATGCATCGATATGACTTAAGTTTTAGCTGCTAGGTTGCTCGCCTCTGTGGCTACCCCTACATTCCCGATTGTTCGGCTAGAGATAAAGGAGCACCTCGGATTGTTATCGCCAAGTTAGCTGATGTGTACTGGGACGGGTGAAGCCGAAGCTAGCGTTTTAAGGGAATATTCGTCGGTGACGTGAAAGATGATTTTTTCCCCATCTATTTATCTGCCCTCAGATGTTTTTCGCTCAGAGTCCCGACATGCACCTTAGGGCATGCCTCTCGGAAAGGAACCCTTAACGGAACTATTCTCCCCGAAGATGTTTCTTACTAACCATGTAATATAACATAGCTAGTTGGGCACTTGTCCGATAAAGCACTAATGACCCCACGCCTGGTCTCCATGCATACCACTCGTTGTTTCTTAACCGAGAAGGTATTTGGACACTCCCGACTCTAGGGTCCCGAGGTTGAAGCTAAAAGGTCGGCAAAGCAAACGATCTACAATCCGCTAGAAGGCATTTCACATGTCATTTAAAAAATACATTGTCAAATCCATCGATCAGATTCTTCCTCAATCCCGCCTAACAGCTATCTAATTTACAAATCCCATTGGGAAAACTTAGCGCCAACTCTACTTGGTCAGATTCTAAACTCACAGGATCTCCTTCCCATCGGGCCCCACAGTCCGACCTCGCCATGTGGTTGGGATCCGCCTTTTAGTGCGCTCTTCACCATGGCCCAAGCCTCCCGGCACCTTGGAGGCAGGCCAAATCTTCCACAAACGAAAGCGCGCAAGATTCCTCGCTTCTCCCAAGCTCCCCTAAGGCCTCGGCAGGGAGGCCGCCATAAAGCCCGAACGGCGCTGGCCATCACCCGCCGAACTCGCTCGAGCAGCCGAACAGCCTGAAGTTGATCGCCTGCTGATCGTGCATCTCTCCGCAGGCTTACATGTGAGAATACTCTGCATATTTTGTCAAATTGACTTCCTCGCCATTCTTTCTTTTTTCAAAGGAGTTCACTTAAGCACTTACTATAGATGCCGATGAAGGCCGATTCTCCTTAATCTGAGCTGCATACCGGCCCAACACCTTTCAGCTCTTCCCAAGCTTGGCGTGGCATCCTGAGCTTGTTCTCTCTTGCGCACCCTATTCAGCACCTCTCGCCGCCTTCACCAGCACATTCTTGCCTCGTCCGGATCTTGTCCACGAAGACCGTGAATGTCATTATTAGACTTTGCATGATGCCGCAACTCGCTTATATTTATGAATAAAATGTGTTACCAGAGGGTCTCGTGTTTCCTCCCAGGCAGCAGTGCGGCCTCAAGTTGGGCCTTGCATTCATGCAGCTCCGAGACAATTGGGTATTCTTCTCAAGAAGACCTGCTTTCAAATGATCCTTAAATCAGTTAACATAACTACTTTAAGTCCTGGGCCACCGCATATATAACTTTTAAATTTCACCCAGATGTCTTTTACATATTACTCCGCGGCTCGTAAACCATCTTGAGCAGCACGGAGGTGCTGCCCCTCTGCTAAAGGCGCTAACGCCAGGGGGAAGCACGGCCACGAACACGTCCTCGGCGCCAGGGTTCATGGCGCTCGACCAGACTTGGTGGCGATGGCCTTAAGATCCTCCGCTGGAGGAGTATCCGCCCGCGCCATGCGTCCTCCTGCATCGGGCGCTGAGCTGCCGGTAGAGGTTGATTGAGAACCCCACGCCGCAGTCCGGGCGCTTTTTCCTACTGAGATCATGAGCACTTAAACACTTCCTGTGAACGCTGCTCCAAATAATTAAATGCGAAGCTATACCGCAGCGACGCTTTCAGCCCGCACTGCGCCCTCTTCCGCCATCGGTTCGATCGTTTTGTTGGTCAGCCATGGGCTCGCTTCCCGCCTTGAAGGCACTTCTCGCAAAACACCATCGTATGCGAAGGTCGAGATGGGCAAGTAAGAAACAATGGTGTCGGGACTTCGTCACAATCATTGTTGAGGAAATCGTTAATCGTAGCTGCCGGTTGGTCAAGTAGTAGGGATTAATTACATCGGCGTTAATCATCCATTTAATCAATTAATCGGATGATTTATCGATTTATCGCCATTTGCGACCCTACGAGTAGGGATTAATCGCAAGTTAATCGTTAATCGGATGAATTCTTGAACAGGGTCACAATCACCGGGTAGCCGGCAAGATCCGGGTAGTCACCGTAATGGCGATTTTAAAGCATTGTCCATGCCGAGCTGGTGGAACACCCCGCCGATTAGCTCCACCTTTATGTCCGGATCCTCTTGAGGCTGATCCCGGATCTCTCCGGATCCCTGTCAGGGCTGGACTTATCATGTCCTCCACATGGCGTAGTCCTCGCCAAGACACAATATGAGAAGCTTAACTTCACAGCACGTCGGCCTGACAAAGTGTTCGCTACTCCCGGGATTATTCATGGAAAACCCATTCAAAGGGTCGTCTCGAGAAAGTCCTCCTCTCCCTTGTATAGGCCGGACAAGATCACACCAGATCTCTACGAATCCGTCCTTTGCACCATGGCGGTGGCGCTGCCTTCCCCATCGAATCCCACATGGGTGGTGGCCTCAGATATAAAGGCTGCACTTCACAGAATACATATTGCCATGACTCCAATCATGGTCAACCCGTGAGGCCAAGAATCTTATTCGCCCATCGATAATGGACGCCTATCTTCCTCCCGCTTGGGGTTTCGCGGCGCCAGCCAAGGCGTCAGGAGTAGTATCAACTCGAGGCCGATCCGACAGGGTCCGCAATGAGCGCCCTCTATATAAACCATTCAAGGCAGGGCCGGACGCTTCTAGGGTTCCGGATGGATATCCGTCCAAGAATGCGCCATATTTCGCGCCCCACTTGATATATGGACCTTCGTGAGAACGGGGCACGAGGTAGAATAGCCTCTTCCATAGTGCAAAATGGGGCTCGATGCCCGTAAATAGCTCACAAAGAGGTATGTAACCCGCGATATGTGATGAGGCGGGCGAAGCCGATGGAGCCGGAGTCCGTGAGAACTCAGAGCCCGTGGAGGAACGGATGAATAGAAATCTTCGCCCCTTATCGATAGGGACGGCATACCCGCCTTTGTTGGGACTGGGGTAGCCTCCGCTTGTTTCCCACCTTGGTAGGTGGCCAACCCTGCTAGAACCGACCATGAAGGCCGGAGGAGATATCCTTGCTTGAAGTGCCACCAGCTTGCAAGTAGAATGTAACATCTCCTCCAATATTTTGGCAGGGCTCGAGCGTGAGAAGAGGAGCCGCCACGACCATGATAGAATGGATTTGGTCGAGGCCCCGATGAGGACTCGCGGAAGGAAGGTGGTGTGATTTGATCTCGGATTCTTGCCTCTTATAGGCAGATTATTTGTGCAGCTAGGGGTAAAACGTTAAAGATACCCCCTCGCATTTCGTGATTCAGGCGACAAGGAAGAAGGCCATTATTAGCGAAGCCAAGAAGTGCAACACACGAGGAAGCCGACACCTGCTCAAGTATACATGGAACTTGAAGGAGAACCCGCCTTGCAACGCTGGACTACACACGCCATACTGGCTCACATAGGCTAGCTTCTGGTTTAGCTCCTTGATCTCGCGGTAGATCTACTCTTGTACTACCCATATCATCAATATTAATCAAGGTGACATAGGGTTTT